>LPNX011026371.1:49654-141461 GCA_001517045.1 Pseudotsuga menziesii
TACAAGGTTAAAAATAAACTATAATAAAAATTATATATATATAATTAAAATTACCTAATTATCATAACAAATACAAATAAATTTCATTTTGTTTTATTAAAATTAAAAGTATGTTTAAAATATTTTAAAATATATATTTATAAAATATGATAATTCAATCATGATAACATTTATAGTAATATAATTTTATTTTAATTTTTAAAAACTCAGAATAAAAAAAGTTACCATCATATATCATTTATCTATCATTTTTACACAATTTAAATCCTAAAAATACATATAAATTATCATAAATCTTACTCAAAAAATTTCATCACAGATTTCATTTATCTTTCATTTTTACACCATTTAAATCCCAAGAACCATCAATTTTACTCATACACTTTATATATGTGATTATTACATTACATGTTCATATGAACTCTTTTGATAATCATTTTATTTTACTATATGGATGAGGTTGCAAATTTATGTTAAATTAATATAACATAACCAATGTTTAAAGTTGTAAATTAAAAAAAATACAACCTATATATATAAGTTAAATGAAAAAATATAAATTTATTAATAATTTAATATAGCATATTGAGTTTTTTTTATATATAGCTAAAGTAATAATTTTGGTGTATTAATAAAGTGGTAAAAACTATAAACTCTCGTTAAATTTATTATTTTAATATAAAATGTCTCAATTTGTGCAAACATTTTGTTGTATCAATAAAATTTAAAAAGTCTTCTAAAAAATTGTGAAAATAAATGAAATGAAAATTTTAATTTTATGTTATGATTTATTGACAATTTATGTAACATACAATGTTAAAATATATTTACCATTTAATTCAACATACAATATTAAAATTTATTGATTTGTGATTGTGTAATCATTTTGTTGTAACTATAAAGTCGTCAAAATTATAGAATCATGTTAAAATGTAATGATCATTTAACATACAATGTTAAAAGTAATTATGTTTTCTCAAAAATAGCCATAAAATTATATTATAAATTTATGTTAAAATTTATTGATCTTAAAATATTTTAATGTAACATAAAATATTATGTATATGTACGTTTGTGTAATCATATATACACAACAGAATATAAAAAGACACAATACAACACTAAAAGACAACAACAACATTAAGAAACAAAAAATAATATAAAATAAACATATATAGATTTAAATTTTCTTTTTTTCATAAATTTAACATATTATTACTAAATTTTCAAAACATTTGTGTTAATTAATTTTTAAAATATATTTCTATTAAAAATAATCACTTTTAAAATACAAAAGTTATGATAACTTTGATTTAATTTGAATTAATTAAATTATATTATTAATTAAAAAAATGTTTTTATGAAAACTTGTTACTTGAAAAAATAGATTTTGAATATTTTTAAATGTTTGAAATGTGAAAATTATATAATTGTAAGGTGAAATAAACATCCAAACAAAACTTCTATTGTTGTGAAAAAATATATTATTAATTTGGAATGAACTATAAGGACTTTTGTTATAAAAACTTGTTATTTAAAAAATATTACCATTAAATCATAATTTTGTAAAACTCTTAAAATGTTTAAAGGATGAGAATTATATACTTGTAAGATACATATAATAGTAATTTTGGTGTTAATAAAGTGGTAAAAACTGATAACTTATGTTAAATTTTATTGATCATTTTATTATACAATGTCACAATTTGTGTAAACAGTTTGTTGTGTCAATATAACTGTAAAAAAATTTCAAGAAATTGTGTGAAAATAAATCAAATGAAAATTTTTAGTTTGATGTTAAGATTTATTGACAATTTAATGTAACATAGTGTTAAAATATTTCTATCATTTAATGCAACATACAATATTAAAACTATAAATTCATGTTAAAATGTGTTAAAAACTATAAATTCATGTTAAAATGTGTTAATCATTGAACATACAAAGTTAAAAGTAATTATGTTTGTCTCAATAAAATTGCAAAATACGAGAATAAAGATAAATTAAATTATAAATTCATGTTCAAATTTATTGATTTTAAAATAATTTAATGCAACATAAAATATCATGTGTATGTGTGTAATTAGTTATGCACTGTGAAAAAAATGTTGTTGTAGAAATTTGTTATTTAAAAAAAATGAACTTTGAAAAAATACTTTTATTATTGTGAAAATATATATCATTAATTTGGAAAAAAAACAAGAAGAACATTAAGAAACAAACAATAACATAATAATATATATATATATTCGTTTTTCTTAAATTTAACACATTATTTTTAAATTTTGAGAACTAGTGTAAATTAATTTTTAAAATATATTTTTCTTAAAGACAAACATTTTTAAAATATAAAAGTTATGATAACTTTGATTTAATTTGAATTAATTATATTATATTATTAATTAAAAAAACTTCTTTATGTAGACTTGTTAATTGAAAAGATATAACTTTGAAACCATACTTTTAAATGTTTAAAATGTATATATTATATAATTGTAAGGTGAAATAAACATCTAAACAAAACTTTTATTGTTGTGAAAAATCATATTATTAATTTGGAATTAACTAAAAAAACTATTACTCTAAAAACTTGTTATTTAAAAAAAAATTTATCTTTAAAACATCACTTTGTAAAACTTTTGAAATGTTTAAAGGGTGAGAATTATATACTTGAAAGATATACATGACAATAATTTTGGTATCAACTAAAAAAATGCAAACTAAAGTTAAATTTTATTGATCATTTTATTATACAAGGTCACAATTTGTGTAAACACTTTGTTGTGTCAATATAACTGTAAAAGTTTTCGAAGAAACTGTGAAAATAAATTAAATGAAAATTTTTAGTTTGATGTTAAGATATATAGACAATTTAATATAACATACAATGTTAAAGTATATTTATCATTTAATGCAACATACAATATTAAAATTCATATTAACATACAATTTATTTAGTTGTAAAAACCATAAATTCATGTTAAAATGTGTTAATCATTTAACATACAAAAAGTTTAAAGTCATTAAATTAAATTATAAATTCAAATTCAAATTTATTGTTTCTTAAAATAATTAACTCTTAAGGTGAAACAAACAATAACATAAAATATATATATATGCTTTTCATAAATTTAACATATTATTTTTAAATTTTGACAACTAGTGTAAATTAATTTTGATTTTTTTTTTTTAAATAAAATTTTTTAAAATATAAGAGTTATGATAACTTTGATTTAATTTAAATTAATTATATTATATTATTAATTAAAAATACTTTCTGATGTAGACTTGTCAATTGAAAAGATAAAACTTTGAAACCATGCTTTTAAATGTTTAAAATGTAAATATTATATAATTGTAAGGTGAAATAAATATCTAAAAAAAACTTTTATGGTTGTGAAAAACTATATTATTAATTTGGAATTAACTAAAAAACCTATTACTTTAAAAACTTGTTATTTAAAAAAAAATTATCTTTAAAACTTAACTTCGTAAAACTTTTAAAATGTTTAAAGGTGAAAATTATATACTTGAAAGGTATACATAACAATAATTTTTGTGTCAACTAAAAAATGCAAGCTTATGTTAAATTTTATTGATTATTTTATTATACAAGGTCACAATTTGTGTAAACATTTTGTTGTGTCAATATAACTATAGAAGTTTTTCAAGAAATTGTAAAAATATATTAAATGAAAATTTTTAGTTTGATGTTAAGATTTATTAACAATTTAATATAACATACAATGTCAAAGTATATTTATCACTTAATGCAACATACAATATTAAAATTTATGTAATTGTCAAAACTATAAATTAAAATTTATGTAGTTGTCAAAACTATAATCATTTTAACATAGAAAAAGTTAAAAGTGATTAAATTAAATTATAAATTCAAATTCAAATTTATTGTTCTTAAAATAATTTAATGCAACATAAAATATCATGTGTATGTGTGTAATGGGCTCTACACAACACAATACAACAAAACACAGTACAACATTACCAGACACAACAATAACATAATTTAAATACATATATAGATATAAATTTTCTTGTTCATATAAATTTTCTTGTTCATAAATTATATATGTTATTTTTAAATTTTGAAGATTTTTGTGTAAATTAAATTTTAAAATATGTTTTTATAAAAAAAATCATTTTTAAAACTCAAAAGTTCTGATAACATTGATTTCATTTAATACAATTAAATTATATCATTAATTTGGAAAAAAAATTGTTGTGGAAATTTGTTATTTAAATAAAAAATGAGCTTTGAAAATATACTTTTGAATGTTTGAAAATGTTTTTAAGTGTGTAGACTATATACTGGTAGGGTGAAACAAAATTTTTATTGTTGTGAAAACATATATCATTAATTTGGAGAAAAAAAAAATTGGCTGTAAAATCTCGTTATTTACGAAAAAATGAAAGCAAAACTTTTAAAATGTTTTAGGTGTGAAAATTATATACCTGTAAGATTAATTATATATTGAATCATAACTTCTAAAACTTGTATTGTTGTGAAAATGTATTATTTAGAACTTATTACTTGTAACTTATTATTTATTAATGTGAAAACATACATGTAAGTTGAAAAAAACATTGAAACAATTATTGTTGCCAAACTTCAGGGAAAACTTATTATTTATGATGTGCAAACATACTTGTAAGGTGAAAAAAACATTGAAACTAAATTATTATTCTTGCAAACACTTATATAAAACACATTTTAAGTAAAGACTTTTTATTTATTGATGTGAAAACTTTAAAAATGTTTGAAACGTGAAAATCATATATATTTTTAAAGCGAAAAATACTGTTTTTTTAAAACAAAAATTTATAAAGATGGAAAGGAAAAATATTATAAAATGACAAGGTTAAAAGAATAGTATTTTTTTGTGAAAGCTTTATTTTTTAAAATAATCTAAAAAACTTTTAAAAACACGAAATTTAAAACAAAACTTTTAAAATGTTTAAAGTGTGAAAATTATATACCTGTAATACATTGAATTATAACTTTTAAAACTTTAATTGTTGTGAAAATTTGTTATTTAGAACTCTTATTATTTATTGATTTGAAAACATAAATGTAAGTTGAAATAAACATTGAAACAATTATTACTGCCAAAACTCAAGGGAAAACTTATCATTTATGATGTGAAAACATATTTTTAAGGTGAAATAAACAGTGAAACAAAACTATTATTGTTGCAAAGACTTTTTTTTTTAAAATTGAAGTAAAAACTCGGTATTTATTGATGTGAAAACTTTTTAAATGTTTGAAATGTGAAAAACACGTAAATTTTTAAGGTGAAAATTACTGTTTTTTTAAACAAAAATTTATAAAGATGTGAAAGGAAAATATTATTAAATTACAAGGTTAAACAATCTTTTTTGTTAAAGCTTGTTATTTTTTAATTAATCTAAAAAACTTAAAAAACATGAGCTTCAAAACAAAACTTTTAAAATGCGTGAGGTGTGAAAATTATAGACCTATAAAATGATTTATATATTGAATCATAACTTCTAAAACTTTTATTGTTGTGAAAACTTGTTATTTGGAACTTATTATTTATTGATGTGAATACATACATGTAAGTTGAAATAAACATTGAAACAATTATTGTTGTCAAAACTTAAGGGATAGCTTATTATTTATGATGTGAAAACATACTCTTAAGGTGAAATAAACATTGAAACAAAACTATTAAATCACAACTTCTAAAACTTTTATTATTGTGAAAACTTATAATTTAGAACTTATTATTTATTGATGTGAATACATACATGCAAGTTGAAATAAACATTGAAACAATTATTGTTGTCAAAACTTGAGGGATAACTTATTATTTATGATGTGAAAACATACATGTAGGATGAAATAAACATTGAAACAAAACTATTAAATCATAACTTCTAAAACTTTTATTGTTGTGAAAACTTGTTATTTAGAACTTATTATTTATTTGATGTGAATACATACATGTAAGTAGAAATAAACATGAAACAATTATTGTTGTCAAAACTCAAGGGATAACTTGTTATTTATGATGTGAAAACATACTTGTAAGGTGAAATAAAAACTTATTATTTATTTGATGTGAATACATACATGTAAGTAGAAATAAACATGAAACAATTATTGTTGTCAAAACTCAAGGGATAACTTGTTATTTATGATGTGAAAACATACTTGTAAGGTGAAATAAACATTGAAACAAAACTATTAATGTTGCAAAAACTTGTTTAAAAAAATTGAGGTAAAAACTTGGTATTTATTGATGTGAAAATTTTTAAAATGTCTGAAATATGAAAATCACATATATTTTTAAGGTGAAAAATACTATTTTTTTTAAACAATATAAAAATACTTATAAAAAAATTTATTTATTATTTAGAAAATTACAAGATTTAATAAAATTAATAACTAAATACAAAAGTTAAAAACTAAAACCACAATCAAAAGAGACTCTTCCAAGATAGCTTTGGCCAAGCCATCTTGAAAGCTGTGGGAAGGGGCTTTTGCCCCTTCCCCTAAAAAAAAATAATGATTTTATTAATATACAATATATGTGATTTTACATTTTTATGAATTTACATTTTTCCAAAAACCTCTCTATCCTAGTCCTTTATTTACTTTTTCTCAAAAAAGCCCACCCTACTACACTCTACATTTCCCTTCATTTATCAAATACTTTTTCTCAAAAAAGCCTTACTACACTCTACATTTCCTTTCATTTATCAAATGACAGTGTCAAAGCCTCTCCATTGAGCTTCCCAATGCTCTGTCTCCTCCTGTTTGAGAAAAAAAAATGTTAAAATTGTTATAAAATATTATTTTTAAATAATAAAAATAATAATAAAATAATCTAAAGTAAATGATTAAATAGGATGGTAAAAAGAAGTCCATTATATACTTGGCCTTCTCATATATTACTTTTGGTTTTGTCTAGGTAGTCTCTGCTACTCTCCATCTCCTCCTTGTTTGTCCAAATATCCTTTACTATCCATTTCCTTCTGTATTACTTTTGTTTGTCCAAGTACTTTCCATCTCCTGTAAAAAAAATTTTGTTAAAAATAATAAATTTTAATTTTCAATAATAAATAATAAAAACAATTTGAAAAGATATTTACAAATATAAGAAACATAATGTTACAATCTATACTAAGCAGCAAATTATAAAAATAGATAACTATAGTTGCAATAAAAAGATTTTGTGTTACATTATAAGTTGTAGTTGCATTAAAAAGATTTTTAGTATGATATATTACAAGCTGTGGAAACCCACTAAAATAACATAATAAATTTATTAAAAAATTAAAACTAATAAATAATGAAATTAGGATTTGAGCAGTCTAAATTGTCATTTCAACTGGAATATGCCTAGAATTACTTTGTCTAATTCAAAGGAGTTGAGAGCATTTTGGTTAAGGCTTATACTGCTCCTTAAATATGCACCCAAGTCCAAGATCTCATTGGTACAAAGCCAATGAAATAGTTATCAGATTCCCTATTTTTTTTACAAGGGCCATAATATAGGAGTAATTCCAAGTAGGAATTTTATCACATTCCCTATTTTTTAACAAGGGCCATAATATAGGAATAATCCCAGGTATGAGGTTTTACAAATATATGGGAGGCTTTGATTAATTATAATATCCCAAAAATAAATAGGCATGTCACATATTAAAAGAATATTAGCCTGAAAAAATTTTCATATTCTAGTCTAAGTAGGAGTTTACAAATGGCCTACTATCCCAGCAAAGGAAAGAAATCCTTGGAAAAGCAAAAGAAAGAAATTGGAAAACCCAAACTAACATTTTAAATATCCTAGACTTGCAAATATAGGAGAGGGTTTATCCATCATAATCTTCCAAAATAAGCAGCCATGACACATATTAAAAGAATATTAGCTTGGAAAACATCTTATAATAAATCTATTCTATTCAGTAGACTGTTTCAAACAACCTTATAAGCTTGTACACATCATGTGTACATTTCATTTGATCATCACATATTTACTATTTGGATAGACTAAATCAATCCATTTAATTTATGGATTCTTCCTTCCTCTCACTTAATGTAATTGAATTAATGAACAATGTCCAATTACAGTACAACAATAGTCTCACATTTCTAAAATCTATAAACCCTTCACAACATGTTCAAAATATAAACCCTAATAAAAACTTCATACAAATGCAAACTCTACAAATATTAAACACACCAATGGCATGCATTAACTTTCTTAACCATCCTTTCTTTTTTTTTGATTCAGGGTTGATTTTGCAGGACAATGGCCTGATTTGAGACCCTTAGATCTCAAACACCCTAGCTCTTTTGGTGGACTGCAATATATGGACGTTAAGCTTGTTTCAAAGGCTTTTCTGTGATGTAAACTCTCCTCTTAATTCCCTTGGGAATTGGAGGAATCTGGGCTTCTTTCAAAAGATCATACTCTAGTTTTGGGGCTCTAGTCTATGAGGTTTTTATCTTCTAAGTTTGGGATTGAGATGGTTTTATGTTTCCACCTATCTCAATATGATCCTATCTACTTTATTTGTAGTTATCTCAATATGTTTTTACCTACTTATTTATAATGACAAACAATATAAAAAAATAAAACCCAAAAAATAACAACACATTAATAATTTAAACTTCTTATTTTTCAAAACCCTATGTATTAATAATTTAAAATTTTTTATTTTTTCAAAACCCTGTCTATTTACTGAAAAATAATAAACCTAATAAACAACAACATATATTAATAATTTAGACCTTTTTAATTTTTCAAAATCCTACATATTAATAATTTAAACTTTTTAATTTTTAGAAAACCCTACCTAGTATTAACAAACAATGTAAAAAAATAAAAACCCAATAAATAACAACACATTAATAATTTAAATTTTTTTTATTTTTTCAAAACCCAACCTTACCCTACCCATCTGAGTGACAAACAGTTTAAAAAATATAAAACCTACTAAATAACAAAGTTATCTAAAAGTTATCTTGGGACAAGCAGAAAAATAAAACCAACCAAATAAATATGAATACCAGTTCTGAATACCTAAAACTACTTTAAACCTTTTTTATTTTTTCAAAACCCTACTCTAATCTACTTATCTCAGTGACAAACAGTTAAAAAAATATAAAACCTACTAAATAAAAAATAATAAAGCATATCAATAATATAAGCCCTTTTTATTTTTTATTTTTATTTTTTTCAACCTTTACATGGAATTGGGAAACCCAGAAAAATAAAAACCCCATCACAAATCCTATTAAGAGCTTATCTATCTGGGAGTTATCTTGACACATCTTTTTTATTTTTTCAAAACCCTGCCCTACCCTACCTATCTGGAGTGACATACAGTTTAAAAAATATAAAACCTACTAAATAACAAAGTATATCAATAATATAAACCCTTTCTATTTTTTTCAGAACCCTTACATGGAATTGAGAAACAGGGAAATATAAAAACCCCATTACAGATCCTATTAAGAGCTTATCTAGGAATTATCTTGGGACAGGCAGAAAAATAAAACCAACCAAATAAATATGAAAACCAGTTCTAAATACCTAGAACTACTTTAAACCTTTTTTATTTTTTCAAAACCCTACCTTAATCTACCTATCTGAGTGACAAACAGTTTAAAAAATATATAACCTACTAAATAACAAATAATAAAGCATATCAATAATATAAACCCTCTCTTTTTTCTTTTTATCTTTTTCAACCCTTACATGGAATTGGGAAAAGGGTAAAAATAAAATCCCCATCACAGATCCTATTAAGGGCTTATCTGGGGGTTATCTTGAGACACCGGGAAAAATAAAACCAACCAAATAAATATGAAAATTAGTACTAAATACTTAAAATTACTTTAAACCTTTTTTTTTTCAAAACCCTGCCCTGCCCTACCTATCTGGAGTGACATACTGTTTAAAAAATATAAAACCTACTAAATAACAAAACATATCAATAATATAAACCCTTCCTACCTATTTTTCTCAGAACCCTTACATGAAATTGAGAAACAGGAAAAAATAAAAACCCCATCACAGATCCTATTAAGAGCTTATCCTATTAAGAGCTTATCTAGGAATTATCTTAGGACACGGGGAAAAATAAAACCAACCAAATATATATAAATTCAGTACCTAAAACTACTTCAGGACAAATCCAAACAAGAAAGCTCACCTATAATGGCCAAAACCCCGGCATCTCTGTTTGCATTTTGCGTTTTTCTGTGATCGTTAAACCCTCTGAATTTGCTCAACATCTGTGTTTCAAGACAAAATATAACACATTAAGATGTTAATAAAAAAATAGAAGATAAAATTCTCTAACTACGATAATGGATTACATTTCTATCTATTTAAATTAAAAGATAAAACGTAAAAACCTTCTCAGTCTTCATCCATCGAACTCTATATAATCTTCCCCCTCCGCACACCACCAGATACAAATTCTGCATTTTCTTTTCTGTTCTCTGCAACATAATCTTCGACCCTGTCCACTCCAATAGACCAGACAGACAACAACAAAAAACAACCGCACATAGAAAAAAACAAAAAACCCAATTCAAAAACAAAATAATAGAAAGAAAAAAACAACCGCAAACAGAACGAAAAGAAAAGTGCATGGCCATGCTCAAAATAATAGAAAAAATCCCAACCAACAAAAATCCCGGGCAACGTCTCTGGTCTCTAATTTTCTTCTCCCGGGCAAGAAATGCCGCTCCTCTCCAGTTTTCTTACACCAGCGAACTTCACAAATGTCGTTGGTCTTTAATTTTCTGCTCCCTGGAAAGAATTGCAGCTCCTGTCCAGATTTCTTTCAACAAATGTCGCTGGGGTCAAGAATCGCAGCTCCTGTCCAGTTTTCATTCAATAAATGCCGCTGGTCTTTGTTTAAGCCACACCAAAACTTAATAATCGTGACTCATTGGATTTTTGGATATACAAACAAATTTACTAGTTTTTGAGATCCGTTCACAGTAGGCAGCATATTGCTCCACGTTTTCCAATGCCAATGCATGTAATTAAATTTTGAAATTGATCCAGGCTGGCATAGTACCGTTACAGAGATTTTTCTTCTGTTTTTCTTTATCCAATTTTTTTTATTACACTTTTCCAATTAGTAAATATGGTTAGAATTCTAACTTTTTATGGGATAATAAGAAATAGATATGGTCTACAATCCACGGATTTCATTTTTTATTCTCATATATATATATTAAATTTTATTTTTAAAATTTATTTTTTCATCTTAGATTTCATATATTCGTAAATTTTAATAATATTTTTTATTTAAGTTTATTTTTAAAAATATTTATATTAAATTATAAAATAAATAATTGATTAAAATTTTATTTAATTATTAGCAAATGCTTATGATTTCATTTGCATGTAAACAAAGTTGCATTTAGCATATGTGTGTAGTATTTTTATTAAGGATTATGGTGCATTTTCCTAAGCTCATGCCTTGGGATATTTGTAGGGGGGTTGTCTTTTCTTAATGATTCATTCCTATTGCTTAATGCTAAGAGGAGTTCTTGATGATTCATTCCTATTGCTTAATGAGAGGAGTTGGGTTGATGTGACCTGGTGCTTGTTTATATACATTACACTTTGACATCAAGTTCTCTAGTTAGTGATTACAAGGTCAATTTTGGATTAGGATTGAATTCTCCTCTTGACTCGATTCCCTCACTTTGACATATATTCGACTTTGAGTGATTGTTAGATATATGGGCATTCCCTTTGGAGTCAATTTGTCTCCAATTTCCTGTGGGATTAGTGTTTTCAATAACTCCAAAGGAAAACTTCATACTTTGTAGCATACAGCGACCTCCCCTTTGTTGGGAAGTTGACATTGGTTGGATATATTCGGCATGCCTCACACATTTACTATGTTTCTTGTTGGTTGTTTAGCAAGGCTCGGTTTCAAAGGTTAAAGGAAATATCGAGATCATACATGTAGTTTGAGTATGGTAGAGAGAGGGTCTTCCTTTTGTTCCATGGGGTGTGTGTGTTGTGCCCAAGGACAAAAGGGGCTTGGTTTGAATGATGTTTCCACCTAGGGCTTCATTTTGGCTACCAAATGGGTGTTGAGGTGTTTAGAGAGTGATGCTTTATGGTAGGCTCTATTTTGGCATGGTATGATGTTAGTGTAGCATGTGTGGAACTTGTGGGGAACTTTTTCTTTGTGTGATATCATATATTATCCCCATCTCTTCCAAGCATCAAACTCACTTATATTCAAAAAAATTTGATCAGCGTGGAGACAAGTGGTGAGATTAATCTAGTGGAACATGGGAAGCAATAGGGTAGGTTGGGATCTTGCATGTTACCCTATTTGGAGTTGGATGTCTCAAGGAACTTGCCTTTCTGAGTTGCCTCATTTGTAGGCTCATCTATTGTGGAAGAAAGACATTTTATTTTGGGGAGACTCATGGAATGCAATGACTCAGTCTTGGAAATATTGATGGTCCATGACTGAGGAGTATGTCTCCTCTCCCCTTATCAATGCTTGATGGTGGAGTTAGGAGGAGGGCTCCTTCCCTAACATAATCTATGTAAAATGAACATTGGGATGCCATGATTGTTTTGGAGGGATTGGGGTTGGAGTTTTGGTAAGTCTTTGTAGCATTATGATTCTCATTTACTTTACTCATTGATGCATCAATGAAATTCATTACCCTGATCCTGAGTGAGATATGGGTGTATAGACTTCATAGTGTTTGGTCCATTCGGTTCACATTAGGTTGTCTTATAAACTTCAAGTTTCTTCTTAGTGTGTTATCTACTAATGGGTCCTCTCTAAATCTATATTAACAAAGAATGGGTTATTTTTCTAGACTCTAACTTGTTTGGAGCTGCTCTTAGATGTTGAATCATATTTTGCTTCTAATGTTGCATTTGATTTCTGCATGTGTTAGAGTCATTTACCTAACTTGAAAATCTATTTTACTTCATTAAAAATATCATCCATATTTCTCTAAAGTCAGAGCACTTGAATTTCTAATCATGCATCCAAAGTAACAATGAATTTTAAACTTATGTTAACCATCATGAAACTGGAAGCATCATAAAATGCCAAAATGGTGATTTATAGATGAGCGATGACGTGTTATTTTGATGAATTGTCAAATTCCCCTCATTTATGATTTTTAGAAATAACCATTTTGGAGGTTGAACTCTCATTATTTTTGCTAACCACAAGCCGAGTTTGCTTTCCAAATACGAAGTGTGGGAACCAAGGGGAAATATCTTTATTGTGCAAGTTACCGTTTTTAAAATCATCTTTTATTTTATGTACAAAAAGGAATTAAAAAGTATTGGAAAAACAAAAATATATGCATGCAAAAGTGTTATGAACATTGTATGTTTTGCCTATGTTTACTAATTGTACGATCGGGAAAAGAGATTTCAAAGGTTTTGTACATGCTTTTCTTGTGTTTATTGGGCATTTTTGAAGTCATTTTATGTGGGAAACATTTAAAAAAGAGAGAGAGAAAATGTTCATAATTGATGTTGTTTATCATAGGCACACTGTAATATTTCTTGTAGCAAGAAATGAAATGACAAACCAACAACAAACATGTGTTCACAATGTGTAGCATAGGCAATGAATGAGTTTCCAATTAAATTTTTTGTCTGCAATCAAAAGATGAATGTGGGATATAAATGCTATTTATTTTTTAAACTATATTTATGGAAGAAATTACCTTGCAACAGTTCTTTGCTTAGGTTTCCATTGATAACATTCCTTCTCCAGTTATCCAAGTTAAACTTTTCATACACTGCAATTATTCAAACATGAAAAGAAAAATGAATGTTGAAGGTATGCCATATATATTTCCAATTTCATGTTTGTTTCTAGATTTTCTAGCTTCACATGCAATCCAACCTGCTTGTAAGGAAAGCTAAAAGCCAAACACATTATTTGATTTCTATTAATTTCTTGATAGTATTGAATAACATATTTTCATCATTTTCTTTGTACCTTGGAAGATTGAAGTTTATGAATTCAATTGATATCTTAGAGATCAATTTGTCAATGATATGATGATTTCCAAATTATTGTAATCATTATATGTTATTCATCTAAGGTTGAAATAATGATTGTAATTAGGCTTGATATGTCTTACAAGAAGGTAATGTTGATTGATATCGGATTGAAGTTGATGTGTTATTGTCCTACAAATGTCACTTGGGGATGAGAGAGCATATCCTAAACATGGGACATGCTTTGTTCATAATTGATGTTGTGCAGTTAGATGCATTTAGTATCGTCTACAAATTCTATTCCATTTGAGTTTCAGTTTTTATGTGTTCTATTAATAAATCACTCAAGGGATCTTTACTGCATGCTAATGCATGTGAATAATATAGTAAATGTCCAGGAACCTGCAACTATCTTTACTGCATGCTAAAGCATGCAAAGATTAATAGTTATATTATCTCTCTCTATGCAAGGTAACGAGGATATAAGAATGCAATTCTACAACCTGTAGTCCTAAGAAATAACAAAAAAAAATCATGTGTTGAATATAAAATTTTCTGTGTTGTTTTGTTTATGTTGTACATTAGTTTTTCTTTTTGAATCTTCATTTGGTATCAATGTAGGTTTTTTATTGGGGTTAATTCATCATGATAAGGGTAAAGCACACTTAGTTATATAAGTTATAATTATAGGTGCATGACTAAGGGTGCATGATAATCTAAAATAAATAAATAAAGATAAATAAATAAATGCATATTTAGGATTAATGAGATTAATAAACTAAAATGGGGATTAGTGCATGTATGCCAAGTGTCATCCATGTAAATAAACCTTATTTCTATTAATAAGGAATATGGGATTTTTAATGGGGAGGAGAGGACTTCATGAGGGGTTCTTCTCTTCCTTTGGGTCGTTGGGGTGCTTGGTTTAGTTAGTTTGTTGCATGTAATTTGTTAGTGGGGAGAGGTTGGTGTGCAGATTTTCTTACTATTGTGAGGAGGTGCGGGGAAGGATAGTGGTCTAGCATAGTTTACGGTGATTGAGGGATTGGGGGATCTTATTCTTGGACTGAGAGGTAGGTTGGGTGGAGATTTGTCCCCCACGGTTGTTGTTGATATTGGAGCTACTTGTTGTTGATGTTGTAGCTAGTGCAGGCTTGTTGCACACACTCATGTAAGTCAATTTTTTTCATGTTTTCATTTCCAGGTATGTTTCTCTTTCCCCATTAGAATACTCTCACTCTTATAAGTTATATGTAAATATGTATGATTTTTATGTTTCTATTGTTGGTTCTAGCAGTGACATTAGAGGAAATATTAATGGATTAAGTACTCTTATCAAGGTAGACACTACATTTGGTACTAGAGTATATGGTTTTAACTCTACAAACCTTTGGGTTAGTATAAGGAGATGTCCAATTTATAACTTTTCAAATACAAGAAAAGTTTCCACATTGTGAAACCACAAGTTATGTTTTCCTATAGCACCCATGTCAACATGGCATCATGATGAGCACTCTCAACTCTGTAAATTTGATTCTCATGGTCAAATCCCTCCTATTCTCATATTCCCAATCTTTGTCTTTCCCGGCCTTGATTTTATTTAAACAAAGGTCACAAGTTTGAAACCAATAAAACCATGGAGAGATTTTTAATTGGAATGTAGGGGAGCAACAAATTGTTCATATGCTCAACCACTTATGCAAATATATAGGAGCCTTGAGTGAAATTATGGATTCCTCAAATATGAGGGTTTTGTATTGCCATTCAATACCCATAAATAACTTTTCTCTCAGCTACTCCATCGAACCTTAAAGGAAAATTCCATTTATCAAGCCCAAAGTCTAGTGGACTACACCAAATGTATTGTTGATTTCAATTTCGATGCCCTCGAGGAAGAGAAGCTCGAATTAGGGTGTGGTAAATCCTAAAAATTTGGGAATTCATGAACCCATGTTGATTCTCAATCATTCTTTTTGACATTGATGAAATGGAGACCATGAGGCATTGAATTTATCGTTCACCCAAATGTACAATTTGCATCTGTGTAGAATTGCTTTGATTTTCTTGAATCTATGTTTGGTGAGGAGTCTATTCAGTTTATGAGTTTGGGATTTGTTCAACTTGCATGGATTCCCTTCTACTTTTTTGAGTTTGTAGTTTGATATTTGTTTGATTTTGTATTTTAAGCTTGGGACTTTGGGATCTTTTATGCCTGAATTAGAATTTAGGGTCTTGGCATAATAGTTACCTTTTAAAACATTGGAGGATCTATTATTTTAAAATTCATTTCACACGCCTTGTCGGCTAATTTATCAAAGGACATAATTCCACCAAGCCTCTGCTCTATAACCTTATCTCTATAGAGATTCTAATATTATAGCATGTCCATAAATACCAACATAAAGGAATTATGATGTATTAATCATAATTATAGTTAATCTATATTCAAGATTTATCTAAAATCTACATGATATATTGAAAAGATTGGCTCCAACAAATAGAAATATCATTGCAACATCAAGGAGAAAATCCTAATTTATTTCAAAATAAATGACATATTTCGATGTTTTGCTAATAGAAATGACACTAACTTATTATTATAGAGAAAAAGAACTAAAGCAAAACAACGCAACAATAAAATCTAGGACTCTCCAATTCCCAGGTTACTTCATCTGGACTAAGGTGCTTCCATTGCACCTTTACTTGTCCAATGGTGTTATTCCGGAGAAAACTTTCTCTCTTGCCCTAGATACAATCCAGTTCCACTTGAAAATCTCTTTTTGGTTCTACCTGGATAACGTTCCAATCAATTACATTAGTAACATCATGTACATACTTTTTCAATATAGAAACATGAAATACGTTATGTATTTTGAGATTAGGTGGAGAAGCTAACTAGTAAGACATTGGTCCAACTCTTGACGGTATTTCAAATGGTCTACAATACTTGGGTGTTAATTTAGCACAACTCCCCAACTTGAAGAAGCTTTTCCTGGGTTTTACCTTGACAAAAACATGCCAACCTACTTGGAATTCTTTTTGAGTTCTTTTAAGGTCTACATGACTCTTTTTTTGTCCTGTACAATTTTCAGATTGCTTTGTACCTATTTCACTGTTAGTTCCATTTATTTTAACAAGCCAGGTCCTAACATTAATCTGTCAACTGGATTACTCCATGAAATATGAGTATTACACTTCCTACTATACAGTATTTCAAAATGACTAAGTTTAGCTGAAGCTTGATAATGATTGTTACAAGCAAACTCAACTAAGTGCAAATATTTTTCCCATGTATTTGTATGATCCCTAACATACATCCTTAACATATCTTCTAAAACTTGATTTACTCTTTCAGTTTGTCCATCTTTTTGTGGATGATAAGCGATACTAAAATTTAATTTAGTGCCCAATCCTTTAAACAATGACTTTCAGAAATTACCAGTGAACTTTGGATCCCTATCAGAAATTAGTATCTTAGGAATTCCATGCCAACGAAAAACTTCTTTCTTAAAAATATCAGCAATATTAGCAGCCTTATAAGTAGTTTTAACATGTATAAAATGAGTTGTCTTGCTAAGTTTGTCTACTACTACCATCACAGAATCATTCTGCTTTTGATTTTTAGGCAGTCCTGTTATGAAATCAATGTTGATAATTTCCCATTTCCAATCTGGGATTGGTAATGGTTGCAATAGACCCGTTGGGTGTTGATGCTCAGCTTTAACCTCCTGGCATTCTATACACCTAGCTATATATTTGGCCACTTCAATTTTCATCTTGGGCCAAAAATTATATTTTCCTAACTTTGTTATCATTTTTTGGTAACCAGGATGTCCTAGGTAAGGACTCTTATGTACTTCATTTAAGATCAACAATTTAATTTATGGTACATTGGGTACATATAATCTGTTTCTATACAACATTAAACATTTTTCATTCAAACTGAAATCTATTTTTATATTTTCAAATTCATTTTCTGTAAATTTTTCTCTTAAATTTTGATAATTTTTATCCATTTTTACTCTGTCTTCAAACTTATCGTCCAATTATGTTTTATAGCTACTAACAGTGGCTATAAAATTCATATTCACATTTCTACTTAAGGCATCAACCACCTTATTCTTTGCTTATTCTCTTTTCCTTTTATATGTTTGATCTCGAAATCATATTTGCTAAGGAAAGCTAACCATCTTGCTTGCATTGCATTCATATTTTGTTGATCAAACAACTATTTTAAACTTATGTTATCATACATTAATAAAAATCTTCTATCGATTAAATGACGGCACCACATTTTCAAGGCATGTATTACGACAGCCAACTCTAAATTGTAGGTAGCATAATTCTTTTCATGTATTTTTAACTTTTTTGATTCATATGTTATTACATGACCTTCTTGCATTAATACTCCACCTAGGACCTCATTGCATGCATCAATCCATACAACCAAGTCCTTATTTGGATCTATTATTTTTAAGATAGGTGTAGTGGTTAATAATTCTTTTAACATTTTAAATCTTTCTTCACATTTGAAATCCCATACAAATATTTTTCCCTTTTTCTATAAGGACGCTATGGGATTCGTGATCCTTGAGAATCATTCTATGATTTTTTTATAATAACCTGTAATCCCCATGAACGATCATACATTTGATACATCCTTAGGAACATGCCATTCTATATTTCTCTTATTTTATCAGGATCTAATGATATCCCTTCCTTGGATATCACATGGCCTAGAGATTGTATTTTATCTTTAAAGAATTCACATTTACTGAATTTAGCGTACAATTTGTGTTCTCTCAAAACTTGTAATATTATCTGTAGATGTCCATTGTGTTCTTCTTTTGTTTTTGAATAAATTAGTGTGTCATCGATAAAAACAACTACGAATTTATCCAAATACTTACATAGAACAATGTTCATTAAACACATAAAAGAAGATGGAGCATTCATTGGCCCAAATGGCATAACTACAAACTTATAATGCCTGTAACGGGTTTTGAATGTAGTTTTAAATATATCTTCATTTTTAATTCTGACTTAATGATATCTAGATCTTAAGTCCATTTTTGAGAATATTGTTTCTCAGCATATCTGATCGAACAGATCATCTATGCGGGGCAATGTATATCTGTTTTTAATTGTCATCTTGTTTAACTGATTATAATCTATACATAAGCATAAGGTATCATATTTCTTTTTAACAAATAAGACAGGTGATCCCCAATGAGATACACTTGGTCTTATGTAATTTTTATCTATGAACTCATGTAGTTGTAGTTTTAATTCAGTAAGTTCTAGGATATTCATCCGATAAGGAGCCTTTGAATTGGGTACAGCTCCAGATACTAATTCAATAGTAAAATCCAATTCTCTTTTCGGAGGTAATCATGCAATCTCTTCTGGGAATACATCTGAAAATTCTTTTAAAATTGGTATATCATCAAATTTTAATTTATCTTCTTTATTCATGTGTTCATCATTCATTACATGTACAACAAAAGCTTTGCAACCTTTACTTACAGACTTTTTCATTTGTAAAGCTAAAATCTGTCTAAGAGAAACATTCCTAGGTATTCCTTTCACTATAATTGTTTCTCCTTTTTCATTTAAGCATGTAAATGTTTTCTCAAAGCAATTTAAAACTACTCTGTGTTTTTCCAACCAGTCCATGTCTATTAAAACATCATATGGTCCTAGAGGTAATACATTTAATTTCACTTGAGTTTTGAATTGACTCATAAACATTTCATAGTCTTCAACATAGCTAACTACCTTTCTCTTGGTCCCTGTAGCTAACTGAACCAGCCAAGATTTTTCAAACTTAATCAAATGCAAATTACAACTTTCTTATATACTAGGTGACACATATCTTAAACTAGCACCTGAGTCCATCAAAATAGAAATGGATTTGTTCTTTATCATACCTTCTATTCAACCATAGATGTTTGGTGATCATCCTGTTGATTCTCCAAAGTTGCATTAATCCTGGACATCTTGCTTGCTACGTCACCAACAAATGCTTCTTCCTGTATTGTATGCACATAGCTGAAATTTCTCTTCCTGTATGGACATTCCTTCCCATAATGAGGTCCTTAATAATCCCAGCATTTTATAGGTTCTCTTTATTCATTATTTTTAACGTAATTGTTAGGTATGTTTATGTTCTTTGCTGTTGTAAAATTCTGATGTGTATTACTTTTAAAGTATGTCCCTTGATAAGTATTCTTAGGATAGTTTCGGGAATTATTTCCAAAATTTCTATTGAACTTAGAATTTTTTCTTCTGTTTTCAAAATTATTTGTTCTTTTACCCTTCCATTTAGGTACACCTTCTCTTTTATTTATGCTTTGTTCATAACAGAAAGTATCCTTCCTCATTGCTTCCTCAAGGGTTTTTAGATTGTTGTATTCAATTCTATCCTTGAAGCTAAAAGGTAAACAACTCAGAAACCTTTGTATCTTAGGATTTTCATCGATGATATAAGGTATGCATCATAATAGACTTAAAAATTCACTACTTAGTTCCTTCATAGACATTGAACCTATCTTAATATCTTAAAATTCATTAGCCCTTTCTTCGTAATATTGTTCAACAAAAAAAATAAAAAATTTTAAAGTATTTCTTAAAAGTCCTCCAAGTTACATACTTTTCTCTAATGTTTTTCACTCTTTTTATATCCTTCCACCATATATCATCTTTTCTAGTTAAGTTATAAATAGTCATTCTAGCCTTCAACCTATCTGAGTAATTATAGGTTTGAAAATATTTTTTCATCCCGGACAGACATGCCTCGACTTCTTCTCATTTTTCCACCTCACCATTAAACATTGGGGGTTTTATCTTCTTAAACTCTCCTGAAATTTCTTTGTAAGGTTTTTATTTTCTCTTTTTAGGGATGTTGTCACTATCACAACTTTCACTGGAATATTTATGTTTCTCTCTATGTGACCTAACTTTAATTTCTAAGGAGGAATTACTTTCATTATCAGATAATTTTAACTTTTTACCTTTATGCTTGCAAGATATAATTCCATATTCATATTCAAGTTCTTTTCTCTTATCCTTTCCTTCATTATGTAATTTATCTAGCAAAATTTGATTTAATTATTCATGTGCTCTTAGGATTCTTTCATTATCTTCCTTAACATTCCCCAGTTCAGCCTTTAAGTCTGTTACAGTTTGAAGTAATTTATATGAGTGATCATTTAATTCCACATATAGATTATCTAGATTATTTTATTCATTATGATGTGATCCATCCTTGACAGATGCCTCTACTCCTTCCATTTCCTACAAAATAAAGATTTGTATTTCTGTACATAAATAAGTTTTAAACATAAGTCAGTATTTTGTTTTCCTGTTTTTGTATTAAGCATACGAGTTGAGCCACACTTTAGGCCTAATGTTTGAAATCGTGCTCCGATACCACATGTAACAACTCTAAAATTCCATAAAATAAAATAAAAATTTGTTATGGGATGTTTAGATCAATTTAAAACCTAACCTGGCTTCACATAGCTTTTAAGAATTATTATAAACCCTACGTCCTATTATAAACTTACAACTCAGCCTATTGTTGTTTAGGAATAAACACCATTATAACCTAGGGTCTGGAGTTACCAACGTACATCTAAAACTTCCAGATAATCAGCTTTAAAATACAAAAAGGAAATGGGAAGATATGTTGGACTCACCCGATTATCGGCGGTTGATCCAAGCTTTGTCTTCTCCCGCTCTACTTCTCTCCAAATCTTTTAGGGATGCACTTCCTTCACCTGCAAAGAGCGAATTCTCCAAGTACAAACTTATACATGTATATATGACAGGTTAGATAAACAATATATATAGTGCTTAATCAAATACATTCATCAAACCCTAATACATGAAAGAGATTCAACACAAAGTTGGAAGAAGAATTCTCTTTATTAACAGTAATGAATGAGATAAGTGTACAACCCAATGCCTGAAACAAGGACTCCTCTGCAACCAAAGGACTCTGAGTTCTGCTGCTCCAAATACTTCTGAATATATACCACCAGCATAACTTTGCTCTCCTAGATTCATTCTATTAATGCCCTCCCCAAGTCCTCTATTTATACTTTGGGAAATAGAGCAGTTTCAAAGGTTGAGGAGGTTGAGATAGTTGAGATAGTTAATGATTAAGGCTCAACTAATCTGCATTAATCGTGTTTTATATTTTTAAATGTCGAATGGATGTGTACGCGACTATTGGTATAGGAAACCCGTGTATGAAAGGCGATTTGCTTTAAGGGAAACCCACGTACAAATCTATATGCGGGTTGCAATGAGAATAGTCGCGTATAGTACGCGGGTTGTCAACATACATAGTCGTGTATGTACGCGAGTTTCAGTGGAGATAGTCGCTTACAGCAATCAACACATAGAAAATTAAAATGGCAAGCTGGTTGGAGGATAAATGCATCTCATGTCATGCCCATCTATAGTGTTTAGGCAACCTTCAATCATATAGTGTCCTTTTGTGTACCAACATATGAAGTGTCGGCACCCGGACAGAGAAGTGCCATTTGGGTTGATAACAGATGCCCCCTAATGTGTGAGGTCAAAGGGAAGCAATGGCCGAGATACATTATAATCATTATCTTTGGAGAACTCAGAAATCCAATGGAGCAGAAGTAGTACCTAAAACAAATACATAATAATGTCATATACAAAGTCATATCTGAGGATGCTATGTTCAATATACTGGAACACTAGCTCCTTTACAATATTTGAGTACATCATATGGTACGGGTACAATACCACATATATTACAAAGGTGGATCGAAGCCACAATATACAATAATAATGAGTCTTCAAAGATTTGGAAGTTGTGTAAATAGGTAAAACATAGTCTTGCGCAACTTAGTCCATATATAGAAAACTAAGGTCTCCATAAACAATCCCAAAGAACCAGTACAATCCAAGCCATGTGAATAGATGTTATTGAAGACGAACATGGAGCGGATTCAATAGATTGTCAATCAATAGGTGATAATCAACAACTGAAGCAAAGTAATTCACCAATAATGAGAGTGAATCCTGAGATGCAATCGTCAAAACTCTAGGTCTTCATCGTCAGGAAGTGCTGATGCAAAACCATACTGTGATGAGGAAGGAAATAGATCCTCCAACGGATCACAAGAGTGACTAGGAACTGGGTAAAGGAAGGGAGACACAAGTAATAACAGATACAACAATGATGGAATTAGGATATAGATCAGACACAGGGTTAAGTCCTTGAACTGTGAGCATGACACAGAGATGACTGAAGGCAGCTTTTAACTTTATAAATAGAACAACTAGACTTATCTGTCATGAAGGAGACATGATCAAATTCCCCAAGTAGAACTGACAAGAAGAGGAATAAGAAACTTGAAGTAATAGCTGAATTGAAAGTGAACACTAAGGCATGAGTATCGAAAAAAATAGAGAGTGCTTTATTCAAGGATGACATGCTGCCACTAACTGAGAACCAAAAGAAAACTTCTCCCTTACGTTCCCTATTAAATTTTAACGAGTCCAGGAAAGTCAACTCAGATTTCTCTTCATTTTTTAACAAGCTTGAAGAGAAAAGGGAATAATGCTTGATAGTGTCACTAATTCGTGGATTTTATGAGCCTGAACTAGTACATGCTCAGTTGGCATTTTCATATTTAGAGAGTATGAAAACTCCGAAGAAGACTCCAGGGGGGTCCTTTTTCGTCCAATTTAGTCTCCTGAGGCCAGAAAAGTATAAAACATACCACAAAAGAACTCTCTTAACTTCTGTAGAAGAAAACGTGAACCTTTTTCGTACTTAGTCAGGGAGGTCCGAAAAAGGTTAAATTACCACCTACCCAACACTCCTTCAAGAGCAGCATATAGCTTGAGTTTTACGAGTGTGAAGGAAAGAAAGATCACTCGAAAGGATCCATTTGAGTACGAGAAATGGGGCTTACTGCAACAATAAACTCGATGCTTTGTTCTTTAGTGTTTAACAAGCATGACAAAGACATAAAGTACACTCGAAATCTTTTTCATGTTTAGGTCTAGAGCACGAAAAAGAGAAAACTGAGCTCATACTGGGTGTTCCTTTTCTATAAATTTAGTCCCTTAGGTCCGGAAAAGTGATAAACCTATACCTGAGAATACTCTTCTCAATTTCGTAGAAAAGAGAGTGATCCTTTCTCATATTATTCCACATGTTCCAAGAAAGAGATAACCTACCACCAATGTGGATACCCATTCACGTATTCTTAACGAGCTTGAACGGACAAGTTAACTCGGCAGTCAAGTCTATTTTTAAGGAGTCCAACCTGGGCCTAAATGAACTCCATAAGGGTGGGGAGTCTTATAAAGGGATAGCTTGTAAAAAGAGACCAAAATGAGGTTCAATTTGGTGTGAAAAATAGCTAAAAAGATTCTCCCATACGTAATACAGCTGCAGCATGAGTATCAAAAGACAAAATAGATTCTAAATGGGGATACTCATGAAAGGAAAGCCCTATCCACAAAAGAACAATGGTAGAGACAAGGAGCTAATGGTTTAAAAATACCATAGTCTGTGGTCAGAATGTTAATTTCTATGTTTAAGATGGAGTAGGTATAACTGCAGAATGCATGTGAAACGACAAAAACCATCCTATATGAGCAAAAAACACCTTAAAATGATGGTAAACCTGTTACAAGGTGAAAAGATATGGTATTAGTTTTAGACATTGTGAACTATAGCGAAAAAACCCACTTAAGAAATAAAATTTCTATAAATAATTCAAAAACATAAATAAAACTCACCATTTGAATTTTTAGCCATAAAAGACAAGTTTTCACCTTTACCTTCAACTGCTCGGTGTGGACAATCCGGTGGACCAATTCCAAATCCGCAAGCGTCAGGTAATACTACACTCCATGCTATTCAATTTGATCCAAACATTTATCAAAATTAGGCCCTAATTTTATGTTTTTAAGCGCCCTCAACCAAGCAACGATGTGTACGCGGGTTCACTATATTGAAACTCACGTACACGCGTTCTATACGCGGGTTTCCCGAAGGACAGTCACGTACAGTATGCGACATGCCTTAATAGACAGTTGCATATGCTGCATGAGGTGAACAAGAAGCATATTGGGTCAAAAATTTGAAATTTTACATGAAACTGAAGGTTTGCAAATGCTTGTTTACTAGGTTTAAAGATGGTGCTTGAGTGGAGGAAGCGCAAAAATGAAGATATGGATCAAGAAGCAATACAAGATGCCCCCACCATGAATGTTTTACATTCAAGTGGGTTGTTAAAGTTTTTATGTACCTCGCCTATGCGGGCCAATGTCCGCCTCTTAGAGTTCCTGATAAATTATTGGGATCATGACTTGGGCATGTTTGACCTTCAAGGTGAGTCCTTGGATATTACTTCAGAGGATATCTTTTTCATTGCGAGTCTATCATGACGGGGAGCTCCAGTAAACTTAGAAGGCACCGACAGAGGCGGTGATCCGCTAAGTGTCCAAAACTATATTGATGTATACTGCGCACCAGGCACACAAAAGAGGGGTAGTTTCATCCCCATTGTACACATACGTGACCTTCCTCTACAAGTATTGACAAGTACCATAGTGAGGGTTGCAAGATCATCTTCTCTTCACCTTGTGACACGGAACCAGATGAGACTAGTAGTGGATTGTATGCAGGGGGGCCTATATGACTGGTGCTCAGGAGTGATCCCGATTATAAGAAAACAACTCTCTGACTGCAAGAGAGGAAGGAGGAAGAATTTTGGATATTCTAGCATACTGGTAGCCTTATTCTTTTAGAGAGTGTCAGGATTGAGCCCTAGAGTACCCTTACTAGTTCATTCTCCTCGTCAGCCTAGGCTGAGTATATGGGGAGATATCTTCCTCTGCCAGGGAGGTGGTGGCTCAGTGCAGAGTGTCTATGATTATGACTTCTACTTTTGGTGGGAGCGTCAGTTGCCAGCTTTGGAGCAGTTTCCATATGCTAGAATGGACTTCTGTGGTGATGCAGACCTCGTCCTCCCTCTAGGAGGAGCATGGGGAGAGTTCGGTAATTTTTATTTTCAAGTTTTAAAATTTTTATGAATTTTTAAATATGGAGATATATACATATGTATAAGAGTTCTAATCCTTTCAAAATGTAAAAATGCAGATATTGGACCGGTCCGCCCCGAAGGGCATCCACGCATGTATGTGCATCCTGTCTTGGGAGAAGACTAGGGGCGAATTAGGGTTCTGGAGGGGAAGTTGGCCAGGCTTACCTAGAGAGTACCCACCTTATGGATTGAGCACATACCAGCCATCATGCAGGAGTTTGTGGGTGGTGTACCACCTACCTGGATACACCTTCTGAGGAGGGTAGCCAGAGCAGTATTAGTATACATAGATGTTGTTGAGGTTGTTGAAGTCGAGGAGGCTGAAGAAGCCAGAGTACAGGGAGATCAAGGGGACTAGGGTGGTCCAAGTGACCAGGGTGTTCTAGCTTAGATCTAGGGAATTTGATGGACTTTGATCCATGTTTTGTATATTTTTTGTATATTATACAGTTATGACTGGATCTGAGGATTAGAGACTCGACCTATCTATGGAAAGATATTCACATATATATATTGTCGGTTTATTTGCAAATGTTTTCTATGTGTTTGCTGTATATTTTTATGAAAAATGTGTTAAATGCCAATCCAAGATGTAATTAGCGTATGCATTAGTTAATGAATTTTGATTCCTTGGAACATGATTGAATGTAATGAACTAAAATTTCTTTCCAATAACCTAACTTGCATAAACTGACGTAATAGAATAGGGTTCCGCACCTGGTAAGCCCGATTGAGCTGGGAAACAACCAGTTGAGAGTCCAGTCAAACTTCCAACTGAGTGATACCACATGATAAAGCATCCCATAGAAGCTCAATGAAGGCCCTATATTCAGCCACATTATTGGATGCAGGACCTAAGCAAGCGCCTCCTGAGGCAACTAGCTGTCCTAAGGGTGAATAAATGACCCATGCAGCTGAAGCTAGATTACAAGTGTGGCGACTGGCGCCATCAGCGAAACCTACGAACCTCTCGAAAGACATCTGAAACAACCAGCAGATGGTATAAAAAACACAAATCGACAAACTAATGTACATAAAAATACACACAATAAAATACAAGAAAAAGTGCTAAGCCTAAGCATAGTACTTTTTCAGGTAGAGCCCATTTCTAAGCTCAGCCAGCTTATTCCCATCGAAATCTATCAATTCATATGTGCCTTTATTTAATACTTTCGACACAATATAAGGTCCTAACCACATAGACCTGAACTTTCCCGCCCCCAGGGGTTCTTTATCTTGGTCCCAAAGCAAAACAAGTTCCCCCTCATAGAAAATTCGATGCTTGGCCGATTTATCATATTGGCTTTTGACCCTATTTTTATGAGCTTGGTTTGATGTTAGCACATCTCTACATTTTTCATCAAGGTGTTCTAAATGTAATAGATGTTCTTCAAGCTCAGTCGTATCTGGTAACACATGAATAGCAATTTTCAAAGATGGGATTTCACATTCAATATAGGTAACAACTTCCACTCCATGGACGAGTTGGAAGGGGGGGAAACCCATAGCAGTTTTTACATTGGTTCGATATGCCCAAAGAGCAGGGTACAACATGATATTCCAGTTTGAACGGGCTGCATTAATAGTACATTTGAGGATAGTTTTCAAAGTTTTATTAATAGCCTTGACCTGACTGTTGCCTTGAGGATAGAACAAGGATGAATGTTCTTGTCTAAATCCTAGCATAGTGGTCAGTTCCGTCATCATGATATTTTGAAAATTACTGCCATGGTCAGTGACAATCACTTTGGCTATACCAAATCGTGCTATAATTTGATTGAACATGAAGAAAGTTGCAGTTTCCCCATCAGTTCTAAAGGTGGGCATTGCCTCTTCCCATTTTGTAAAATAATCCATGAAGACAATGATATATTTGTGCCCCCTAGCCAAGGCTGGGTTACACGTCATGTAGTCAATCCCCCACTTCATGAAGGGGTCCACCGAGATAACGAGAAATAACGGAGCGGGATGTGACTGCATCTTCCTGGTGTAAAGCTGACAAGGATGATAGCGCTTCACGGCTTCCACACAATCCTTAAAGATTGTGGGCCATAAATAACTGGCACGTAATATCTTTGGGGCTGTTGCTAACCCAGATAAATGACCCTCACACACTCCACTATGGGCATCATTCAGGACAATCTCTGCTTCCTCGTGGGTAAGACATCGATGCAAAACAGAATCTACCCCCCTATGATATAAAGTATCTCCTATGATGAGGTAGTTCTTAGCATGTAGGTGTAGTTTACATCGTTCTTCCCGTGAGAAAGCTGCAAGATACTTTAGAGTCTGGAGATAGATAAGTATATGTCCATACTAGGGGTCAGAGGTGAAAATCAAGAAGATATGCTCATCTAGGAATGAGTCTTCTTCAATGACTACATCTTCTTATGTTGGAAATTCTGCAATAAGCTCGGCAAAAACTAAGGATTTTTTGGATTTGGCGGACTGAAAATCCAAGTCAAACTCTTGGAGAATGACTATCCATTTTTTGAATTTGCCTCCAACTATCCATTGGGACAAAACATATTGAAAATGATTGACATCTTCCACTATCATTGTAGTCCTTAGTAAGATATAGTGACGTAACCTCTGAACAGCATAAACAGCTGCTAAGGCCAACTTCTCGACATGGGAGTACCTTAGTTCAGGTCCGGCTAAAGCATGGCTAAGATAGTAAATGACATGCTCTTGGAGCCTATCGTCCTCCTGGACTAGGACTACCCCTATGGTCGACTCAGACGCGGCTAGATACAATATAAAATCCCTAGAGTAATCTGGCGGACGCAACAATGGTGCCGACAACAAAGCTTTTTTCAATGCCTCGAATGCAAGTTGTGTAGTTTCATCCCATACAAATGGGGTGTCCTATTTTACCAAGTGCATGAAACCCTTAGTAATCTTGGCATAGTTTACAATGAAACGTTAAATAAAATTGGACTTTCCCTGCAGGCTTTGAAGTTGCCTGACAGAACGAGGAGGAGGCATATTTACAATGGACTCAACTTTTAACAGATCCACCTGAATGCCTCTATTAGAAACAATGAATCCGAGCAGTTTCCTTGAATCGACACAGAACACACACTTGTGGGGATTCAAGCGGATTTTATAGTATCTGCATTGTTCAAATATCAACTGTAGGTGATCTGGATGGTCAATCCTCTTACGAGAATGTGCAAGTAGATTATCAAGGTAGGGTTCGATAATGGCTTTGATATCATGGAAGGAAAAATTCATTGCCCGCTGAAAGGTTGCCCCAGCATTTTTCAATCCAAAGGGCAATTTTTTTGTACGCGAAGGTACCCCAAGGACAAATGAAAGCAGTTTTATGTTAGTCTTCTAGTTTTATTTGAATTTGATTATATCCGGAGAAGGCATCCATATTCGAAAAAACTTCACTGCCCACACAAGCATCAATAATTTGGTCTATAAATGGTGTGGGATAGTTATCCTTAGGATAGGCTTTGTTCAAATCTCTAAAGTTAGTATAGACACGTATGGTCCCTTGCTTCTTATCAACAAGAACAGGGTTGGAAACCCATTCCATCAGAGCTATGGGATACATAAAAACGGCTTTCATCAGTTTTTCCACTTCAGCCTTCACTGTCACTGCTTTACGCGGGTTAACAGGTCTCAACTTTTGTCGAGCATGTTTAGCGTTAGGGTATGTTCGGATCTTGTGATTGACTATAGATGGATCAATGCCTAGCATCTCCTCATATGACCAGGAAAAAACGTCACGGAACTCCTTAAACAAGGCAGTATAGATGGAAATCTCCTTAGGAGAGTAGTTTGTGCCGATATGTATATTTTCCACAATGTCTGGATTTACAGAGACATTGATAGGGATGGTAGCAGAAATATTTTCCATATTCCCCTCAGAAAACATTCCTTCCCTGGGTAAGGGATTAATGGGCATCTGTCAGTCTCAAGCGAAACTCTTGATTTTATATCTTGCTTAGCTCTAGAAGAAAATAGGATCGATGATGGAGATGTTCACAGATCTTATCTCATCCGCGCATGGATTCTAGAATGGCTTCGTCAGAAGGTAAAACCATATCTAAACAATCTATCGAATGCAAAGAGTTTTCTGCCCAAGTAGGTAGATAGACTTCTTCCAATTCCTCTGGGACTAAGAGTGGAACCAGAATGGGATCAACAGTGGTTTGTGTGATAGTTTGATAAGCTACTTCCATTGCCGATAGGGGCACTTCAGGTACATGGTGGGTGGGGAGAACCCAAGGATCAGTCCTATCAACAACTGTAGCAATGGACTTTCCCACACTAGTAGAACCTATATAATTAATAGGAGCTGGAAGATTGAATGTGCCCATCATTGATGCGTACATTCCAACCCCTGAGCTCTGTGCAGCAGGTTTGACCTGATCAACCAATGGCATAGCGGACTCATTAGACTCCATTCGGCCTTTTCAAGTAAAATTGAGTTGGTCAACAGTAACCAACTTCCCTTCGTGTGGAAACACTACCACCCAAAAGACGACTGATGCAATAGCAGACATGGCATAAGTCCAGCTTCTTCCCAAAAGAAAATTATAGTCCAAAGGTGCATCAATCACCTCTACCTCAACAGACACCGCTTTCCCTGCCAGCTTAATTTCAAAATCTGGTAGGATACCATGCAGATGGAATGACCTTCCATCGAAAGTAGTAAGCAGGGTGTTTGACGGGACCAGCTCTAGGGATCCAAGAGCTTTCCAACATGACAAGGACATAACACATGTAGAAGCACCCTCATCAACAACTGCCCTTCCAATGGTCTTTCCATCTTGGATGACATCTATTGATAAGGCTACATGGTAAGGTAGGCGAATTTTGGCATCAGACAAGTGAAATTTCACCATGAGACTCGATGAGTCCATACTGCCTAAGGCTGCTAAGAGTGCATCCTGCTGGGAAGGACAACTTTGTAACACCTCTAAAGCTGACATTGCACAAGGTGTCTGGGCTAAGTCTTCAACCACGGAGTAGTTGGATGTATCCCTAGAATTAGGATTATGCAAGGTCTTTTTAAAGACACCTTTCGGTATCTTGGGCATAGTTTCAGCAGGTTTCTCAAGTGTGAGAGGGTTAGAAGTTTCACCTAGGGTCTTACCCTTCTCAGAGGTCTCTTTTTCATAGTTCTTATTCCTAATCTATATCAAAGTTGAAGGTCGAACCATGTTGATATAATTGGGGTCAGGGGCATTTGGGGTGCCCCCTACTGCATTCGAAGTTGAAGCAGAATTCTGCCCTAGGGGAAACGGATCCTTTAGGACAGCCGATTGTTGAGCTTTTAATAGCTTCTGGGTTTGTTCCATAAGGGGACAAAGATGGGTGAGGTGATCCTCATGGCACAACTTACATGGGAATTTCACCTTTTACTTTTCTTTCTTCCCCCCATCAGCATTGTTTGTGGGTTTCTGCTTGTTTTGATTTCCCTCCCCATTCTTTCCTCTCTTCTTCTTCCCACTGGGCTGTTGATTGCCCTTCTAAGAGGTCTGTGCAAAAACATTTGCATTTTGGGGTGAGGGGGCATCCTTTGCTGCCTCCACCATAGAATGTTTGATGGACAACTGATGGAGCTATTTGGCCAAAGATTCTACAGTGGGAGAATTAACAGAACCAACCACACCATCAACATGGGATCCAAGCTTAGGTTTCTCTACATCGTGTGTTTGACTCGGTGCCTCAGGGATGATCTCATACAAGATCCCAGACTAAGAGTAAATAAAATCTAATTGCTGGGCCTTGAGGATGGCTTCTTCCTCATTCTTCACTCCTAAATTAGATATGTCCTTATATATATAAGGCAATAATGATTTAAGAAACCATTCTAGTAAGAACTCAGGAGGAATAGTGGCTTTAATAAGGCTCTTCCACCTCCTCCATTCTTGGATGTGATCCGAGATATGGGTAGCCTTGTTCTGCCTGAAGGTAGATAACAAGTCTGTTCCAAAATCATATCGGACAGGAAGCTGAAAGTGGCTAAGGAAAGCGTTAGCCAAGTCCCAAAAACTGCTAAATGTAGCAGAAGGCAACTCGATGTACCATTTTGCTGCAGTACTCGTCAAGGTTCTTTAGAACAGCCTCAACCTAACTGAATCTTCATCCAGTGAATTGGAAGAACACCGTAAATGAAAAGTGGTGGCATGAGCCCCAGGATCTTCACCAACTTTGTCTTCGAATTTTGGGATGTTTGATGGCAATTTGGTGGGGACAGGTGTCTAGGAGGGATCATGCCTCACTAGGTTGTTCATTAGTTTAGGAAAATCTGGCAAGTTTAACGTTGCCAGGAAAGGAATCTTAGGTTGAACCGGAGCACTAAAAGTGCTAGTCTAGGGATTAGAGGGACTTGCCCCCAAATTCCCATATGTAAAGGTGGGGTTGCCCCCTGCCGCCGGTTACGAAGTGGATGGGTTACTTTGAAACTGATTCCATCCGTAAGCCACAGGATTGTTGGTATAAGGTGTAGTATAAGAGGTTCTGATTTCCCTAGTCGAAACTGGGCTTTGAAATATAGGAGCGGGTATCACTCCGCTAAAAAGCGAAAAGGGAGAGCTCGTGAATGGGGCAGAGACTGAGGTTTGGAAACCTTGACCATAAGGGTTACTGCTTCCAAACTGCACCCCTACATAAGAGGGTGGTGGGCCTGCATATGGAGTGGATGGGGGTATGTGCCCCCCATTCCAAGGAAATCCTTGGACAAAAGCCAAGCATCCTGTCGAACCACTCTGGGCAGTTTGTGCAAAGGAGGTTGGAACTATAGGTACACTAGGAATCCCAGTGACCATACCACCAGAAGCACCTGCTAGGCTTATGGGAACTGGCGGTTGAACCACTTGGCTCGTTGGAGTTAAGGGCGTAGTAGGTATGCTTGATCTAGGGGTACTTACCGAGGGAGGTATCACCCCTTCAGTCGAGATGGATGAGATGAAAATGAAAGAACTCTCTCTTACACTAGACATTATTCTTCCCATAGGGACACCAATAACGGGTGTATCACAAGGACGAACCTGAAAAATCATAGGAACGTTTAAATCAATTAGGGGTGTATTAAAATTCCTTGCAATCTCGTTGGCCTGCAAGTCTTCTATCTCAACTGTGTTCAAATTAAGACGGTTTTCCCTAAGTTTTGGTTCACCCAGAACTTTGCTAACTCCTATCGGTTCAAATGAACCGTCCGTGTCCAATCTCCGCCTTTGAGGGGGAGGTGGAGGTTCCAATGTGATGAGAGGAGGAAGGTTTTGCAACCTTCATGAACTTCTGATACGTTGGCCCTCCATGATTGTAAATTTGATAATTCAAACCCTAAGGTCAGCTAAACACAGACAAACCACAGAGCAATCACTACGAAAAATCCTAAAGTCTCAACAGTCAGCAAGGGTAAAAGATATGCTTTCCCGAAGAAAGCTAAAAGATAGTTTCTTGGCGTCCTTGAAGAGGTTCTTAGGTACAAGCGAAGGAATCACCCACCATCGTCCTACACTTTCAGTAAGGGTTACCTTCCAAGCCTGCCCAAGGTGAACCAAAAATAGCCTTCTGGTTTACCTATGTATGAACCCTAGATGTCAAGAGACTAGAGGCTACCTTAACTATACCAACAGTATGGGGGGATAGTTGCAAGCCTGATTCATACGCATGGGCAGGGTAGCTGAGCCTGAAACTCTGTCAAGGACAGAATCTCTAGATGCATAAAAATATTGATTTACGTTTCAATAAGGAATCAGAGGGTTATCTCCTCAGTCCAATGCCTCCACGCGGCCTCATGCTTGACTCCCGTTTGAGAGGAGCTTCCCATATACTATCGATAAAGAGAAGGATTTACCTATCGATTGGCCCACTATGTCTGAATTTAAATACTTATGGGGAGTTTACACTTCCTATCGCACAAGTCTAGCTTAAGCTAGTAGGTGTATGGCCCTAAAAAACAAAAATTACTAATAAATTTTAAATATTGCGTTTATTTTAAGGGCTATTTTTTACTCAGAAGGCAAGTGGAATGAAATAATATGATGTTTTTGACTCGATAAGAAATGTAAAAAACAATTGGTGTATACTTTCAAAGCAAATTACCACTACTTAAAAACAAGCTTCTCTTTTTTTTTTGTAAATGTAAACTGATGAAAATGCAACGAATAAAGAGAAAACTAAGATATTTTTGTAATTTTTGAGATTATATTTAAAAATTGAAAACAAAACTACTACATGCAAAGCAAACGCAAAAGTTTCTAACGTTTTCTTTTCCTTTTAAAATTGCTCAAAGACTACTATGCACCTAAATGCACGATACTTGAGTATGCTTGAATATACTAACTGTATAAAATAAGCAAAATGAGTTAAAGAATATTCATAAAACCAAAGATCAACCACCTAAGGAAGACTTGGAACCCTAGCTTGGGTGGACACAATGAATAGAAATCACTAAGCTCAAACAAAGGCAAGTGACAAACCAATACTATTCGAAAATAGAATGGAATATGCAGTGTCTAGAACCCTGATCACTGATTCAGACAACCAACACTTAAACCTATAACCCAATAGGTGGATCCACTTCAAGTTGCTAATAGAAAGACAATCCAAACAATAAGAACTCAAGGGCTTTACAAGAAAGCACAAGGTGCGGCTAACAAGGTTATCAAACTCACAGTGCAATGCTCATAAAGAAGGCCAATCAACAAACAAAATTTATAGAAGGAGAGGGACAAGCAAACCCTAACCAAAAAATTTTAATGCTTAGGCTTGTACGTGATTGTGTACAAGGGAAACCCACATACTGTACGTGACTGTGCTATAGAGCAACCCACGTACGCCGACCTCTGTACGCGATTGTGTGCAAGAGAAACCCATGTATAGGTATAAAATTTTCAAATAAAAAGAAAATTTTTAAAGGTCTTCAAACACCACTCTAAGAATGAACCAAGACAAGACACCACACACTGAATCAAGGAAAAGACTGGGCACTCATCTACAAAATATAACCCACAACAGTCTAGGCTCACCGGCAAAGTCGCTAGTTCTGTTGTTCAGGAATAAACACCCTTATAACCTAGGGTCTGGGGTTACCAATGTACATCTAAAACTTGCAGACAATCAGCTTTAAAGTACAGAAAGGAAATAGGAAGATATGTTGGACTCACCCAATTATCGACGGTTGATCCAAGCTTTGTCTTCTCCTGCTCTGCTTCTCTCCAAAGATTTCAGGGATGCACCTCCTTCACCTGCAAAGAGCGAATTCTCCAAGTACAAACTTATACATGTATATATGACAGGTTAGATAAACAATATATATAGTGCTTAATCAAATACATTCATCAAACCCTAATAGATGAAAGAGACTCAACACAAAGTTGGGAGAAGAATTCTCTTTATTAACAATAGTGAATGAGATAAGTGTACAACCCAACGCCTGAAACAAGGACTCCTCTACAACCAAAGGACTCTGAGTTCTGCTACTCCAAATACTTCTGAAGATATACCACCACCATAAATTTTCTCTCCTAGATTCATTCTATTAATGCCCTCCCTAAGGACTCTATTTATACTTTGGGAAATAGAGCAGTTTCGAAGGTTGAGGAGGTTGAGACAGTTGAGATAGTTAATGATTAAGGCTCAACTAATCTGCATTAATCGTGTTTTATATTTTTAAAATTCAAATGGATGTGTACATGACTATTGGTATAGGAAACCCACGTATGACATGCGAGTTGCTTTAAGGTAAACCCGCGGACACATTTGTACGCGGGTTGCAATGAGAATAGTCACATACAGTACGCGGGTTGTCAACATACATAGTCGTGTATGTACACAATTTTCAGTGGAGATAGTCGTGTACGACAATCAACACATAGAAAATTAAAATGGTAAGTTGGTTGGAGGATAAATGCATCTCATGTCATGCCCATCTATAGTGTTTAGGCAACCTTAAATCCTATAGTGTCTTTTTGTGTACCAACATATGAACTGTCAGCACTCAGATGGAGAAGTGCCATTTGGGTTGATAACACCTATAATGAAATTATGTCAAATCCGATACTTAAATAAATCGAATATGATAACTCCATTTATGATTCATAAAACACTATCCTAGTATACATAAGTCTTACAATAAAATTACTTGTTTTTTAAAGTTGATGTGTCAATCATGCCTTGTCGTATGTTACAGTTTGTATGCTTAACATGTATTTCCATAAGGATATATTTGTTATGTTTTAATATTTTAAGCGTTCTGCTAGAAAACCCTATTTTGATGCAAGTGTTACAAGGTTATGGGTCTTACTTAGCCTATGGTAGTTAAAGCATTGTTTAACCTTATATTAATGCAGGTGTCTCCAATGAAGGATTACCCCCCCCCTCCTTGCATTCCTAAACAAACTAACGAGACAAGGTAACAAGCACTATGGTGACAATATAGTGACTAAAAGAAAAAAACGAGATCACTCTAAAACTATTGAGATTGGGTAATGAAAAATTTGAAACCACGTGGAGGTAGGTTAAAATTTAAGGCCCCACATGAAAGGGCTTCGTGGTGCCATCCAGTTGGGTAAAGGATTTAAACCATATGCAGAATCCCAAGGTTTTGGTTGTGTTGTTGAACTGTTGAAGAGAGTTGAGGGCTCTCGTCCCTTCCAAAAGGAATCACTCGACCTGTCACGCTCTCGAACCTTCCAGCATTAAAACAAAGGGAACACTTGACCTGTCACACTCTCGGCCCTTCCAGCATATAATCAATATGCATTCAACCATGCCACCATTTTCATCGCAACGATGTCGGGTAAGTTGCTCCTTCGCAATGTTTGTTTTTAGTTTTGATGCAATTTATTTTATAATGCCAAATTTAATGTGTGTCTAATGTTTGTCTAGCAGGATTTTTTTTTACGGTCACTTTTCAAGGGGCTTGGCTTGGATAGAGTGAACTTAGGTCGAGGGTTCCTAGCACCAAAATGTCCTGGTAAGACCTATGTACCTTGAAACCCTATGGTCCTTAATGGTCTAAGGTGTGAAATGAAAGCTGGAACAGAGTTTCCTTTTAGGCCTGGCTTCATTTGGAGATACAAAGGTTTAAACAAGCCCCCTCTGTTTTGATAGTAAACACTCTTGAGTTTTGTCTCTATAGCATTAATGGCAGAGATAAATGTTGTTTTTATATGCCTTTGGGATATGATAGGGTTTATGCAGAGATGATATTTTTTAAAATCCCCTTTTGTATACAGACCATGGAGTCTGTGTGGGAAGTTGTATTATAGTCATTTTGAGACTCTTACTGTAAATTTTTAGTGAAGTTTATAAGAAAAATACAGTCACTGCAAATTTTGTTTAACCTTCGAAACTCTCGGTACTACTATGTATATTTCTTTATTAGTACTACTATGTATATTGTTTATTTTTTATTATTAATATGTGGATGAATTTGTTTGCTTGGTTATGAGTACTACATTCATGCCTTTGTTAAAGAGAATGTCATTCTGGTTTTTAAAATGGTTACGACCCATTCTGGTTTTTAAAATGGTTACAACATTTCTTGGATTAATGATAAGCTTGAATTTAGGGTGCCAACATTGTCAAAAAGTTGCCTAGGTTTTGTTTTTACAACTAGGGTGTTTTTTGCCATAGTTTTCGATTATTATATAAATAACTTGGAAATAGAGGCCTTGAACCCTCGACCTGTGTTAAAATTCTTAGATAGGGAATTTTGTTTGAGTTTATGGTTTAGAAGAAATCTACCATTACATTAATTGTAAGTTTTGATTCCTAAATTGATTTGAAAATCGATAAGCCTTTCGATTGTATGAATATGATACTGAGTAATTTATGAAAACATTAAGCCTTTTGGCCGTATGAAATTTATACTAGGTAAATATTAATATTCATATGTATTTTGCTTTTATGGGTCTCGAACCCTTTACTAGAAGCCATAGCGTTTCAAATCTAAATTTGTTGTTTCTTTGGAAATTTATAAATTTTTTATTTAGGGCTTTCACTGTAATTAACTATGGCAATCCCTAACTGTAAAAAGAAAAGACAAGAAATCTTTGCTACGAATGATGATGATACCTCTATTTAACCTCTTTGTTATTTATGTATGAGTTTGTCAGAGAACTTAAGGAATGATAATCAATTATTATTTATATATAATACTAAATATTAGGTGGAGCTATATATATTAAAATGATATTGTTATCTAGATAATAATGAAAGATAGTCTACAATTTCTACTATGAAAATATGTTTAAGCAATAGAAATTCATTTCTCCTATACTTAACTTATAATTTATAGAAATAAAACTTTCCTACTTTATTTTGATAAAAAATAATAGTTTTGGAAGTTTTCATCATTCGTCAAATCCTTAGGAATAACATAAAACAAATTTAAAATAATAATCTAGAACAATATAGAACCTATTAAGTTTCGAAGGAGACAAATATTGAAACAAGACCGTTCCTCCCAACCGTCTCTTGAAAGCGGCCAAGATTACTTGCTTTAGGACCCCCAAGCATATTCATTGAACCACCTGGATGAAGATACTGTGTAGAAGCTTGTTATGTCCTCTCTGTAACTCAGCAGTCCCACTTGCAGTCAATACTCCAACAATTCACTTTAGCTTTCCCCTCATCAAATTCCGCTTGTGAGCCTAACTTTTCAGTGTGCATCAATTCAAAAGGTTCTAGTGGTAGAATGTGTAGTGAACCTCCTGCTCATTTGATGGATATATGTGCTTGCCTAGGTCTTTGGTTTAGTTTTTAATGTAATGAGCCACCTGCTCATTTCCTCCTTTCTTGGGAACATGAACATAGTTATATGGAAGTTGCCTCCTACATCAACTTGAAAGTGAATGTTGTTGCTGCTATTTGTCATTTTTTTCTTCTACACAAAATCATTCCTCCTAGTGGGTCAATGAACACTCTTCAACAATCCTCTTTGGATAGGTGTCTCCTCTTTTAACTACTAAATAATAAAATATTCAATAGAGTTGTCCTTGACCATCCTTGGTCAACAACAAAAAAATTTACAATAACTTTTAAAGTAGTGTCTTTCCACAACATAAAATGTTTTTAGTTCTAGGTGGGTTACACCACTTCCTTGGAGCTTGCTTCAGGACATACAAGCTCTTCTTCGACCTACAAACCAAATTCTCCTTCCCTTTGACCTCATACCCCTGTGGCTCCTGCATATAAATCTGTTCCTCCAAATTCCCATGGAGAAAGGCTATTTTTACATCTAAGTGTTCAAGATGCAAATCTTCTACCTCCAATAGACTTAAAATAGTCCTAATTGAATTCAATTTAACAATAGGAGAAAATATTTCATCAAAATCTATACCTTTATTTTGTGCAAACCCCTTTACCATAATTCTATCCTTATACTGCTTCTTGCCTCCTTCTTCTTCCTTCAACTTGTAAACCCATTTATTCTGCAATGTTCTTTTACTGGCAAGCAACTCAACCAAATCCCAAGTTTGGTTTCGTACCAATGAATCCATCTCCTCATTCATACCTTTCTCCCACTTCTTTCTAGTTTCCACATGCATTGCTTCTTCATAACATTCTGGTTCACTAGAATCAGTCATCAATAAATAATACAGCGAAGGAGAGAATCGTTCATGGCGTCTACTTAACCATAGATCTTCTGACATTGCATAATTTTGAGGTACTTATTGTTGTTCTTGATTTTATGGTACCTTTGGAACTTTATTTTCTTTTATTTCATCGATCACTGTGTACTATGTGTTTTCATTTTCCTCTTTCTTTCTCTGTGACTGATATTTGTACATAACTTTTTCATTGAATACCACATCTCTATTAATTTGTCATAGTGGTCTAGGAACTGAAAACACAGTCTCACAAAGAATACAGACAAATATGCATAAAATTGGCAAAATGGTGCTGCAATAGAATGTTGCAGCTCTGTATAATCNTGAATAGCAAAACAATTTGAATTCCCATGGAGGTCATTCGAATTGAATGAGTGGGTGTAGCTTAACTGACTGTAAGCCACAGTAAACACACTAGTTAACCAACTAATCAAGTTATGTTGACTCAACTGAGTTCTAATTGATTTCAGAGTGTAATGAATGGCTGAGTCTAACTGAAATTAGCTTAGACACATGTCACTGCATGCCAACCAACAAGTGGTAGCGCATCATTAACTCCAATGAACCCCAATGAGGTTAACTGAAGTCAAACTAGCCATTAGAGGTGGTTGGAGGCGCCCCTGTTGACTCCAATTCATTAAATATTAATAAAACAATCAATATAATGAATGAAGGTGCCTTCACCACTCAGGTTAATTGATTGTAACCATCAGTTGGCAATTATGTGCACTTATGACACTCAGATCACTCCCAGAGTGCTCCAGTTAGCCTCCCAAAATGAAGGAGAAGGCTTAGTTGGCATCCTTGACTAAAGGTAGGCATGGGTGTGCTCATGCCGATGTCATACAGTGCTCCTTTGATGCCAATTAAGTCAATAAAACTTAAGATAGTGGTTTAACAAGGACAAATTGACCAAATTAAGTGTGCATGGTGGGTAAATGTCTCCAACAATCTCTACTCCTAATGATTTTGTGATTTTCATAATCCCATAAGTGATAACCAAAAGCATCCACCCCATATCCAATAAAGGTGCATTTCTTGGATTTAGCCTCAAGATTTGTTCTATTTTCTTTATTAATATGGACAAATGCTTCACAACCAATAGTTCTCATAAATGAGTAGTTTACATTTTTAACTGTCCGTGCCTGCTCTGGAATCCCACCATCCAAAGTGCTTGAAGGAACTTTGTTTATTAAATAAATAGCAGTATCCACAACATCAGCCCAAAAATATAAGGGTAACCCTACATGCAATCTCATACACCTTGCACGCTCCATGATCGTCCTATTCATCCTTTATGACACACCATTTTCTTGTGGTTTTCTTGGGACTATATTCTCTCTACAGATCCCTTAGTATGAATAGTATATATCAAAATCCTTGATAAAGTATTCACCTCCATTATCAGATCTGAGACATTTCAACTTTTTCCTATCTCATTCTCAACCAAAGATTTCCACTTCTTAAAAGTAGCAAACACATTAGATTTCTATCTACTGTAATAAACCCAAGTTTTTCTAGTTGCATCATCAATAAAAGTAACCTAATAATGAGAGCCACCAAGAGATCATACCTGATCTGGTCCCCATACATCTATATGCACAAGCTCTAACTTTCCACTCTTCTTTTGTTTCCCAACCCTCATAAATATAGCTCTCTGTTTGTAGGAATTCTTCAATCGATGTGGATACCTCTTGTTCCTCTATCCTATATGGTACAAGTATAGAACAAAACACCACAACAATATTTAATTTCCAAAGATGGTTAATCTACTTAAATAAAAGCACTCTTTTTCCTCAGATTTGAATGCTCTAGTCTCCGTTCCACTGCTCTTCATGCGATCTATAGTACCTGCAATGAAGCATTAGGAAAACAAAACAACTAGATGAGAGTAATAAGATAGATTAACAATCCATATTAGTGATCAAGGAATCTAAAAATAATTGACATATATTTGCACAAATCAAATATGGGAAAGGGAAACATTTTTGTGTTAATCAAATAATAAGGTAAAGCTGCAACCAAATCCTTGATGTCCATAGCTTTGTCTTCCACAATGATCTTTGACACACTCACAAAACTACTCACCCACACAAAGCTATTTACACACAAACTCACTTAACTTCTCCTCAATACCAGACTTCAATCCAACAGCATAAGGATGCTCTTCTTGGTCTCCCCTCACATAGTCCATGAAGCCATCTTTTATAGGCCAAGGGAGGCTCATATGAGATGATATTCTTTAGGAAATGGATAGGGGATTATCCCTAAGGGTGAGTAGGTTGAGTTCCATCTCTCCCTAACTAATAGGAACTTCCTCCATGAGAGATTTTGTATGGAAGCTTCTTGAAACTTCTTTTTTTTCTCTTTTTAAGTCTGTCAACGCTTCTTGCAGAGAGGGTAAAGGAATCGACGCTTTCTATGAACAGAGTAAAGGAACTGGTTGCGCCTGATGTCAATGAGCAATAGTCGCCAGCACTCTGTCATAAGGGAGAAAGTGCACCAACCTACTCAAGAGTGGGAAAAAACATGTAGAAGAATCACTGGCCAAGTGCTTTGAAGGGTGCTCAGGCATCAGTGGATATTTTAGGTGCAACAAAATGCCCCTCAAAGTATGAAGCTAGAAGGATGTAATAAGTAAAATAATTTGTTATATATCGATCTAGTATCAGAGGAAAAGAGAGATGATCTCACAACTTACATAACATTAGTGACTCACTTTTCTGACTCAATCATGGTTGCGGACCAATACACTGTAGATCCATGAAGATGACTATGTCATGGCTATCAAAAGTACACTGTAGATCCATGATCAATAATGTAAAAAGTGGAACATTTCTATGGAACATACAAAGTAGATCCATGTTATCCAAACTCAATATTGGATATAGCCACAAAACATACAATGTGGATCTATGCCATGACTTCAAATAATATTCCATCACAACCTGAGGATATGCAATTAGGAAGATGAATGCCTAACCACTCAGGGTCTTCATTCCAATCCCCATACGATACAATTCTAACCATTCAAATAGATGTCTTGATGTCGAACATGGTAGAAAAAACTTGATTACCAATCATTGATGTATACTGTTAATAAGAGCGATGGAAATCACCATTGATGTTAATGATCCCCAAGGCATCTTAGTTTATTCTCTCAAGTGTGAATAAGGGTTTTGAAGTCAAACACTTGATAGAATATTTCAATTAGAGGTCATTGATGAAAACCTACTGTCGAAAGCGAGGAAACCTGCCATTAAGGCATGTAGGCTTCAAGGTACTTGACTTGGTTTGTAAATATAATTTTTGGATGATGTACTGAAGTCGACAGGAATAGACTCATCAAAGGAGGGAAATGATATTTCCCCCATCATCGACACAAAACATGGAACAAAAGTTGATTTTGAAGTGATGAAACAACCATGAAATTGACTCGGACACAATTGACTTTCTAGGAAGATAAAGTTATTAACGAGTTGGATTGCAAAAGATAAATCCTTTGGATAAATTGTGGCATGACAAAGGACTTGGAAGCATTGACTTGACGAGATGGGAACTAGATGTAATGCAAGGATATGGTGATGCATTCTTTGAATTGACTCAAAGGAGTCAAGTGACCCACGAAAGTGGATCGACTCGGAGACAAGCTAAATACCCAATTGTTCAGAAATGCAAATGCAAATAGGAGCCATGTTCAAAGGTGGACTTTGAACTGCCATTGATACAGATGAAAAGATATTCCCCTTTCCCATAATTTCCCCATCACAAAGGATGAGTGCCTCTTTTTGTTTTTACGAGTTCAAAGAGGGTAATAAACACTTGTTGTAGCTCATCGGAAGATGAGTCCATGTTCATACATTTTACAAACCTAAGAAAGGAGAGGTTTGTCCCGAAAAGAGGGTCTCTCATTGTTTAATTTAATGAGTCCACTGAAAGTTAACTCGGTATCAATCATGTTTAGAGATTTTGAATGAAGACAAAAGAATACTCCAGTAGGTCCTTTTTCGTATGATTTAGTACCTAGGGCCTGGAAAAGTATAAAATAATGCCCAATAGAACTCTTTTAGCTGAAGTCAACTAGAGTATTCATTTTTTGTAATTAGTCAATCCAAACCGAAAAAGGGGTAAACTATCATCAGAAAGACGACCCTTAAAGTACTTTTACGAGCGTGAAGAAGACAAGTTCACTTGACAATATTTTTGTGTTTTAAAGAGTCTGAAAAGAGCTTAAATGTGACTCCATATGGGGTCCTCTTTTTCATAAACCACTTTTAACGAGTCTGAAAAAGCAGAAAATTTATACTCGATACCCTTTAACTAGGTTTTTAACGAGCATTTCAAAGGTATGAACGACGCTCGGTACTTTCTCATCTCAAGCCAAAGTGTGAAAAAGACAAAATAAACTTGCAACATAGCCATTATGCTTCATCAATATGACCTGGAATCTTCAAAAATCAACTTAGGATCAATCTCATCATAAAACTATAGAAAGTAAATGATAAAAACCCTAATATTAAAATATTTTGATTTAATATTAAAAATCAAAATCAAAATCACTATAAAAAAGGGTAAATAGTAAACTTTTTACCATTGTGACTTTTTTACCATAGTAAGAGTGAAATTGGTGAAAAATAGTTGATTTTCAACTGTAGATTCTAGGAGCTATGGACCTCCTTTGCTCGAACAACTCAAACCAGGTAATAACTAACTCTTATCCATTTAATTTTGCTAGTGTATTTCTTGTTTTAAAGGTCAATTTTTAATTGTTTGGGCAAATCCCCAAAGGGGCAGAGCTTATACAGGTTGGTGCCTTTTTCCCTTTCGAGAGGTGCGTCGATGCACCTCTCGAATGAGGAAAAGGGTGATGAGGGTGCTCTCTCCACATGGGGTAAAGGCGCTAGTGCTCTTTTCTATTGCAGACAGTGCACCAACGACTTTGGCTCCCAAAAAATCAAGGCATAGCCAATTAAAAGTTGTTCTCTTTCCTTTCAATGATTCATATTTGCTTCTAATAGATGTTTGAATTTTTTTTTGCAAGACAAGCTAGAGGAAAAATGGTTATATATAAGCATAGGAAACATGAATTGGATGACCTCCAAGCAAACAATGATCTAGTGACTTTGAGGGCCCTCCGTGAGTGTGGGCTTCTCAAATTCTTCCGAATACCAGGGATGAGAGCATATGTGCACTTGTTAGAGCACATGATACATATGTGGGATCCACACCAATAACACTTTGTGGTGGGTACTCACACTCTGACAATAGATGTAGAGGACACATATTTCTTAGCTAGTATATCTCGTAGGGTAAGCCCAGTGACATTGACAGGACCATGAGGTGGTAAGGAATCTATACATGACCTGATCGATGACCATTTATCGATAGGGACTTGTTAAGCTGGTGGGAAAATTCCCATCAAGCACATCATAGATAGGACGTTGAGGACCGTGGCCTTTACCATTGAGAAGGTTGCAGGAACTAGGTTGTCTCACCTTACCACACGGGCGCATATGTTTTATTCCATATAGTACATGGATCCCACTATATTCAACTGGAGCGAGGGTCTCATGGTTAGCTTGGAAGATCAACTGACCAAATGCAAGAGGGGAGAGCTGAAGAAATTCAGCTACACAGAGATAGTGGTGTCCTTCTTCCTGGAGAGGGTCCCATTGATGAGACCTCGAGTTACACTGAGCATACTGGATGTGGAGGATCCTTGGATGAGTAGGTGAGTGGATGCCATGGCCCGCCATGGTGGTGAAGGAGGCCCCAGAGTTACCTTTGGGCTAGCCTTTTTCCATTGGCTGAGGAGCCAAATTTTGATGGTAAAGGACTATGCCTACATGGGTACTGACTTCCAAGAGGATCCTAACCTTCCACTTTCAGATGGGGAGGAGTGGGATGACCGAGGTAAAAAAGAAACCATTATCCATTTTTTTCTGTATTTTTAATTTTATATTTGATTTTTATGTTGTAATGTTGAGATGTGCAAAAATGTCTTATGCAGATATTGGGCCTTCCTGTCCAGCTGGAGCCTCACCTATTGAGAGGCTAGGAGCAGTCCAAGAGATGGTGATCCATCGCACAGAGGTATATGAGGAGATTGAGGATAACCTACAATGTTTAACTGTGGGGATTCCAGATATTTCCATCGATGACTTACCCAAGTGATACCAGCACCAGACTGCAGGGGTTTCAGGCCGCTTAGGGAGGCTACTCCATAGAGTGGCTCGGGTCGTGTCGTGCTACCATGAGCACAATCACAAGGATTATCCCATAGTGGCTCCCACATTTTTGTACTGTACTTACACTGAAATCTTTGAAGCTTCAATTTTTTCCTATGTATATGTATTTTGAAACTATGATAGTTCCAAAACTTCGGGTGATCTGAAAGGTTGATGCTTTATTCCTTTTTGTATCTCAGCTTTACCTTATATATATATATATATATGAAAAAAAATTATTTACAGATGTGTGTGCAAATGTGATGTGTGAATGAATTCCTACTATGAATCCAATGCATGAATTTTTTTATGTTAAAATGAACTTAACTGTGACCAAGATACCAAGCTAAGAAAAAATTTGCTAAGGAATTTACCATAGCATTTAAATGTCTTGGAATGTGTTGATAAGAGACCTACTCAAAATACCTTTCTAAAATCCAAACTTTTCAGAATGTACGAAGGAGTAGGGGGTTCCTCATGGTGTAGAATTGGTTTAACTGATGCACTACCAACTCTAAGTTTAAGTAAACCCTAATTTCTCTTACATCATTAGCCATGGATTTTATCAACAAACCAATCACTGCATGATACTATGCGAGGTTGTTTGTTGCGAGACCCAAACAAGTTCCCCCTTAACTCACTAGATCACCTGTAGGAGAGTAAAACACCCAAGTCGCTGATGCAAGATTCAAGGTGTAATGATTAGCACCATCTGTGAAACTGGTAAAGGTGTTCATATGTCATTTTAAACATAGGACTATATAAGTAGTGTCACATCCCTGACCCTCATACTGATGATGGAGAGGATGCGACTAGGTTGTTGCTGTCAAACTGGGAAATCTAGCCCCATGAACATAAACATAAAAATAAAATGCATTAATATAAAATCATGCAAAGATGCATAATGAAATATATAGTGGATGCAAACACATTCATTTCATTCATGCATTCATCATGTTCATAAATCATTAAACAAATAGTTTACAGAGATTAAGCACAAGAATACTTATCTTGAAAAGAAGTTGGCCCACAACTAGCTATGCCGATGCAGTGTTCCACCCAACCATAGGCCAGTGTGCTCATCATCCTCTCAGCATCAATGCCACCCCTGAGCTAGGCATGATTCCATAAGGCACTAGGGAATAACAGGATCACACATAGCAAAAACCATACGTTCACATTCAAGCCAACACGTCATTGGGTTTCATATACTGTTAAGGAAACAAGCCAATAACATGGAGGGGTCCTTGAACTTACTCAGCCAAGCCAACTCATACATCAAACACACAATAATCCAATCAACAGATGGTTCCTTGGACTTACTTTTCCAAGCCATCACAAGGATTCACCCAACAACAGAAATACCATTGTTGGGTAAGGGCTAAGCATCTTGGGAGCCTAGAAACAGAAATGGAAATTGGGAAAAAACGAATCTGGAGCCAAAATCGATTTCACCAAATGATAAATGGCTTCTCGTGGCCAAAATGACCTCAGCAACCACCCAAAATTCATGGTTCTTCTCTTCCATTCGTTGTGCAACCACAACAATGAAATTCCCCACTGTGGAAATCAACACAAAAATTCCCAGCAGAGATCCCAACCACTGAATGTTCACAAAACCACTTCCCATCCATGGGGAAAACAGAGGAAATTGCAACAAACATGAATGGGGAATGCACAGTAGCTCTAAGGACGCAAGGGAGAGAAAAATGTGTATGTCTGAAGGATCACACACACCCAACAACCAAAAACATGAAGGAAGGAGAACTCCCCATATTCTCACCAAGTGAGGAGAAATCAGCTCCGCGAGGGAGGAATACCTACCTCGTTCCACGTGAACAGGAACAATTCCCAGGAGCTCCATCCAAAATGCATGAGGTAGACCCACGTGAATGAGGGATGGGTGAGGAATCCTAGGCATAGGCTCTTACTTACCCAAGAAAATAAGAAAACATTTTTCCCCAAAAATGGGTGGTCTTCCCCATCCCAAGCATTAATTTAACTCAACTAGTTCAGGATGACTGGGCAGAAAAGACAAAAAGGGTAGTTGATATCTTTGTGGGTTTTACCCTTAGAAATTTGTATTTTTCCCATAGATTCAAAAATTTTAATGTCCCCCCCCCTATTCCTTGTGAAATCATTCCCCCATCTCTTTAACATTGCGGCACATAGCTAGTTGTGCTATTTTTATTAATTTGCATTTTACATGATGTCTCAAAAATATTGTGCCTGGCTAGCACATAAACCATCGACATTAATTTTAATTGCAGAAGCATAAAATACTAAATTCATGATGAGGCCTTTGTCTCGAGAAGATGGGGAATTCTCCTTCCTTCATGTTTTTGGTTGTTGGGTGTGTGTGATCCTTCAGACATCCACACCATGATTTATTAATGCTATTCACATCATATGCAATTCAATACCATGGGGTCAAAATCGGGGTGTTACAAGTAGGGTTGTTGTTATAGAGGATTTCACCACTCCAGGTGAATCACACTTTGTATGGCCTTCCCCTGTCCCGCTGCAGACTCTTTAGACCCCATGGACCATATTTTATCCTTTGATGTTTCCTTGATCATCCCTAAAACTATATAAAAAATGATATACGCGGATTTTTACCCGATAACCATGTACATACACGGGTTTGAATCCTATAACCGCGTACATCGGGATGTGTGCATAAGTCCAAATCCTTTTGGAGTTTTCCTTGACATGGATCCGACTCATTCGACTCCTGTCCTTCCATATGCTTTGAGATCACTCGGATTCGACCCTTCATTATCCCTTGTGAAGCTATATAAGGAACCCCTTGGTACATTGAAGGCATATAGAGAGATTGAAAGCAACGAAACTATAGTCCATTGTTGTCAGAATTTATGCTTGAGTCTGCATCCCTTTGTCCCTTTGGAGCACTGTTGTGTTCTTCCCAAACTTGCCTTTTGCTAGTGAGCTTGCTATCGAGAGATGGAGGATTGAGGTGGTGGAGGCCCAAGTGGGGGATTCAGTTTCTCCTGTTCGCAGACGTGCCGTCATAGGTTGTATCTATCTTGTAATCTCTGATTTATATTAATAAGAACTATCTTTTCCTGTCCAATGATGTGTATTTGATTTAATATTGTATCCAATGGAATATGTCAAATGCTTTTACATTATTGATTATATATGCTAGAATAGATCTAACACCATGATATATAGTATGATTGTATTGTTTACTTGTTGTTGAGTAAGTATTATATCAATTCAAGCTAAAGATTGGAAAGCTCAACGGGGATCTACTTCAACCGTCCGGAATAAGGTACGAGGTCTGATCCTTTAGTGTTAGACATTTTATTTCTATTGCATATTGGGAAAGATTGATTTCTGGAGTCAAAGCTGTCTATTGTGGTACCCCAAGCCATAGTGTTATACACCTGAATGACACCTCTCCGTCTGAGTGCTGACATCCCTCATGTTGGCACACAAAAGGACACTTATGGATAGAGGTTTGCCCAAAACACTATAGATTGGCTTGTCATGAAATACATGTTTCCTCCTTCCAGCTAGTCATTTTGCCATTTTTGCCTATGTTGAGATGTATTCGCGACTATCCTTATATACAACTCACGCATCATTCACGAGTCTCCTTTGTAGCAAGTCGTGAATCCATGTATTCGTGGGTTGCGCTTATACATAGTCGCGAATCATTCGCGGGTTGCTCTACTACAGACCCGCGAGTGTGTCTCTTCACATTTTAAAATAAAACATGCGCTAATGGGTGATTAGTTAACTCATTTAACTTAAATCCTTTAACTGTTACAACTTCCCCAACCTTCGAGAACTGCCTTATTTCACCCATATAATTACAGGCCTTGGGGAGGGTGTTGATTACTTACACTTGGAGAGCAAAGTTATGCTGGTGGAGTTTATATAGAAGTCTTTGGAGCAGTGGAACTCAGAATCCTTTGGTTGCAGAGGAGTCCTTGTCTCAGGCGTTGGGTTGTATATGAACTCTTTCCATTATTGATAATAAAGAGATTACTTCTTCCATATGTGTTTCATGTGTATTGGTTTGATAAATGTTTATGATTATGCATCTTATATGTGATTTATCTAACCTGCTTATACATATATGAATCATCTTGTATCTGGAAAAGTGTTTCTTGACTGGTGAAAGAGGAGCAATCTTGAATACTTTGGAAGTGGAACAGAGAGGAAGAAGATTAACAAGGATCGACCTTCGTTTAACAAGTAAGTCCTTTCAATCTTCCTATTTCTTATTCTGCACTTTAGAAGTCAATTGTCTGCAAGTAATTGAGTATGTTGGTAACCCCATACCTTAGGTTATTAGGTGTATAATCCTGTACAACAGAACTGCCGACTCCGCTGGGGAGCCCGGACTGCTGTAGGTTGTTTTCTGTCCTCCTGACCAGTTTTGCTTGTGAGTCTGTTTGTGATTTTTATCCTGTTTCAATACTTGCTTCAGCATTTGAAAGTCTTGGGTTTTTCTTGAGTTTTTGAGAAAAAATCTATACCCATTCGCAGGTTGTCTTTATAGACAGTTGCGAATACTGGTATGCATTCGCGGGTTGTAATACTAGACAGTCGCAAGTCACTCACGATTTGCTCTTAGTGACAGTCGCGAATACTCCTGGGAGTGGGGATTTTTAAGATAAGTTTTGCTTGTTCTTTTCTTTGTTTGGTCCATGTTTCTGAGTGGTGTTTCTTTAAGAATGCTATGTAGTGGGTCTAAATACTGTTGGTGATCACATTTCTTTGCTTTTTCAGAATCTCTTGAGTCTTTTTGCTTGGTTTGTTTACTGCTTGCATACTGAAGTGTTTTGGCCTGTTTGGGTCGTGGGTTAAAGTGTCATAGTCCATATCAGTGATCAGGGTCTTGGGCTCTGTTTTTCCAGTCTGTCTTCTGACAGTGGCTGGTTGTCACTTGCCTTTGTAAGTTTGCAGTGACTCTTTGTCATTGTTAGCACCCAAGCTAGGGTTCCTAGCCTTCCTCTATTGGTTGTCTGTTGGTTCTATCAGCCTGTTTGCTTCAATTTGTTACTTTTATATAGTTTATAAGCGTCAAGTTTGCTCAAGCATAGTGCATTGTAGATGCATAGTAGAGTTTTGGTTATTTTTAAAAGTGAAAAGAAAACATAGTTAAAGCTTTTGCATTGTGATTTTTGCATAAGTAGTGTTTATTTCAATTTAAAACTATTATTTCAAAAACTACAAAAACATAGGCTTAGTTTCTTTCATCATTGCTTTCAATTCATCAATACATATTTGCAAAAATTAAAAAGAAGTTTGTTTTTATAATGGCAATTTTGCTTTGAATACACCTTTACTTTCATTTATTTCTTTTTTAAGTCAAAACATCATAAAGTATACCACTCCATTTCCTCTTGAGTAAAGAACAACCCTTTAAAATGAACGCATAAATTAAAATTTATTAGTAATTTTTTGTTTTAGGGGCCTTTCACCTACTAGCTTAGGCTAGACTTGTGGGCTAGGAAGTGTAAACTTCCCACAAGTTATAAACTCAGACATAGTGGACCTTTCTTTAGGGAAATCCTTGACTCTATCACTGTATCTGGGAAGCTCCTCTCAAACGGGAGTTAAGCACTAGGCCGCGTGGAGGCTTGGACAGAGGAGATAACCCTCCGAATCCTTCTCAAAACGTAACCCAGGACTTTTATGCATCTGGGGATTCTGTCCTAGACAGAGTTTTGGGCTCAGCTACCCTGCCCATGCGTACGAGTTCAGCTGACGACTGTCCCCCCAGACTGTTGGTATTGCCAAGGTAGCCTTTAGTCTCTTGTCTTTTTAGGGTTCATGCCTAGGTAAACCGAAAGGCTATTTCTGGTTCACCTTGAATGGGCTTGGAAGGTAACCCTTGTTGAAAGTGTAGGAGGGCGGTGGGTGATTCCTCAGCTTGTGCCTAAGAACCACTTCAAGGACGCCAAGTAATCCTTCATCAGCTTTCTTTGGGAAAGTATATCTTTCACCCTGGTTTGATTGCTTGAAACTCTAGGAACTTTTTAGTGTATGATCTGTGGTTTTGCCTGTGTTTAGTTGGCCTTAGGGTGTGATTTGTTAAATTTTTAATTCTAGAGGACCAACCTGTTAGAAGGTTAAGAAGGTTGAGAAACCTTCCTCCTATCACTGCATTGGAGCCTCCACCTTTACCTCAAAGGCGGAGATTAGACACAGACGGTTCATTCGAACCTGTAGGAATAAGTGAGACTCTTGGTGAACCAGAACTCATTGCTAACCGTTTCAATCTTGACACAGTTGAGATAGAAGAATTGCAGACTGACGAATTTGCAAGAAATTTGAACTCCCCCTTGACTGATTTAAACGATCCTGTGATCGTTCAGGTTAGACCTTTTGATTCACCAGTGCTAGGTGTCCATGTGGGTAGAGTCATGTCTTCTACGGAAGAAAGTTCTTTTGTGTTTACCTCAACCCTTCCGGTTGAAGGGGTACTACCTCCCCCGGTAAGTACCCCTAGATCTAGTTTGCCTTCTACACCTTTGACTCTAGCGAGCCGGGTGGTTCAACCACCGGTTCACCCCAACATAGGAGGTACTTCTGGTAACACGGTTGCTGGGATCCCCAGTATACCTACCATTCCTTCTTCCTTCCCTTACACTACCCAGAGTGGTCCGGTAGGAACCTCGGCTTATGTCCAAGGATTTCCTTGGAATGGGGGGCACATTCCCCCATCCAGTCCATACGTAGGTCCATCCCCTTCATATGTAGGAGTGCAGTTTGGGAGCACCACCTCTTACGGGCATAGCTTCCAAACCCCTATTTTGGTCCCATACACGAGCTCTCCCTTTTCGTTGTTTAGCGGAGGGATACTTGCTCCAGTCTTTCAGACCCCTGCTTCTATGGGGACGGCCCGAACCACTTACACTACACCTCCCACACAAAATCCTGTGGCTTACGGATGGAATCCGTTTCAAAGCAACCTTCCCACTTCACAATTGGTGGCTGGGGGAAACCCCACTTTTACCCATGGGAATTCAGGGGCAGGTCCCTCAAATCCCCAAGTTGGCACATTTACTACCCCGGTTAGGCCCAAAATTCCTTTCTTGGCAACTTTAAACTTGCCAGACTTGTCAAAATTGATGAATGACCCGGTGAGGCATGTCCCCTTGTGGCCACCTGTTCCCACCAAATTGCCATCGGACATCCCTAAGTTCGAAGGTAAAGCTGGTGAAGATCTTGGGGCACATGCCACCACTTTTCACTTATGGTGTTCTTCAAATTCGTTGAATGAGGACTCAATTAGATTGAGGCTATTCCAGAGGACCTTGACGGGTACGGTGGCAAAGTGGTATATCGAATTGCCTTCGGCTGCCTTTAGTAGTTTCTGAGATTTGGCTAGTGCTTTCCTTAGCCACTTTCAGCTTCCGGTTCGATACGATTTCGGAACGGACTTGTTGTATACTTTTAGACAAAACAAGGCTACCCACATCTTGGATCATATCCAAGAGTGGAGGAGGCGAAAGAGCCTTATCAAAGCCACCATTCCTCCTGATTTTCTATTAGAATGGTTCCTTAAATCACTGTTGCCATACATATCTAAGGATGTTCCCACATCAGGAGTAACGAATGAAGAAGAAGCCATACTTAGGGCCCAGCAGTTAGACTTGATTTATTCACAGTCTGGGATCTTGTATGAGATCATCCCTGAGGCACCGAGGCCTTCGCACGAAGCGGAGAAGCCTAAGCCTGGACCCCATGCCGATGGTGTGGTTGGGTCTGTCAACTCTCCCACCATAGAGTCTTTAACTAAGAAACTTCACCAGTTGTCTGTCAAACAGTCTATGGCGGAGGCAGCAAAGGCTGCCCCCTCTCCCCAGAATGCAAATGTCTTTGCTCAAACCTCTCAGAAGGGAAATTAGCAGCCCGACGGGAAGAAAAATAAAGGTAAGAAGGGAGAGGGAAACCAAAACAATCCAAAGCCCGCGAACAATGCTGATGGGGGCAAAAAAGAAAAGAAGAAGGTCAAGTTCCCTTGTAAGTTGTGCCAAGAGGACCACCTTACTCACCTTTGTCCCCTTATGGATCAAGCCCAGAAGCTGCTCAAAGCTCAATAACCGGCTGTCATGAAGGACCCGTTTCCCCAAGGACAGAACTCTGCTTCAGCTTCTAATGTAGCAAGGGGCACTCAAACTACCCCTGACCCTAATTATATCAACATGGTTCGATCTTCGACTTTGTTGCAAACCAGGAACAAAAACTATGAAACTGAGACTTCTGAGAAGGGTAAAGCTGTAGTTGAACCTTCCAACCCTCTCACGATAGAGAAACCTGCCGAAACTATGCCGAAAATATCGAAAGGTGTTTTCAAGAAGACTTTGCATAACCCCAATGCTAGGGCTGCTTCAAACTACTTAGTGGTTGAAGATTTAGCTCAAACCCCGTGTGCAATGTCTGCTTTAGAGGTGTTACAGAGTTGTCCTGCCCATCGGGATGCTCTCTTAGCAACTTTAGGTAGCATGGATTCTTCGAGTCTCATGGCGAAATTCAATCTGTCTGATGTCAAAATTCACCTGCCTTACCATGTAACCCTATCAATAGATGTCATCCATGATACCATTGGAAGGGCAGTTGTTGATGAGGGAGGCTCTACATGTGTTATGTCCCTGGCCTATTGGAAAGCTCTTGGATCCCCAGAGCTGGTCCCATCAAACACTTTACTTACTTCTTTTGATGGAACATCCTTCCGTTCTCATGGTATCTTGCCGGATTTTGAGCTTAAGTTGGCAGGCAAAGCAGTGTCTGTTGAAGTGGAAGTGATTGATGCTCCCTTGGACTATAATTTGCTTCTGGGAAGGAATTGGACTTATGCAATGTCTGCTATTGCATTGGCTGTTCTTCGTGTCATGGTTTTTCCACATTAGGGCAAGTTGGTTATTGTTGACCAACTTGATTTTACCCGAAAAGGCCATTTAGAGTCTAAGGAATCCATTGTGCCATTGGTTGATCAGGCCAAACCTACTGCACAGAGCTTGGGAGCTGGAATGTATGCATCATTGATGGGCACATTTGACCTTCCAGCCCCGGTGAATTACATTGGTTCTACTAGTGTGGGGAAGTCCATCACTACGGTTGTTGATAGGACTGATCCTTGGGTCCTCCCAACTCCCCATGAACCTGAAGTGCCCTTATCGGTAGTAGAGGTAGCTTATCAAGCCATCATTCAAGCTGCTGCTGATCCCATTCCAGATCCTCTATTAGTCTCAGATGATCTGGAAGAAGTCTATTTGCCCACATGGGTGGAAAACTCTTTACATTCCATAGATTGCTTAGATACCATTTTACCTTATGATGAAGCTATTCTGGAAGCTATGAGTGGACGTGATAAGATTTGTGAGGATCTTCATCATCGATCCTATTTTCTTCTAGGTTTGAGCAAGATAGAAAACCAAGAGTTTAAAGTGAGACTGTCAAATGATATTGAGGTACCTATCAACCCTTTTCCTAGGGAAGGATGTTTGCTGAGGGGAATATGGCAAAAATTTCGACCACTATACCTATCAATATCTCTATGAACCCAGATGTCATGGAAAACATCTATATAGGTGCAAACTGCTCTCCGGAGGAGATTGCCATCTACACTGCCCTTTTCAAGGAATTCCGTGATATCTTTTCTTGGTCATATGAGGAGATGCCAGGCATTGATCCATATATTGTTCAACATGAAATCCGAACCTATCCTAATGCCAAGCCGGTTCGACAGAAATTAAGACCCGTGAACCCGCATAAAGCGGCGGCTGTGAAGGCAGAAGTTGAAAAGCTCTTGAAAGCTGGTTTTATATATCCCATAGCTTTGACTGAATGGGTGTCCAACCCTATTCCTGTTGATAAAAATCAAGGGACTATTCATGTTTGTACTGACTTTAGAGACCTCAATAAAGCCTGTCCTAAGGACAATTACCCCACACCATTCATTGACCAGATCATAGATGCATGTGCGGGGAGTGAAGTGTTTTCGTTTATGGATGGCTTCTCCGGCTATAATCAAATCCAAATCAAACCGGAATACCAACATAAAACTACTTTCATTTTCCCTTGGGGTACATTTGTGTATAGAAAAATGCCCTTTGGATTGAAAAATGCTGGGGCTACCTTTCAACGAGCCATGAACTTTGCTTTTCACGACATAAAAGCCATTGTCGAACCTTACCTTGATGATCTGCCTACACATTCTCGCAAGAGAGTTCAACATCCAGATCATTTGAGGTTAATTTTTGAAAGATGCAGATACTATAAAATTTACTTGAATCCCCACAAGTGTGTTTTCTGTGTCATGTCAGGAAGATTACTCATATTCATTGTGTCTAGTAGAGGCATCCAGGTGGATCCATTGAAAGTTGAGGCCATTGTAAATTTGCCTCCTCCTCGTTCTCTCAGGAAACTTCAAAGCCTGCAAGGAAAGTCCAACTTTCTTCGATGTTTTATCGTTAATTATGCCAAGATCACTAAAGGTTTCATGCGCTTGCTCAAACAAGACACTCCTTTTGTATGGGATGAAACCGCACAACTTGCGTTCGAGGCATTGAAAAAAGCTTTGCTGTCGGCTCCTTTATTACGTCCACCAGATTATTCTAGGGATTTTATATTATATCTAGCTACGTCGGAGTCGACCATTGGGGTAGTGCTGGTTTAGGAGGACGATAAGCTCATTGATCATGTCATTTATTATCTTAGCCGTGCTTTGGCCGAACCTGAGCTTAGATACTCCCACGTTGAGAAGTTAGCCTTAGCAGCTGTTTATGCTGTGCAAAGGTTGCGCCACTACATTTTACTGAGGACCACCACAGTAGTGGTGGATGTAAATCCGATCCAATATGTTTTATCCTGATGGATTGTTGGGGGGAAATTTAATAAGTGGATAGTCATTCTCCAAGAGTTTGATTTGGATTTTCAATCCGCTAAGTCTAAAAAGTCCTTAGTTTTTGCTGAGCTAATAGCAGAATTTCCCACTGAAGAAAATGTAGCGATTGAGGATGACTCATTCCCAGATGAGCACATCTTCTTGATATCCACCTCTGATCCTTGGTACGGGGATATTCTTATATATCTCCAGACTTTGAAGTACCTTGCCGCTTACTCTAGGGAGGAACGACATAAGTTACGCCTTCATGCCAAGAACTACCTCATTATAGGAGATACATTATATCGACGAGGGGTAGATTCTGTCTCGCGTCGCTGCCTTACTCATGAGGAAGCGGAGATTGTCCTAAATGATTCCCATAGCGGAGCATGTGGGAGTCATTTATCTGGGTTAGCAATGGCCTAGAAGATATTGCGTGCTGGTTATTTTTGGCCCACGATCTTTAAAGATTGTGTGGAAGCCGTGAAGCGCTGTCATCCATGTCAGCTCTACACCAGAAAAATGCGGTCGCATCCTGCTCTGTTATTTCCTGTTGTCTCAGTAGGCCCCTTCATGAAATGGGGGATTGATTACATGACCTGCAACCCAGTCTCGGCTGGGGGGCATAAATACATCATTGTCGCTATTGACTATTTTACGAAATGGGCAGAGGCAATGCCTACTTTCAAAGATAACGGGGAAACTACAACTTTCTTTGTTTTCAATCAAGTTATTGCAAGGTTTGGTATTCCAAAAGTGATTGTCACTGACCATGGCAGTCATTTTCAAAATAACATGATGACGGAACTGACTAGAATGCTTGGATTTAGACAAGAACACTCTTCTCCATACTATCTGCAAGCAAATGGTCAGGTTGAGGCTGTAAACAAGACTTTAAAAACTATCCTTAAACGGACAATTGATGCAGCCCATTCTAATTGGCATATCATGTTATATCCTGCTCTTTGGGCTTACAAAACTAATGTTAAGACTACCACAGGTTATTCACCTTTCCAACTCATTCACGAGGTGGAAGCAGTTACTCCGATTGAATGCGAAATCTCGTCCTTGAAGATAGCCATTCATGTGTTACCTGATACGACTGAGCTTGAAGAATGTCTAGTACATCTAGAACACCTTGATGAGCAATGTAGAGATGCGTTGACTGCGAATCAGGCTCATAAAAATAGGGTTAAATCTCAATATGATAAAATGGTCAAACCTAGGGTTTTCTCTGAAGGGGAACTTGTCTTGCTTTGGGACCAAGATAAAGAACCCTTGGGGGAAGGAAAATTCAAGGCTATGTGGTTAGGACCCTATGTCGTGTCGAAGGTATTGAGTAAAGGCGCATATGAATTAGTGGATTATGATGGGAATAAGCTGCCTGAGCCTAGAAATGGGCTCTACCTGAAGAAGTACTATGCTTAGGCTTAGAACTTTTTCTTGTATTTTTATTGTATGTATTTTATGTACAATAGCTTGTCAGTTTTGTTTTTTATATTATCTGTTGGTTGTTGCAGATCTCTTCCAAAATGTATGTATGTTTCGCTAATGGCGCCAGTCGTCACACTTATAACCTAGCTTTAGCAGCATGGGTTATCTATTCTCCCACAAGACAGCTTGTTGCCGCTGGTGGCGTTTGTCTAGGTCTTGCTTCTAATAATGTTGCTGAGTATAAGGCTGTAATTGAGCTCCTATGGGATGCTTTGTCACGTGGCATCACCCAGCTCGAGGTCCATTTGGATTCTCAGTTGGTAGTTTCCCAGCTCAATCAAGCTTATTAGGTATGAAATCCTACCTTGTTACATCAGTTCATGCAAATTCGTTTATTGGAAAGACATTTTGAAGTTATTACTTTCAATCATATTCCACGTAACCAAAATTCATTGACTGATGCATATGATAATTATATTTTTGATTGGCATCTCACACACATTTCATAAAATATACAGCAAACATGTAAAGAACACTTGTAAATAAGCCGACAACCAAAAAATATCTATATATATGTAAAATATCTATCTATAGATAGATCGAGTATGATTCGTAGATCCCGTCATATACAAAATATACAAAAATGTGGATCATCATCCATCAAAATTCCCTAGAACTAAGCCTGACCACCTTGGTCCCCATGATCTCTAGGCACCCTGGCTTCCTCAGCCTCCTCGGCCTCGGCAGCCTCCACCGCATCTCTATATACAACTACTGCTCTAGCTACTCGCCTGAATAGACATAGCCAAATTGGTGGAACCCCTACTACAAACTCCTGCATGGCTGTAGGTATATGCTCAATCTGTATCATAGGTACTCGCTGGGTCAGCCTGGCCAGCTTCCCCTCTAATACCCGAACCAATCCTGGGTCTCCTCCTACAACTGGACGCATGAACATGTGGGGGTGCCCTTCAGGGCGGACTGGTCCAATATCTGCATTTTGAAACATGAATAGGATTAAGACTTGTACATATGTATGTCTTCTATCATTTGAAAATTCATAAAAATTGGAAAATGATAAAAAATTAAAAAATCACTTACCCATCTCTCCCCATATTCCTCCTGGAGGGAGGACAAGGTTGGGGTCACCTCAGAAATCCATCCCAGTGTATGGAAACTGCTCCAACGCCGGCAGCTGTCGTTCCCACCATATATAAAAGTCATCATCGTAGATGCTGTGTACTATGTCTCCTCCTCCTTGACGGAGGAAGATGTCTCCCCACCGGCTCAGCCTCAGCTGACGTGGATGTCTGACCTGTAGTGGTATCGCAGGGCTCATAGCTGGTACTCTCGAAGAAGAAGAACGCTACTAGTATGTCGGCATAGCCAAAATTCTTGCGTCTTCCTCTCCTGCAGTCGGATAGTTGCCTCTTCATGATGAGGAGCACTCCCGAGCACCAATCATAGAGAGCACCTCTAAAGCAATCAACTGCCACCCTCATTTGATTCCTGGTGGCCATATGTAACCCTGATGATCCTAAAAGTCTCACAATAGTACTAGCTAGTACCTGGAGTGTGAAATCCTGGATGTCTACAATAATAACACTGCTGCCCTTCTTTTGCGTACTCGGTGTACAGAACATGTCAACATAGTTTTGGACACTCAATGGGTCCCCGCCCCTGCCAGTGCCCTCCAAATTCACCTATGCCCCCCATTGTGACAACCCGGTTATCAAATATATATCTTCCATGGTAAGCTCTAAGATCTCACCTTGAAGATTGAACATCCCCATGTCATCATCCCAGTAATTGACCATGAGTTCTAGTAAGCAGACATTTGCCCGCATGGGCGATGTAAAAAAGAACTTCAGCAGCCCACAAGCCCTCAATGCTTGTATTGTGGGTGCGCTTTGGAGCGCCGCATGATGCATTATTTCATGCTCTCTTTCCCTCCACTCTAGCACCATATTTTTCTTGGCAAATACACATACTTTGGTTCAGTATTTCATCATAAAAAATTAAAATTTTTGCATAAATTTTGAATTTTGCCCTATAGCGTAGCATTCGCGACTGTCTACTTAGACAAGTTGCGAGTCATTCACGACTCTCCTGTTCAACAACCCGTGAGTGAAACGCATATTCGCGACTCTTACGCTTAGCAACCCGCGAATGCGCATTGCCATTATTTAGGATGATGCAAAATACTGAATTGACCTTTAAATTTAATATTTGTTCAGATCAAATTGATGAGTTCAGGGTGTAGAATTACTTGAAGCTGACGGATTCCAATTCTGACAGTCCAATTGTCCACAGTGATCGATCAAAGATAGAGGGTAAACTTTCCTTTTTGGTTCAAAAAGTTCAAATGGTGAGAAATGTTTTAATTTTCAAACTATTTATAGAAATAATATTTCGTAAAGTAGGTCTTTTTATATAGTTTGAGATGTCAATTAACTAATATCACCCTCTTTGTGCCTTGGAACAGGTTTACCAACTTTTACAAAGTGTTGATGCTTCTATAGGGTGGTTTTGCTATCTCCAACACATGTTGGTATCTTATCACTTCACATTAACCTTAGTATTCAACGTTTTGCCATGGACTATGGTATTCTAAGACATTAGTCCCTTATCTCTACCATTGTTCTTCCATGGCTAGGGTCCTTATTTCATGAGTATCATTTTTTTATGCCCTTGTCATCCTTTGGTACTCCTACCGTCACTGTTTCAGGCCCAGGGGTTTCCTCATAGCTATTTTTCACGCCAAATAGAGCTTCTTCTGAATCTCTTTTTACAAGCTATCCCTTTATAGGACTCCCCGACATTAAGGAGTTTCTTTAGGCCCAGGTCTGACTCCTTCAAAACAAACTTGACTACCGATTTATCTTGTCCGTTCAAGCTCGTTAAGAATATGTGAACGGGCATCCGCATTGGTGGTAGGTTATCTCTTTCTCGGACCATGCAGAATAATACGAGAAAGGATCACTCTCTTTTCTTTTGAATTGAGAAGAGTATTCTCAGGTATAGGTTTATCACTTTTCCGGACCTGAGGGACTAAATTTACGGAAAAGGAACACCCGGTTTGAGCTTAGTTTTCTCTTTTTCGTGCTTTGGACCCAAACATGAAAAAGATTTCGAGTGTACTTTGTGTCTTTGTCATGCTCGTTAAACACTAAAGAACAAAGCAATGAGTTTATTGTTGTAAGCCCCATTTCTCATAACCAAATGGATCTTTCCGAGTGATCTTGCTTTCCTTCACACTCGTAAAATTCAAGCTATTTTATGTTGTTCTGGAAGGAGCGTTGGGTAGGTGGTAATTTAACCTTTTTCGGACCTCCCTGACTAAGTACAAAAAAGGTGCACCTTTTCTTCTTCGGAAGTTAAGAGAGTTCTTCTGTGATTTGTTTTATACTTTTTCGGCCTCAAGAGACTAAATTGGACGAAAAAGGACCCCCCTGGAGTCTTCTTTGGAGTTTTCAGACTCTCTAAATGTGAAAACACTATTTGAGCATGTACTATTTCGGGCTCATTAAATCCATGAATCAGTGTATCAAGCATTATTTTCCCATCTCTTCAAGCTTGTTAAAAAATGAAGAGGGAACCAAGTTTACTTTCCTGGACTCGTTAAAATTTAACAGGGAAGGTAAGGAAGAAGTTTTCTCTTGTTTTCAGTAATGGCAGCATGTCGTCCTTTAACATAGCACTCTTTGTTTTCTGATATCCATGTTTCAGTATACACTTGTGTTCAGCTATTACTTTGAGTTTCTTACTCCTCCTCTTGTCCATTATACCTGGGGAATCTGATCATGTCTCCTACATGACAGATAAGTCTAGTTGTTCTATCTATCCGTTGTATGCTGCCTTGGGTCATCTCTGTGTTGTGCTCACTGTTCAAGGACTCTACCCTATTTCTGATCTATCACCTTATTCCATCATTGTTATATCTGTTATCTATTTGTGTCTCCCTTCTTTTGCCCAGCTCCTAGTCACTCTTGTGATCCGTTGGAGGATCTGTTGCCTTCCTTATCACAGCATGGTTTCATTTCAGTACTTCCTGATGATGAAGACCTAGAGTTTTGACGATCGTACCTCTGGATTCACTTTCATCATTGGTGAAATCCTTTGCTTCAGTTGTCAATTATCACCTATTGGTTGAAAAACTGTTGAATCATCTCCATGTTCGACTTCAGCTTACTCTTATTCACATGGCTAGGATTGTACTGGTTCTTTGGGATCCTTTATGAAGACCTTAGTCTCTCACATATGGACTAAGTTGTGCAAGATTATGTTCGATCTCTCTACATAGCTTCCAGATCTTTGAAGACTCATCATTATTGTATATTGTGGCTTCGATCCACCTTTGTAATATACGTGGTTTTCTACCCATATCATATGATGTAATCAAATATTGTAAAGGAGCTAATGTTCCAGTAAATTGAACATAGCATCCTCAGATGTAACTTTGTATATGACATTACTATGTTTTGTTTCAGATACTCTCTCTGCTCCATTGGATTTCTGAGTTCTCCAAAGATGAATATTATAATGTATTTTGGCCATCGTTCCCCTGTGACCTCACACATTAGGGGGCATCTGTTATACACCTGAATGGCACCTCTCCGTCTGAGTGCCAACATCCCTCATGTTGGCACACAAAAGGACACTTATGGATAGAGGTTTGCCCAAAACACTATAGATTGGCTTGTCATGAAATACATGTTTCCTCCATTCAGCTAGTCATTTTGCCATTTTTTCCTATGTTGAGATGTATTCACGACTATCCTTATATACAACTCACGCATCATTCACGAGTCTCCTTTGTAGCAAGTCGCAAATCCATGTATTCGTCGGTTGCGCTTATACATAGTCGCGAATCATTCGCGGGTTGCTCTACTATAGACCCTAAAACACGCGCTAATGGGTGATTAGTTAACTCATTTAACTTAAATCCCTTAACTGCTACAACTTCCCCAACCTTCGAGAACTGCCTTATTTCACCCATATAAATACAGGCCTTGGGGAGGGTGTTGATTACTTACACTTGGAGAGCAAATTTATGCTAGTGGAGTTTATACAGAAGTATGTGATTTATCTAACCTACTTATACATATATGAATCATCTTGTATCTGGAAAAGTGTTTCTTGACAGGTGAAAGAGGAGCAATCTTGAAAACTTTGGAAGTGGAACAGAGAGGAAGAAGATTAACAAGGATTGACCTTTGTTTAACAAGTAAGTCCTTTCAATCTTCCTATTTCTTATTCTGCACTTTAGAAGTCAATTGTCTACAAGTAATTGAGTATGTTGGTAACCCTAGACCTTAGGTTATTAGGTGTATAATCCTATACAACACATAGGAATTTCTCTCTGTAACAGAATTGGTGACTCCGCTGGGGAGTTCCTAGTATTTGTCCTTTGGGGGTGATTTTCTCAGCATTCAATGTATTTGAATTACTCTTTCTCTCTTGTTTCTGTGTCAGGTCTGGGGGCATGTATGCCTGGTAGAGTCTGATTGGAGTGAAGTTTGTCTCAGCCTGTCTGTTTGCCTTGTTTTATGCACCTTTTTCTTCCTGTACGCAGGTTTTTGATTTACAGTCGCGTATACATGCGGTTTCCTCTGTGATTTCCGCGTATACACGCGGGTTTACTGTGAACAATCGTGTATACCCTGGATTTTTCCCTTTTTGTGGAAGTTAATTAGTTGCTGGGTGAATGCTGTTAGTTGCCGAGTCTCCTTTGGCACTGCCTGAGTTTGTTTTGACCTCTGGTTCTGGCTGGAAACATTTTTTTAGCCTAATTTTTTTTTTAGGAAAGTTCTTGTCATGGCATTTTTGATTTTTTGTTTGAGATTAGTGCATTAGAGTTCTTTTACCTTAGTGCTTTGCTTGGATGCTGTCTATGTGTGCTTGCAGAGTCTGGGGGTGGTAGAATCATTCTTTTGCTTTTTACATCTCTTATATTTCCAAAAAATCCAAAAACATTTGCTTATCATAATGCATTGCATTTTGCACTTTGCATTGTACTTGCACTAGATCTAGATTTGCTTTGGAGTACTAGTTAGGACTTCATATAGGAAAATTTGCATTCATCATTTGAAGAAAAATTGTGTATTTCATGTAGTAGCATACCCTGTTTACATGGACACAATGCATGTGTATTGATTGTTACGGTGTGCATTTTACTTCATGTTGCGTCATAACACCACTAGTTGCACGACCATATCCTATTTTTGAGTAATCAAGCCAACTAAAATCAACGCTAATTAAAATGAATTACACTCTTTTCTTTTCTAGGGTGCACCAACAAGATTAGGTTTTAGGATCTTGGAATAGTTCATTGTAAGTCAATTCTCCAAGATCACTAAACAACAACATCTAGGTGTCTGTCCTGGGAGTGTGTGAAACCCTTGGTATAACCATCGTTCTCAGGATCCTCCTCTCAAACGGGAGTCAAGTACGAGGCAGTGTAGGCAGTTATTGATTGGAATGACCCCTAGTCATAACTGAGTAGCACCGGAGATATTATTAGGATTGTATTCGTATCTGGGGGCTCTTTCGAGAGTTTCAGGCTTTGCTATCCTACCCATACGGTCAATCCTGCCTATGACTATCCACCTGAGCTTTGATTATATTGAGGTGACCTTAGTGACCTTACCTAGGATATCGAGGGGGTACTTGTAGAGGTTATTCTGCAGGTGTCATGGCCAGGTTGGGGTCGGACAGCACAGTCGCTTTATGTGTTGAAGCTGAGGGCCACAATAATTGGTTACGTACCTTCGCTTGTTGTGTATGGGAGTCTCAGGCCTCTTCTAGGCGAGACATACCTGCTGCATTCGGGAGCTCACATATCCTCCCCTTGGTTTGCTTGTATTTTGGCTGTATATTTTCTTAGGAGTGTGCTCTTTGTGCGCTAGTTGGACTTTGGGATCGTGGTTACTTTAGTATATTTATGCTCTCTTGAGTTCAGGTCCTTTTATTTTCGGCATGCCTGGTATCTTATCACCTGTCCTTGGTCCTAGTAAGGACCCTGGTGTCAGACTTGGGGGCATCTCAGCCCCTTACCGTGCTCATAGATTTGGGAATGGTCATCTTCCATCCTCTACTCCATGTGTGGAGGATTTTTATTTTTATTTTCGCTCAGTCTTTACACCAGTGGTCACCCTCATGGGGGTGGTAGTGGATGCGTGAACGTTGGGTCTACATCTATGTTTCTTTTTATGTCCTATCGTTCACTGTGTTGTTTCCTTTGGGTGCAGTTTTCATGATCATTCCTCCCTATATATTATAGTTTGGATTCTTTATTGACTATTTTGGGTTGTTTTGGTCTAATATGGTTGTCATGTAGGGTCCAACTTTTGTACACTCTCTTCGAGGTTTCGACCCGTTCGTGTCTATCATGGGTATTATGTCTGAACTGGCATATAGGTTAGGATTTCACATCCGCTTGCATTTATGCATTGCCTTATGACCATGTCACCATGACCTTAGGTACGAACCCACTCTATTATGTCACAGAACCTTCTTGCTGCTTTAGAAGTGGCATGATGTGAGTGGTAGAACTTCACCTTACATGGGTACCCTAGTTAGCGCCTTATTTTCATTTGGTGCCCATGCCGACGTTTTCTCCTTTAGGGTGTGGGAGTCCATTGTATAGTATTTCCATGACATTTAGCAAGAGCCTCATACTCCTCTTGATCTTATGCTAGCCTGTTTCCCTCCGGACTCCCCTTATGTCAAGTTGTGGATTCATTATCATGAGCTTTTCCTGCCTTATTAAGCTTTATGTCGGCTCCCCTGACATTGTGTTTCATCCATATAGCCCGAGCTTGTCTCATGTCTAGCCATGTAGAGCCATTTTCATATCCTTCGCAGCTTGATCTCCCTTTTACCGGGAGGGGATTTTCCCCCGAGTGTCAATATCCTACACATGTATCCTTGCATTGAGCATAGGTATGTTCCACTGCTTGGAACTAGTTTGTTTGCCCTTATGACACTCGTCTCCTCCTAGTTTGTAACTATAAAGCTAGTTTATTCTTTTTTCAAGCTTTTCAAATAACTGAAAAGTCCAACAAAAAAAAAATCAAAAAACCAAAAAACCAAAAATCCGGACAAGGAAAGATGTTATATTTGGCAGCTATCGAGTCGTGTTGCCTTCGAACAGAGCACTATATATCACATCCATTGGTTGGGTTATAGTTTGACTTAGGAGCTGTACTCATTTATCTAAGTTTATCTCCACCGAGTGGTTAAGCTTCCAGTCCCTATGGAGCCTCTGTTGATGCCTCCTGTGTCACAGAGATGTCCCAGTTTGTATATCGAGTCTATGTTTCCTTCATTCAGTCACCATATGCCATTATGCTCTTGTTCGAAGGAAGTTGAAACCTGTGTCAGCCATTCCTCAGTTCTCTTGACTTTGCATGTCGGCCATTCCCGGTACAGTTACTGGTTTGTGCACTTTATGATCGAGTCCTTCCACATTAGACAGCTTTGCTGAGTACCTCATGTTGGATGATGGGGGATTCCTTAATGCCCTCCTTCTAGCGGATTTCATCCCATCGACTTCAGATCATTTATTCTGGGATTGGAGTATAGAGTCCTTTTGAGTGCCTTGAGACTTGCAGTCATCAGTGGCAGGTTCTCTCACCATCGACAGTTTCTTGGGAATACATCAATGTCCCCTGATCGCTGGATTCTATCAAGTGTTCGACCTCAACACATCTATTCACACTTGTTAGTTTGCACTATAGTACCTTCATTCCCATTATCATTATCAGTTGGTAATCTCGCGTCTATTAACGGTATACATCAATGACCGGTAATCAGACAATGGACTACTATGTTCGACCTCAACACCTTTATTCGCATAGTAGGACATGTACTCCTATCGGTTTGTGTGGAAGACCTTCCAGACTGGTGGCATCTCTTATATGCTACCTCCTTGATCGTGCTAGTGTTCATGAGATTTCAGCTCTCGTGACTTGATTCCAGTGTCTTTGAGACATTTCCAGCCACTATGGAGATCTTGATCTATTGTATATCTTCAGCCATTTTGGAGATCATGGTCCTTTGTATATCTTCATCATGGAGATTCTGATCTATGTATATTGTACGTGGCGATGACCACATATGTGATATCATGTATTATGCCTATGTATGGCCATTGTACTCTTATGTATCTGGGACTGCTATATGTACTTGCAGTTATGTGCAGAGTTGTATCATTGTACTATGCTGATTGGGTGGCTGGTATTCCATTTGGGATCCTTCATCACTTCACTTCTGGGATGGACTTATAATGTATTTCGGCCATCGTATGACCCCTCTGACCTCACACATTAGGGGGCATCTGTTATAGTAGATTTCACCACTCCAGGTGAATCACACTTTGTATGGCCTTCCCCTGTCTTGCTGCAGACTCTTTAGACCCCATGGACCACATTTTATCCTTTGATGTTTCTTTGATCATCCCTAAAACTATATAAAAAATGATATATGGAGCTTTTTACCCGATAACTGCGTACATACGCGGGTTTGACTCCTATAACCGCGTACATCGGGATGTGTGCATAAGTCCAAATCCTTTTGGAGTTTTCCTTGACATGGATCTGACTCATTAGACTCCTGGCCTTCCATATGCCTTGAGATAGCTCAGATTCGACCCTTCATTATCCCTTGTGAAGCTATATAAGGAACCCCTTGGTACATTGAAGGCATATAGAGAGATTGAAAGCAACGAAACTATAGTCCATTGTTGCCAGAATTTATGCTTGAGTTTGCATCCCTTTGTCCCTTTGGAGAACTATTGTGTTCTTCCCAAGCTTGCCTTTTGCTAGTGATATTTCTATCGAGAGATGGAGGATTGAGGTGGTGGAGGCCCAAGTGGGGGATTCAGTTTCTCCGGTTCGCAGACGTGCCGTTAGAGGTTGTATCTATCTTGTAATCTCTGATTTATATTAATAAGAACTATCTTTTCCTGTCCAATGATGTGTATTTGATTGAATATTGTATCCATTGGAATATGTCAAATACTTTTACATTATTGATTATATATGCTAGAATAGATCTAACACCATGATATATAGTATGCTTGTATTGTTTACTTGTTGTTGAGTAAGTATTATATCAATTCAAGCTGAAGATTGGAAAGCTCAACGGGGATCTACTTCAACCATCCGGAATAAGGTACGAGGTCTGATCCTTTAGTGTTAGACATTTTATTTCTATTGCATATTGGGAAAGATTGATTTCTGGAGTCAAAGCTGTCTGTTGTGGTACCCCAAGCCATAGGAATTTCTCTCCGTAACAGTTGTGAAAAATACATCTTGTATCCACACTAAAACCACACTTTTAAAAAAACAAACAACACTCTATAAACAATATTTACAGTGAAACTATGATAGGTGACCTAGGCATAGTATTTTTTTAGGTAGATCTTGTTGTGGGGCTCTCCCAAAGGTATCTCATAATATATACTAACTCATATGTGCCTTTCTCGAAGACACGACTGATAATAGAAGTCCCATGCCACATCGACTCTAGTTTCCCAGCCCCCAACTTATCGTGTTTCTAGTCATAAGTCAAGACTAGGCCTCCTTCGTTAAAAGAGCGAGGTTGAACAGATCTATCGTATTGAGCTTTCATTCATCATTTGTGTGCCTCATTCGCTAAGGCATCATTACGACGAATTTCATTAATCTTGTTTAAGTAAAGGAAATGTTCTTCTTCTAGGGTAGTATTGGGTAAAAGTTCTACAACAAGTTTAAGAGAAGGAATCTCACACTTTATTGGAAGAGTGGCCTCTAGTCCATACACCAATTGGAATGGTGTGAAACCAATGGATGTTTTGACCATATTCGTATAGGCCCATAGTGCAAAAAATTTGAAAATGCCAATTAGACTTAGCCTTCTCTACCATCCACTGAAGCATAGTTTTTAAGACTTTATTGATTGCTTCAACCTAGCCATTGGCCTATGGATAGTAAGGTGTAGAGTTATCATGACGAAACCCTAATTTTTTATTTAATTCTTCCATCATCTTGTTCTAGAAATGTGACCCATGATCCATCACAATGGCCATAGGGATCTCGAATCTTGCAATAATATGGTTAAATAGAAAAAATAGAAGTTGTGTTTCCATCTTCAGCGTACGTAGGCATAGCCTTGTCCCATTTAGTGAAGTAATCTATGGCCACAATGATGTAGCCATGCCCCCCTATTGAGGTAGGTATACATTCCACTAAGTCTATGGCCCATTTTGCAAAAGGGCCAACTGCAATGACACGATGTAACATAGATGGACGGGTTCGCTTTTTTATGTGAATAATTGACAAGGTGGGAATTTTTTGATAGTTTCAATGCAATCCTTAAATATTGAGGTCTAAAAATACCCAGCACGTAAAATCTTCTGAGCAGTAGCCAAGCCGGAGAGATGACCACCACATGCTCCAGAATGGAAATCATTTAGAACAATCTCATATTCTTCATGAGTGAGACAACGTTGTAATATGAAGTCAACTCCACGGCGATATAAAGTATCATTGATAATGAGATAATACTTGGCTTGGTGGTGAATGCACTGACACTCATCTTGAGTTACATCAGGCTGATATCATTTTGTTTGGAGATAGAGAATGAGATATCCATACCAGGGGTTAGACGTACTAATGAGGAACAAAGATTCATCAGGAAATGAATCAATGGGATCTGTTCCCTCAGTAATATGGGGAAGGTCAAACATAAGCTCAGCAAAGACGAGGAACTTCTCAGAGCTAGTTTTGGCAAATTCCAACTCAAACTCCTGGAGAATGACAATCCAGTGTAAGTATGTGCCCCCAAGTACTTAACGAGTCAATATATAATACAAGGGGTTAGAATCTGCGTAAACTATGGTTGTACGGAGCAAAATGTAATGACGGAGTTTTTGGACCGCAATGCCATGGCTAGAGCAAGTTTCTCCACATGTGAATAGCGATTTTCAGAGTCTAAAAGACTCTTACTCACATAATATATCACATGTTCCTGATTGTGTCCGTCGGTCTGAACTAAGACCATACCAATGGTTGAAAGGGATGCATCCACATACAAGGAATAACCCTTTGTATAATCGGGTGGTTGTAGCATAGGTGCATGAGTAAGAGCATGTTTGAGATTATTGAACGCATGTTGCACCAACTCATCCCAAACAAAGGGGTGTCCTTTTTCAATAATCACATGAAACCATGTGTTTTTTAAGCATAATTGCAGACGAAACGATGTAAAACATTTTCACTCCCTTGCAAACTTTGGAGTTTGGTAACATTGGCTGGGGTGTTGGAGTATCGAGTACCTCCACATGGTATAATTGCCATACCTCTGGGAATATAAAACAAGTGGTTTAACCACCACTCCTGGTGATAGGGCCTTGTTCTAGGTTTCAAATGTTCATCAACATCTACAGGTTTTGGTGTAACAGCAAACCTTACATGGTATCAGAGCAGAGGTCTTAGGTTCAATTCCCCCGAGCTACACCAGAGGCGGGGTGTTGGAGTATCAGGTACCTCCACATGGTATAACTGCCGCACCTCTGGGAATATAAAACAAGTGGTTTAACCACCACTCCTGGTGATAGGGCCTTGTGTTGGGTTTCAAATGTTCATCAACATATGTAGGTTTTGGTGTAATGACAAACCTTACATGGTGTCAACAACAGGGTTTGGTGTAACAACAAACCTTACATGGTATCAGATTATGGAGCTCAAGCATTCACTTTCCATAGTCCTAGGGCTTCTCTACCTTTGGTCACATGCTCATCTCCTCACAAAATTAGTAAAGAGGAAGACATTCTGCATTCGCTTGGAAACTTGCTCCTAATATTTGGGGCTGATTTTACCAGTCATGGTTTATTGTTCAATGCTGCAACATATCAGTTTCTTGAGTGTTCTACACATGGTTCAAATCCTCAAGAACCTTTGCTCTCTCTTCAAATGATTTCAGCTACTCTACATGGGTCCAGTTTTCACCGTGCAGCTGTTTATATTTCTGATTCAGTTGAGTGCATTGTTCTTCTTCCAAAGTGGAAGATTCCTCTAGACATATTCATTTAGTTTGGATTCATAGGTTCACATGCACAGTCTCAGGATACTGCTGCATAGAAGAACCAATTCTTGATTTACTGCTTAGTTTGAGGGGGGGTATTTTTCCCATGAGGTTTTCCCCGTTTCCTTGGTTATATTAAGCAATTACTTTATTGTACAGGGTGACCTATGGCCTTTGTTGCCGAGGTCCTAGAATTTTTATGCATTTATGTTTTATAACTCTTCCTGAGTATAGCTTAAGGGGGGGTGTTGAAGACATTTACCACCATACACAATCTTTTGGTCAAATTGTCCTAGTTAAACCACTATCCTAAGTATTATTGACATTAATTGACATCAATGGAGCATTAAATGTCATCATCCAGTCTCACCCACACCTACCTTAAGTCAAGGAGGCTAACTTAGCCCTCTCCTACATTCGGGGAGGCTAATTGGAGCACTCCGGGGGTGATTTGAGTGATATTAATGCACCTAATTGCTAACTGGTGGTTACAATTAGTTAAACAGGTCAGTTAAGGTGCCTTCTCTCATTAATTATATTATTTAATGAACTGGAGTCAATAGGGACGCCTCCACCAACTTTTGATGTCTAGTTCAACTTTAGTTAACCTCATCGGGGTTCATTGGAGTTAGTGTAGCGCTACCTCTTGATGGTTGGTGAGCTGTGACATGTGTCCGATCTCTTTCAGTTGAGCCTTAGTCATTTATTGCACTCTGACTTTAGTTAGGGTTAGTTGAGTCAATTAGGGTTTTGATCAGTGGTTAATTGAGTGTGAACCATGGCTTACATTTAGTTAAGCTAGACTCACTCATTCAATTCGAATGACCTCCTAAGGAATTCGAATTGTCTCTTCATTCATGCTTATAGCATGACATTGTAATTGTAATCATTCATTCTTTATGTGAATACAGAGCGACTACTATTCCTGTAGACCGATTACACCATTTCATGAGTTATTTTTTCATTAATTCTTGATGAGATTGATTCTTTGTTCCTAGATCAATAGATAAGATTAATAGAATCTTCCTCTTTGGAATAAAAATAATGTACTCAAATGAATCAGGAACTTAGACAGCTGCAGGATGAAAATTGGACCCATGTAGAGCCACTAAAATCAACTGATAAGAGAGAAAAAGTTCTTGAGGATTCAAACCATGTGTGGAAAAATCAATAAAATGATATGTTGCAGCCTTGAACAGAAAACCATGAGTGGTTAAATCAGCCACAACTCTTAGGAGAAAGTGTCCAAGCGAATGCAGAATGTATTCCTCTTTACTAGTTCTGTGAGGAGATGCGCATGTGACCAAAGGTAGAGAAGCCCTGGGATTGTGGAGAGTGAATGCTTGAGCTCCATAATTTGATATAGCTTCATAAATAGCTAATGATTCACAAAATAAAATATCAGCAACCTCATAAGAGGAAACTAACACCAAATCCCCAGCAACAAATTTGAAGAAGAATTGCGGTACTTGATTTTTCACATCGAAATTGGTGACAACAGCTACAAGCATGACTGAAGGCTCTTGGATTTTAAAATTTGAATCAAATAATATCATATCAGAAATTAAATCAAATCCAAATAGGTTCACAAAAGATCCAAAATTGTGAAATGAAATCAAATCCCCAGCAGCAGTTTCGAAGGAGACTTGCGGTACTTGTTTCTTCACACCGTTGATGAGAACAGCTACAAGTAGTACTGAAGGTTTATGAACATGAAATTTTGAACCAATAAATATCAGATCAGATCCAAATAATATCATATCATATCCAATAAGTTTCATATCATATCCAAATAAATGGTCAACCGAGACGGTGGATGCACAGTTGTCTTTTTCTTCAAAATTCTGAATTTTGGCGCATGCAATCCTGCAAGAATTTGCTGGAAGATCTAGATCATGGGGAGAGAATGGATTACTCTGGTAATATTATATTTCTTCCAAAATATCCAAGGTATTACATATTTTCACACTAGCAGCAACATTAGAGGGAGAAAAATCAAATTTCTCTTCACTTTTAGAAGCAATTACCGGCAAATTTTGCACAGAATTCAAAGGAAAATCACCGGTGAATGTTTGCATGGAAGTGCAGTAGTGTTTTTCTTCAATATAAGATATTTTTTTTCATCCATATGAGGATATGAGATATCAGAGATCTACAAACTTTTGGAGCATCAGGATAAGGAGTCACTGCAAGGAGACTTTCTTCAATTCGAATTGACTGTGTAGAAGATTCTGCTTCTTCTTCATCTTGAACAACTTCATAAGAGAGAGTAGAGGCTAAAAATTTAGAGTAAATAACTGTTGTGGTGTTGGATATGATCTCCGAAGTGATATTATGATCCTCATTGTGCTTTCCAAAGGTTTTGTCCAATTTTTTCCAGAGATCCTTTGGGTATTCAATAGAACCAATACGGTAGCGAAAACTAAGAGAAAGGGTCAGACATATTGCTCCAAAAGCTCTATCAGCATCATTTAGCTATTAATTCTCATTCTCATAAGACTCTTTTCCAATTCCAATAGACACCTCATAGAGACCTCGTCTCTTTAGAGATGCAATCATCTTCAACTTCCATTCTGAATAGCTTGTGAATGGGGTGAGAAAAGGGACTAATGAGTCCATTCGAAGTTGTACCTATTAAAACCTACAAATCACAACAAAAGGGGAACCATAAGGTTGGGCATACTAAACATTTTAGGCTTTCATCACACCCAGCATAGTTGATCAAGCAAGCTTGATCAACAATTCCTTTACTTGGGGTATTAAGTGGTAAGCCTTGGATTTTGGTGCAGTGCTGGAATTTTGAGCTTTTGCTCAATTTTTCATGCAAGATCTGTCAAAAACCTTGTTTTTGAGAGATTTGAGCTTCATCCTGCTATGAGCTCTGATACCATATTAATTTTTCATAGTTCTCTAGGAACTGAAAACACAGTATCACAAAGAATTCAAACAAATATGCATAAAATTGGCAAAATGGTGCTACAATGGAAGTAGCAGCTCTGTATAATCAATGAATAATGAATAATACAATACAATGATCATGCAAGGTGCATGAATTCCAAGACAATTCGAATTCCCAAGGAGGTAATTTGAATTGAATGAATGGGTGTAGCTTAACTAAATGTAGGCCACACTAAACACTCAAGTTAACCATTGATCAAAACCCTAATTGACTCAACTGAGTCCTAACTGAAGTCAGAGTGCAATAAATGACTAATTCTACCTGAAAGTAGCTCAGACACATGTCATTGCAATCCAACCAAGAAGTGGTAGTGCATCAATGACTCCAATGAACTCCGATGAGGTTAACTGAATTGTAATTGACCATCAAAAGTGGTTGGAGGCACCCTTGTTGACTCCAGTGCATTAAATAATCATTAAATAATCAATTTAATTAAAGGAGGTGCCTTCACCACTATGTTTAACTAATTGTAACCATCAGTTAACAATTAAGTGCATTTATGACACTCAGATCACCCCCAGAGTGCTCCAGTTAGCCTCCCCAAATGAAGGAGAAGGCTTAGTTAGCCTCCTTGACTAAACGTAGGCATGGGTGTGCTCATGATGATGTCATACAGTGCTCCTCTGATGTCAATTAAGTCAATAAAACTTAGGATAGTGGTTTGACTAGGCCAAATTGACCAAATTAAGTGTGCATGGTGGGTAAATGTCTCCAACAACGGGTTGCGGCACTGTGTCTAAATTGGCCAGAATGAGTAGTTGACAGAAACAAGAATATCCTTTGATACCAACATTGTAGTACACTACAGATTGGTATTAGATCTGTTGGTTGTAGCACTGGTCCTAAATGGGTTGAGATGAACAATTAAAAGAGGAAAAAGTACCCTTTGATACCAACATTGTAGTACACTACAGATTCGTATCAAAGCTAATGGTTGCAACATTGGGCCTAGATGGGCCGAGTGACAGTAAGTAAATGGTTTTTATTTCTGAAATAGTTATGCAGCTAACAAAGGATGTTGTTAACACATTTTTCAGAGTCATAGTGTCGATTGAAAAAGTGGATTTTTTTCTCAACCATGAGAACCTATGACATGTATGATGCACATAATCCCTATGGGCAAAGGGAATATGCTATGGGAGAAAACGTCCGAGTTGGAAATGCCGAGACAAAGTATAATGGGAGAATATTTCAAGATACTCCCCCAGATATTGCAGCCACCATGAGAATCCTGATTAAATATTAGGAAGAGAAGAATCAGCTGAATGCAGCCATGCTACAGAGTTTGACATACAACCAAAGGTAGATGAGCTCTGGGCGTTGTTTAGTAAAACCAGAAGGTAGTAAGAGCAGTGCCAGAAGGAGAAAGATATCTTCTAGTGGATCATCTAACTTAGAAGGATCCACTGGGGGTCCGAGCTCTTCATCTCATAGAGAAAAGAGAAAGAGGCACTATAGAAACAACTCACATGATGAGTTCAAAAAAGAAAGGCCGCCTACCTTTAATGGTGAGATAAAAACTGGTAAAGAAGTTGAACCTTGGCTTCTTGGGATGAAGAAATATTTCCAAGTCCAAGACTATTCAGGCAATATGAAGGCTAGGGTATCCATCTTCAACATGAATGTAAGAGCATCCATATGGTGGGAGCACCTCAGGTAGGTAAAGAATATCAATGATTGAAAGATCATGGAAACAATTCAAGAATTATTTCAAGCAGAAGTACCTATAGGATAAGTACTATGATGACAAGATTAAAAAATTCCATGAGCTGAAATTATAACAGCATACCATGGAAGAGAATGCAAACAAGTTCTTGGAGCTATTGAGGTATGTCAGATACATCAAGGATGATAAAGTAAAAATCCATCATTTTCTGAGTGGGGTACATTAGTCTTACAAAGACAGAATTTAGTTTTATGAACCTAGAACTCTCGAAGAAGCAATAAAGAAAGCTAAGTATTGTTATGAGTAAAGAAAAAGAAAACTTGATACCCATAAGGTTTGTAACAACAAAAAGAAGGAGAAGTTTGACCAAAGGAAGAAAGGTTTCAAACCCTCTAACTTTAGAAATCAACAGAGGCAACCATCACAAGCTGTGAATCAACCAACTAGATTGATGGGAGACAGGCCAAGAGATCCAAAAGAGATCATAGGACCTCTCCAATGTTGGAAATGTGTAGGACCCCACATGCGCAAGAGTTTTCCACTTGAGATGGGTATGTGAGGCAATCTCACAACATTCAAGAAGCATAAACTGTGGGTCAGGTAGCAAGGACTGTCCCTAGGATTTATGCAGCACTAGAGGACCGCTAGTAAGATCATCAGTCAATTGTGGTTGAAGTGGCAGGTGATATTGTTGAGCAATTTGTTTCTATTTTTATTGAACCTGGATTTACTCACAGTTATATTACTCCTAGATTTGTTGAGATTTGTGCTTTTAAGAAGTTAAAGCATAGAAAATCATGGTTAGTTCAACTAGCCTCTGGGACTAAGAGAAAAGTGAATGAAGTGGTAGAAAAATGTCCATTGGTTATGAATGGGATAGTTACTTGTGTAGATATGAATGTTCTACCACTTGGTTGCTATGATGCTCTCATTGGAATGGATTGGTTGGATGCACACAGAGTAAAGCTTGATTGTTACAATAAGAATTTTGAGTGCATAGATGAAGAAGGAAACTTAAGAGTTGTAAGAGACATTCCAAAGGTCATTTCTGTTAGGTATATTTCAGCAATACAGCTGAAGAAGTTATGTAGGAAAGTTTTCCAGTTGTATGCATCCCATGTGTTGGAGGCAACAGAGAATGAAACTCCTAGGTTGGAGGAATTTCATGTATTGCAGGAATTCAGGGATGTTTTTCCTGATGAAATTCTAGACCTTTATCCAAAGAGGGACATTGATTTCACAATTGAACTTGTGCCGGGAGAAGCACCAGTGTCTAAGACACCCTACAAGATGAGCACACCATAATTACTAGAGCTGAAGATGCAGCTGCAAGAGTTGTTGGAAAATAAGTATATCAGGCCAAGTGTGTCCCCCTGGGGAGCACTAGTTATGTTTGTGAAAAAGAAGTATGGTACACTCAGGTTGTGTATTGATTACAAACAGCTGAACAAAGTCACTATGAAGAATAAATACCATTTTCCTAGGATTGATGACCTCTTTGATCAAATGAGAGGAGAAAAGGTATTTTCCAAGATTGAATTGAGGTCTGGTTACCATCAGGTAAGAATCAAGGATGAAGATATTCATAAGACAACTTTCAGAACAAGGTATGGACATTATGAGTTTGTGGTGGTACCATTTGGTCTCACAAATACACCAGCTACATTTATGTGTCTCATGAATAGTGTTTTATACAGGTATTTGGACAAGTTTGTTCTTGTTTTCCTTGATGAATTTCTTATTTATTCTAAGAATGAGGAGGAACATGATGAGCATCTAAGATTGGTATTGCAATTTCTAAGGGAGAATAATTTGTATGCAGAGTTGAGAAAATGTGACTTCTATAAATATAGGATTCACTATTTGGGTCACATTATCTCAGATAAGTGTTAGTTTTTCAACATTAAGCTAGCATTATTAGGATCTTTAACTGAGAGAATAACAAGTACAACAATCAAACACAAGAGACAATGAACACAGTGTTTTTCCTCGGGGAAACCATACATGGAGAAAACCCCGCAACTTCCTCAGAGATAGAATCAACACCAAAATAGTAAAATCCCAAAACAGTAAGTGATCTCCCGATAGCAGTAATCTTCTTCTTGTCTAACCCTAGTGTCTTCTCCTTCCTCAACTATGCGCTACACTTGAGTGTGTATGAGTTGTGTGATAAATAGAGACTCCAATTCTCTATTTATACTAATACTGACATGACTAAAACCCTACCAGGGCCGACCTCCACTAGGAGAGTCTAATAACCATATTGCCTCGAAACTACGGGGACTTTAACCACTAGACAATCGGAGGGTTACCCACAATGACTTGACATGACTTGTTTACATTATTGATCCTCCTGATTGGAACATCGGGGCATGAAAACATGACTCAATTACATTATAGATACATCACGGAATAAACATCGGGTTACAATACATAAGATACATAGATGAATACATTTCGAAGTTACAAATACATCAACACTCCCTCTTAACTAGGAAGGTATTCTTTTGACACAATTTTTAGTATTGGTATTCTTCTCTGTATCAGCTGGATCATCTCGTCATCTACATCTCAAGTCTTCTGAGTCTTCAAGTCATCTTCGTCTTCAACTCATATTTATCTTTTAGTCATCTTCATCTTCGAATCTGGATCATCATGGGACATCATCATTGGATCTGGATCATCATCACTGGATCTGGATCATCACTAGATCTGGATCATCATCACTAGATTTGGATCATTACTTGATCTGGATCATCACTAGGCATCATCACTAGATCTGGATCATCACTCGATCTGTATCATCACTACTGGATCATCATCACTCAATATGGATCATCACTGAGCATCATCACTGGATCTGGATCATCACTCGATCTGGATCATCACTGGATCTGGATCATCACTTGATCTGGATCATCACTGCTGGATCATCATCACTGGATATGGATCATCACTGGATCTGGATCATCACTGGTGCTATCTCATGATTCTTCTCATCACAGTAAGTTCTACATAGCTAGCCATTTTTCATGCTGGTTGTAGGCCTAGCCCCCATGTAAGTCTTCTTTAGCACTTATATCTGACCTACTCATCAAAAAGGCATAGTACTCACATCCATCCAGGATGGAACACATCCTGCTCACAATGATGGAAGAGTTTTGCACTTCCATCCAGGCCGGAACACATCCTGCTCACAATGATGGAAGATTTCCTCACTTTCATCCAGGCCAGAACCACATCCTGCTCACAATGATGGAAGAACTATGTTCTTCCACCCAAGATGGAACCACATCTTGCTCACAATGATGAAATACTCTCATCCAGGCTGGAACACATCCTGCTCACAATGATGAAATATTTGTACATTTACATTCATCCAGGCGGGAACACATCCTGCTCACAATGATGAAAAGGCTCTGCACTTACATCCATCCAGGAGGGAACACATCCTACTCACAATGATGGAAGGGCTCTGTACTTACATCCATCCAGGCAGGAACACATCCTTACCACAATGATGGAAGGGCTCTGCACTCACATCTGATCTTGTAGGAACCAATCCTACAGTCATATCAGAATGGCCCCCAGTCCTCCTCGACTGAGCTACCTGGTAACTGACCAAGTGCCTCCATTCTCCTAGAGAATGGTAGTTTCCCTTACATCTGACCTGCTCGTCAGAATGGCCAAAACTCACATCTAACATGGAAGGAACTTAATCCTTTAGCCATGATAGAATGGTTCAACCCTTACATATGATCAAGTGGGAACACATCCCTCTATCACATCAGAATGGCTTCTCAATCCTAGACTGATTTTTCTTGGTACCTCACCAGGTAGCTCCATTCAAAGAATGGCAATTGCCCTTACATCTATCCTACTCGACAGAATTGCTAGCACTCATATTTGACATGGAAGAAAGCAATCCTCTCACCATGACAGAATGGCTCAGCCCTTATATCTGACCTACTCGTCAGAATGGCTATGGATCTCAGTACTCATATCTGACATGGAAGGAACCAATCCTCTCACCATGACAGAATGGCTCAGCCCTTACATCTGACCATGGAAGGAACCAATCCTCTCACCATGACAAAAAGTCTATGGGACTCATCACTTTCCCTTGGAGGAAATCTAGATCTGGAGAACACCAAGCTTCTCCCTAAAGTACTCAAACTTCACCCTAGCCAATGGCTTTGTCAAGACATCAGCTATCTGTTCCTCCATTGCAACATACTGAAGCTTCATTGCTCCCCTCTGTACCATATCCCTGATATAGTGGTACTTGATCTCGATATGCTTCGACTTGTCATGGAACACTGAATTCTTTGACAACTTTATGCAACTCTAGTTGTCACAATGTATACAAGTAGCATTTAACTGGAGATCAAATAAATTAGGTAGTAGCTTTCGTAGCCATACTGCCTCACAACTAGCTGAACAAGCTGCGACAAACTTTGCTTCAGCTGTACTCAGTGCCACACATGATTGCTTGCTGCTAAACCAAGAGATCACACCTGATCCCATACTGAAGCAACACCCTGAAGTTCTCTTCCTATTGATGGCACTACCTGCCCAATATAAATCAACCTAACCCTCCAGGTTAATCTTCTGATTCACATCGTACTTGAGACCATAATCAATTGTACCCCTCAGGTACCTCAAAATATGCTTTGCAGCAATCAAGTGAACATTTCTCGGATCTGTCAAGAACTGGCTCAAGGTGTTCACAGCAAAGCAAATGTTTGGTCTCATGTTCGTTAGGTACATCAATGACCCAATCATCTGACGAAATGCCATAGCATCAACCAACTCTGATGGAGCGTCGCTCAATAACTTCAGGTTTGATGCCATATGTGTGGCCATAGCCTTGTAGTCCATCATCCCAAACCTCTTCAGGATCTCTACTGCATACTTCACTTGTCCAAGAAAGATTCCATCTGTACTCTGCCACACCTCCATACTTAGAAAGTAATGCATCATCCCCAAGTCCTTCATTTCAAACTCAGCAGCAAGCTTTCTCTTCATATCAGCAATCAACCCATCTGTACTTGTTACAAATATATCATCTACATCTAGTAGAAGCATCACTGGGTTGCCATCTTCAACCTTGTAGTAAAGGTTGGAATTTTCTTTACTCTTGGTAAAGCCCAAACTGGAGAAAAAGCTGTCAATTCTGTCGTACCAGGTCCCAGGTACCTGTTTCAAACCTTACAGGGCTTTCTTCAATCTGCATACATGAGAATCTCTATCATGTGTCTCAAAACCGAGTGGTTGTTCTACATACACTTCCTCTTCTACTACACCATTCAAGAAAGCAGTCTTGACATCCATTTGGTGTATCCTCCATTTCATCACTGCAGCTAGACCAAGTACCGATCTGATGGAAGTGTATCTGGATACAGGTGCAAAGGTTTCTTCATAATCTATTCCTTCTTTCTGAGAGAAACCCCATGCCACAAATCTTGCTTTATATTGTTCAATGCTACCGTCGGCAGCATGCTTGATCTTGTAGATCCATTTGGAAGTTACAACTGACTTCCCTTCTGGTCTTGGGACAACATCCCAAACATCATTCTTCATGATCGATTGGTATTCTTTGATCATAGCATCCTTCCATTCTTTCCGTTCTGCCACTTCTTTGTAACTAGAAGGTTCTTTATCAATGAAATCACATAGTAAAGCTACATACCTAGAGCAGGATCTGGTTCTCTTTCTTTCTATGTGATTCTCTTCTGGAGCCCCATATCTTTCTGCACCTTGGATAAGTTCTCGTACCCAAGCAGGTTTCCTCTTATGAGGATTCTTCTCTAGAGATGGATCTACAGGTCTTTGTGGTTCTTTGAAATATCGATCTTCTTATTGAGTTTCTTCATTCACGGTTGTGTCATAAATTCTGGGTGCTTCTGCTTCTTCAAGTTCTTCAACAGGTCTCTTTCTGGATTTGTTGTAAGCTGTGTCTTCATCAAATGTCACATCCCTGCTAATGTCAATCTTCTTGTATCCTGGGAAATATATTCTGCAAGCCTTCGAGCTTTCAGAGTATCCCACAAATATACCCTTCTTTCCTGAAGGATCTAATTTTGTTCTCTTTTGTTTTGGAATGTGTATGTACACTAGACAATCGAATATTCTGAGATGGCTGACTTTTGGTTTCTTGCCAGAGAAGACTTCCTCGGGAGTCTTGTTCTTGAGTACTCTATGTGGAGTACGGTTCTATACATACACCGCTATTTTGGTAGCTTCTGCCCAAAGATGCATAGGAAGATCTTGATCATGAAGCATGGCTCTTGCAGCTTCCATGATAGTTCTATTCTTCCGTTCCACAATCCCATTCTGTTGTGGATTATAAGGAGTGGACAACTCCCTCTTAATCCCTGATTCTTTCCATAGCTCTTTGAATTCATTTGAAGTGAATTCTCTGCCATTATTTGATCAAAAAGTCTTGATCTTCTTTTCAGTGTGGCTCTCGATCAAGGCTTTGAATTGCTTGAATTTGCTAAATACTTCATCTTTGTTCTTCATGAAGTAAACCCATGTCTTCCTAGAAAAATCATCAATAAAAGAAACATAGTATGCATACCTACTTAGTGAGTTTTATGACATAGGACCGCATACATCGAAGTGGATGATTTCTAGGATTCCTTTGGCTTTGATTTCGCTGCTAGGAAATGTCTTCTTTGTATTCTTTCCTTTTGCATATCCTTTGCAGATCCCATAATGTTTTGCTTGGAATTCTGGAAGACCTTCAACAGCTTTGCTTGCAATAGGTAGTGCTCTATAATGCACATGTGCAAGCCTTCTATGCCAAAGTTCACTTGGCTCTACTATGTCATGGACCAAGGCTTGTTATGGATGGCTCTTTAATTTGTACAAACCTCCTTCTTGTTCTCCAATCACCACTGCATCATCGATAGTCTTACCTCTTGGCCACATGATGACTTGACCATCTATGAATACAACCCTCATTCCTTTTGCATCCAATGCTAATATGGAGAGAAGTTTCTTCTTGAGTCCTGGCACAAACAATACTTCTTTCATTGTTAGAGACTTTCCAGTGTCTAGTTTATAGGAAGATTCCCCAGTACCTTTTATTGGATATTGGTAGTCATCTCCTAGTTTCACCTTGTGAGGTGATTCATGTTCTGACAGTCTTACAAAGGATTCCTTGAATCCAATCATATGTTTGGAAGCCCCACTATCTATAATCCAATCATCACTACCATGAGTAATGTTACCTGTGAGAGCGGAAATCAAAACATATTCATCCTCGCTTGAAGAATCTTCACTTTCATATTTGGTTCTTTTCTTGGATGGTTTATCATCCTCTGCAGCATGAGCATGATGTCTTCTTTTGTTCCCCTTCTTCTTATGAGAGTGGACCTTGTTCTTAGGACAATCTTTGCAAAGTGTCCTATTTCATCACATGTATAACATCTTAATCTAGATGGTTCCTTTCTATTGTTATCTCTATGATGAAGATTCTTACCTTTGAAGTGATGAGGTTTTGTTCTTCCTTTCTTAGAGTGAACTATGAGAGCTTGATATTCACTTCCCATCTTCTCTTCTCAAGCTACTATCCGTTCTTCTGCTTGAGAACATTCTTCCCATATCCTGCTGAATTTGACTAACTTCTTTCTAGCATAGATTCCTTGGATGAAAGAATCCCATGACCTAGGAATTCCATTCAGTGTTGTCATCACAATCTCCACATTCTCCACTTCTTGATCTACAGCTTCTAATTGTTCCTTGATATGAGAAACCATTGTGAAGTAGGACTGGATAGTCTCTACCTGAATCTTCACATTCTTCAGTTGATTCCTCAGAGTCATCTTTCGGTTTATGTTCTTCCCTTCAAACAACTTGGTTAGGGCATCAAACATAGCTTTAGGTGTATTGAGAGAGGACACCTGAGGTATAAGGTGATCCTTGATAGAATCAACAATGATCCTCTTTGCCATAACCATATTCTTCTTATGTAAGGCCTTTGCCTCATCTCCCTCTAGAATTGGAACCTCCTCATGGATGTAGGAGTTTAACTCATTCTCTTCCAAGACCAGGGATATCCTATAAGTCTAGGCTCGGAAGTTATCAGCTCCCTCAAGTTCTTCATCAAGCTTGGTATGATGAGACATCTTAACTAAGAACCTCAAATGGAAATACAAAATATTTTAGATCTTACCAGGTCAAGATGTCGGATCTGAAACTTGAGCTGAAATCCTGCAGAGCTGGTTCAGGAGCAAATTAGGGTTTTGCTTTTTCAGAGATCTATCCACCCAAATGTCTTGAAATTTGTCCCTAAATTCGATTTTGGTGAGGAGATCAATCCAATCCTGGGCTCATTGAAAAATTCCTCTTTTGTGAAAATCCCTAATTTTCGGCAGCAGTATCGGGTCCAAAATTGAAAAACCTTAGAATTGGATTTTGCTTCGACAGAAAGATGCGCCCTAAGGAGGAGAGTTATTCCACCTTACTTTTGCTGAAAATCTATGGAGGAAGATCCACAAACTAGGAATCCCTAGTTCCCACAGCTGCACAATGTCTTCTTCTTGGGTTATCTCTAATCCCATGTTAGTTTTTCAACATTAAGCTATCATTATTAGGATCTTCAACTGAGAGAATAACAAGTACAACAATCAAGCACAAGAGACAATGAACACAATGTTTTTCCTCGGGGAAACCATAAATGGAGAAAGCCCTGCAACTTCCTGAGAGATGGAATCAACACCAAAATAGTAAAATCCCAAAACAGTAAGTGATCTCTCGACAGTAGTAATCTTCTTATTGTCTAGCCCCAGTGTCTTCTCCTTCCTCAACTATGCACTACACTTGAGTGTGTATGAGTTGTGTGATAAATAGAGACTCCATTTTTCCATTTATACTAATATCGACAAGACTAAAACCTTACCAGGGCCGACCTATACTAGGAGAGTCTAAAACCCTAGTGCCCCGTAACTGCGGGGACTTTAACCCATAGACAATTGGAGGGTTACCCACAATGACTTGACATGACTTGTTTACATTATTGATCCTCCCGATAGAAACATCAGGGCATGACAACATGGCTTAATTACATTATAGATACATCCCGAAATAAACATCGGGTTACAATACATAAGATACATAGATGAATACATTCCGAAGTTACAAATACATCAACAATAAGGGCATATATGTAGACCGTGAAAACATTGAATCCATTATGAATTGGCCAACCCCAAGAAATGTGATAGATGTGAGATCTTTTATGGGACTTGTAGGATACTACATGAGATTCATTGAGGGATTCTCCAAGGTTGCACATTCAATCACTTCTTTGCAAAAGAAGGGGATAAAGTTTGAATGGACACCAAGGTGTGAAGAAAGCTTCTAGCAATTGAAGAATCTTCTCAAAAGTGCACCAGTCTTGAAGATTGCAGACCCATAAAAAGATTTTGAGGTGTGTACTGATGCATGTGGTCAAGGACTGGGAGGAGTTCTTATGCAAAACAATCACGTGGTATGCTATGAGTCAAGAAAGTTGAAGGATCATGAGAAGAACTATGCCACTCATGATTTAGAACTTCCAGCCATAGTACATGCTCTCAAGATGTGGAGGCATTACTTAATGGGCAGAAAATTTGAGTTCAGGATAGATCATTGTGGTCTAAAATATTTGTTTGATCAACCTACTCTAAATGCTAGGTAGTCTAGATGGCTAGAGTTTTTATGTGAGTTTGATTTTGAAATCAAACAAATAAAAGGGAAAGAAAATAAAGTGGTTGATGCACTCAGCATGAAGGTGCATGAAATTCATGTGGCATCTCTTAGTTTTTGCCAATTAAATTTGAGACAACATATTGTTAATCATTCTGCTGAAGACGAAATGTATGTGCATATCAAGGACAAATTGCAGCAGCAAAGTCTTTAGAAGAGGTATGAAGGATATAAATTGGAAGAAGATGAAATTATTACTTATAAAAACAGAATTTATATTCCGAATGTAACAAAATTGAGGAGAATTTTTATGGGATGAGATCCATCAATCTCCATGATCCGGTCATCCAGGATATCAGAAGACAATTGCTATAGCCGTAAAGCAATATTTCTAGCTAGGAATGAAAAAGAACATGGATGAATATATTTCAAAGTGCATGAAATGTCAATAGGTGAAGGTTGAGCATCAACACCCAGTAGGATTGTTGCAGCCTTTGCCAGTTCCAAAATGGAAATGGGAAGTTGTTTCCATGGATTTTATTACAGGATTGCCAATGACTTGGAGGAAACATGATTCCATCATGGTTGTGGTGGACAAGTTGACAATGGTAGCATATTTTGTACCGGTTAAGTGCACGTATAAGACTGATTCCATTGCAAAAATATTCATGAAGATGATTTTCAGATTGCATGGATTTCCTAAGGCAATAGTTTCTGACAAGGATCCCAAGTTTAATTCCAATTTTTGGAAGGGTCTGTTTGCAGATTTGGGTACAAAGGTTAACTTCGACAATTCCTACCATCCTCAGACTTATGGAAAGACATAGAGAGTGAATCAAGTGCCGGAAGACATGCTTCACATGTATGAATGGACAAACCAACCAAGTGGGAGGATTATTTACACTTGGTATAGCTTGCTTATAATAATGGAGAACAAGCATCCTTGGGGATGAGTCCTTATGAATATTTGTATGGAAGAAGGTGTAGTACACCAGTGACTTGGGATAATCCAGTAAACAGGATTGTGCTTGGTTCAAATTTGCTCAAGGAAATGGAGAAAGAGGTTGAAAAGATCAAGCAGAATATGAAAGTAGCCCATGATAGGCAGAAAATATATGCAGATAAGCATAGAGTGCATAGAGAGTTCAGTGTTGGGGATCATCTTTACCTCAGAGTGAGGGAAAGTAAGAGTTCCTTGAAGCTTGGAAGTTGTGCCAAGTTGTCTCCTAGATACTGTGGGTCATTTGAAGTGCTTGAAAGATAGGGACAGTTTCATATAGACTTGCATTTCCTACTAGTACTAGAGCTCATAATGCTTTTCATGTTTCTTTGCATAAGAAATATGTGGATGACCCTAACCATGTGATTGATTGGTATGTGATCTAGGTGGAACCCAATGGAGAGTTCCAAACCAAGCCATTGCGCATCCTCAACAGGAAGGTGACCATGCTCCAAAATCGAGCCATAGGACAGGTAAAGGTGAAAAGGGAGCACTACAGTCTTGAGGAGGATACTTGGGAGCTAGAGGATGCCATGTGATTGGCACATCCATTTTTGTATTACTTTGTAGAGCACTGAGGTGGTTCCAATGTAGCATTTTTGTTCAATTTTGTAAAGCACCGAGGACAATGCTGTTGTAAGGGGGAGGGAAATGTAACACCTCGGTTTTGACCCCATGCTGTTAAGATTGGAGATGATGTATGTATTTTATTTGAATCATGGCAAGGAGATCAAGGCCAAGGCCCTGCCATTGATTGATTTTTTGTGGATAGGTGATCAAGGTTGATACCTATGGTTTTGGTGCTAACTCAAGCACATAGCATTTTGAATATAATGGAAATGCAGAATTTAATAAAATACCACTGCTAGCTATGGGACTGCAATGTGAAAGAGATGGGGGCATAATTCCACAAGGGATAGGGTGGGGAGGTAGTCAAACCCCCTGAGCCAATAGGGTGTGACCAGATGTCAATGGGGAAACCCATGAACCCTCATCTACCTTTTATCCTCTATCCTCAATCATTAATTTCTTACAGAATTTGGATGAGACAGTTAATGCCTTAGGCAGAGCAAGACATGGCAGTCTGATTGCTTGAATGAGCAAGATTGCAAGTCTGGAATCTTGGGAATCCACATTCTTGCTTCTGTAGCAAGGAAGCACATGATGCATGCCAGTCCATGCTTTCTCCCATGCACAAGTAGGTTTTGTTGTTCCTGAGGGTCGAAGATTGTCATTATTCTTCTGTTCATTCAACCATTCAGTTCATGAACATTGTTCGTTGAGCCTACTTTCCCTGCTTGCAGAGTCATGTTATGTTCCATTTTGTTCATGCTGGTCATTCAATCCTGGTTGAGAAAATCGTATTATTTCTGAGTAAATGGGTAGTGGAGATCACTCGATTTTATGAGAGTGTAGTCCTCCATGGTTTCCACAATGCTTTTGTGCAGTGTTTCATTGTTCAGAATGGTTTGTTTCACTCTCTTGAGTTGTAGAAGGTGTTTCTGCAATGGTTTCCTCTGTTACAGAGTGAGTGAGGCCAATGTTATTGTGTTTCCCTGTGGTTTGCTGTGTTGTGCACCTTGTTTTGGGTCTAAATTGTATGCAAGAATTAAGATTGGAAGAGACATGGAATGTGCTTGATAAAACTAGTGTGGAACCTCAGAATAAGATAAGAGTGGTTGGTGAATCTGCTCTGCACATCCTGAAGAGCACAAGAAGGGAATGGGTAGCTCGAGGGACTATGGAGCAGAGAAGGGGACACTTCCTTATGTTGGGTGTGTAGGAAACATGGATTCCAGGATAGATAGATCTTGTGAAGGTGTCCTTAACTCTGTGGATGAGCTCACTAGCTTAGTTGTTCCTCCTGTCGACTGACTTAGTAGCTTGATAAACCCAATGGAGATTGGCTTGGCTGACAACCTATGAAACCCAATTGTATATTGGATTGGTTAGGAAGCCTATGAAACCCAATTCAAACTTGGCTTGGATGAGTAGCCTGTGAAACCCAACTGGTAGTTGGCTTGGTTGTGTCTAGTTGTTCTTTGGGCGATGTGTGTAATCCTTGGTTGGACAACATGTGAAACCGAACTATGAAATATGGCTTGGCTGAGTAGCCTGTGAAACCCATTTGTTGGCTTGGTTGGTCCTTAATGTGGATGTTGGCTTGACTATGTACAGTTTGTGAAACCCAACCCTTTGTTGACTTGGTTGTGTAATGTGTGAAACCCAACAATGTTTTGGCTTGTTTCCTAGACAGTTTGATAAACCCAACAATGAGATGGATTGGTTGTGTAGCCTGTGAAACCCATCTGTTGGATTGACTATGTGTTACGAGTTCTGGCTATGTGTAAGCTTTTTGTTCCCTAGTTCCTTATGGAAATCATTCCCAACTCGGGGGTAGAAGTGGTGTTAAGATATTAATGAACATATTGGCCTATGGTTGGGTGGAAAGTTGCATTGACATAGCTAGTTGCAGGACAAATTAATAATCAAGATAAGTATCTATGTTATGATTTTTTATGCCATTTATTTGCTTATGAGTTATTATGATCACATTGAATGCGTATTGATGGTTAAGTATAAGTTTATTTCTGTTATGTTTTCCTCCATTTTACTTCTGTGTATGCCTCATGTTTTTGCAATGTATTTGCCTAAGTCTATGGAGGCTAGAACCCTGTTAAAGAGTCAAGAGGCAGCTAACTTAGTGTTTTCTCCCCTTAGAATCCACCCAAGGGAGACGGAAGGCGAACGCCGAAAAAGGGAAATTTGAACAGGGAATAATTGTTGTGTTTCCGCACCCCAGGATCTGCCTACAGAAGGCAAAAAGGGTAGTTGAAAACAAGGCAGAAAGTGTGTTTTCCGATTTTTGACGTACGAGGTTGGAAAGAGGAATTCAAAAGTGCAAAAAAGGTTAAAGTCATTTGTTGTTTTCCCAATTTTTGAGTTTTGCAACAGAAGGAAGAAAGTGGATAAAGCATTCCGTTGTTTGTTGTTATTTTGATTCCCTAGTTCTGCAGCAGAAGGCAGAAGTCAAAAGGCAGAAATTGGATAAAGGATTCCATTGTTTGTTATGTTTCTGATTTTTAGTTCCGAGGTCAGAAGGACGGAAAGCGAAAGGCAGAAGGTGGAATACGGAAGAGCCATTGAGTATTTACGTCATTTGTTATGTTTTCGATTTCTGAGTTCTGAGTTCGGAAGGGCAAAAAGCGGAAGGTGGAAGATCCGTTGAGTATTTCCTCTGTTTGTTATTTTTTGATTTTCGATTTTTGAGGTCGCAAAGGTGGAAAGTGGAAGGCAGAAGGAGAAAGAGTTGTTAAGTGTTTTCATTGCCCATTATGTTTCCTATTTCCTATTTCCAAGGTTGGATGGGAGGAAAGAGGAAGTGCAGAAGGCAGAAGGTTGACAATTCACTTTGTCGAGCCTTTGAGTTTCTGACTTCTAAGGTCGAAAAAGTGGAAAGCAGAAGTGCGGAAAGGAAAGGTCCAATGCATAAATGATCATTCTGGTCACAGAAGGGATCTGTCAAGAGCAGAACAACTGTTATAGTGGTTTCTAAGCCTAAGAATGAAGGTTTGCATTTGTGTTAACATCCATTCCCTATGTTTCAAAAGAGAACAAGGGTTGTAACACCTCGGTTTTGACCCCATTTGCATTAAATGTATATGATTTATATATTGTAATTAATCATGGTGTGGAGCTAAAGGAAAAATCCCCACCATCGATTTAGCGTTTTACGTTTTAGTGATTAAAATCGACGCTGATGGTATTTTTTGTTAGCCAAGCACATTATAATTTTGGACATCGTGTAAATATGCAGTTTAATTAAATACCCACAACTAGCTATGTCAATGCAACAATAATGAGATGGGGGAATGATTTCCTAAGGATAAGGGGGGGATGTTTAACCTTGATCCAATGGGGGAAATCCAAATGTCAAAGGGAGAACCCATCAAACTATCAACTATCTTTCTTGTCTTATTCACCCAATCATTTATTACTGCCAGAAATTGGTTGAATTGGATATTTCATGGGATGGGAAAGGTATGGCAGTCCAAATTCGAATTAGAGAAGCCATTAGTTTTTGGGAAACGCGTTTTGACTCCTTGGGCAAGTCAAAATCCAAAAACTTCTACCCATTCCAACATGCTTTCAGGTTTTCATGTTTTCCTCACCATTCTCCTTCACATTGGGCTCTTGGAGGTAGTTGGAACTTCCTGTGTGGGTGTTCATTCATGTTTTTGGTTGTTTACCTCATTTTCCTTAGGCTGGGAAATCATTTTTATAATTATCAGTGGCTTGGTTTCCTCCCCCACGATTTTGCTGTATTTTCCCATCATTTTCCAAGTTGGAAATCATTTTTTGGTGATGCGATTGAGTGGGAGAAGAGACCCATGATTTTTGGGTGTTGTTGAGTCTATTTTGGCCACGTTAGGGCCATAAACGTCTCTAGAAATAGAATTTATGCCAAGGGTATGGTATTACCCATCTTGGTAATTCATTTTATTACCGAAACCATTTTTCCTCAATCCAGAATTTTGTATCTTGCTATGTGTGCATATTTTGTTTTGATTTGAACTAGTTGGGAGTGGAATTGGGTCTGAATGAGATTGATAAACCTAGTGTATGAAGGAAGCTCATAGACAGATATAGAGGGTTGGTTTTCTTCTTTGCACATCTTGAATAACACTAGAATGGAAGGCATAGCCTGAGGGACTATGTAGCAGAGAAGGGGAAGCTTCATTGTGTTGGGTGTGTAGATGTTTAGAATTCAAGCCAGATCTGGTGCAGGTGTCCATAGTGCCGGGATTGAGCTCACTAGCTTAGCAATTTATCCTTCCACCTCCCTAGCAGCTTGATAAACCCAACTCTATTTGGCTTGGCTGAATTTTGATATACCTTTGGCTACGTGTGAGCCTGCTAGTGTTACCTTATTCACTACTACATTTCGATGCAAAATGCGACAGTTACTTCCAACGGCGCGTGGATTTTATCTTTTCAACCTACCAAAAATCACAAAGTTCAATTTTTTTTTAAAATTATGGTCATAAGCGTCGCTTAAGCGACGGCTAGGCTCATAAGCATCGCTTAAGCGACGGCTAGGCTCATAAGCGTCGCTTAAGCGACGGCTAGCCTAGCAAGCGTCGCTTAAGCGACGACGCATGATCAA
>LPNX011026378.1:0-32523 GCA_001517045.1 Pseudotsuga menziesii
TGTCCTGGCCAGTAATTGCTCGAAGTCTTGTTTGTGATCTGTTGTCCTGCTTTCTTACATACTTACAGCATTTGAAAGTCTTGGTTTTTCTCTGTTTTTTTGAGAAAATTTTACACATATACGCGGGTTGTCTTTCTAGACAGTCGCGCATATAGAGTTTCATGCGCGGGTTGTCCTTATAGACAGTCGCGCATCATACGTGACCTGCACTACTACACAGTCGCGCATACTCCTGAAGACTGTGATTTATGTGTTGAAGTTTGCTTGTTCTTTGGCATGTTATAAGTCATGTCTTCTGTTGAGACTTTCTTTAAGAGTGTTGCAGAGTTGTCTGAGTGTATCAGGTGATCACGTTTGAGTGCTTTTCGAAGCCCTTGGATTCTTTTTACTTGTGTTATTTACTGTCTACATTTTGAAACTTTCTAGCCTGTTTGGGTTTTTGGTTGAGTGCCTGAGTCTAGATCAGTGATCAGGGTCTTAGACTCTGTTTGTCCAGTCTACTGTCTATCAGTTTTTGGTCTGTACTTGCCTATTTGAAAGTCTGCAGTGATCTTTAGGTCATTGTTTGCACCCAAGTTGAGGTCCTGGCCTGCTTCTTTTGCTGGTTTTTAGGGTCTGTCTGCCTTTTAGTTTCAGTTTGTGTTCTTTATACAGTTTATAAGTGTCAAGTCTACCCAAGCATTGCATTTTTACATGCACAGTACTTTTTTGAGCATTTTTTAAATGAAAAATAAAACATAAATAATCTTCTGCATTGTAATTTTTGCATTAGAATAGTGTTTGTTTCAGTTTAAGAAATACATATCTCAGAAAAATACAAAACATATAAGCTTGTTTCTCTTATTTAAGTGCTGATAGTTCATCATATATATTTGAAAAAAATGAAAAGAAGCTTATTTTTATAGTGTTAGTTTGCTTTAGATGCACTTTTATTTCATTTATTTTCTGCTAAGTCAAAAACCACACAGTCCATCACTACCGCTTCCTTTGAGTAAAGAAAAGCCCTTAAAATTAATGCTTAAAGTTAAAATCTATTAGTAAGTTTTTATTTTTAGGGCCTTCCACCTACTAGCTTAGGCTAGGTTTGTGGGCTAGGGAGTGTAAACTTCCCACAAACTGTAAACTCAAACGTAGTTAGCCATTCATTAGGTAAATCCTTGGTTCTACTGCTGTATCTGGGAAGCTCCTCTCAAAAGGGAGTTAAGCATGAGGCCGCATGGAGGCTTGGACAGAGGGGATAACCCCCCGAATCCTTGTCAAAACGTAACCCAGGACTTTTACGCATATGAGGATTCTGTCTAGGCAGAATTTCGGGCTCAGCTACCCTGCTCATGCATACGAGGCCAGCTTGCGACTGTCCCCCTAGACAGTAGGTATTGTCAAGGTAGCCTTAGTCTCTTGTCTTTTAGGGCTCATACATAGGTAAACCGGAAGTTTATTTCTGGTTGACCTTGAACGGACTTGGAAGGTAACCCTTGTGGAAAGTGCAGGAGGGCGGTTGGGTGATTCCTCTGCTTGTGCCTGAGAACCCCTCAAGGACGCCAAGTAACTGTTGATCGGCCTTCTTCTGGAAGGTATATCTTTATAGCCTGTTTTGATTGCTTGAGACCTAGGATATTTTTTTAGTGTATGCTCTGTGGATCTGCTTGTGATTAGTTGGCCTTAGGGTGTGTTATTTTTTAAGTCTTAATTCTGGAGGACCAAGAGATTATAAGGTGAAGAAGGTTGAGAAACCTTCCTCCTCTCACACCACTGGAATCTCCACCTCTACCTCAAAGGCGAAGACTAAGCACAGGTGGTTCTTTTGAACCGGTAGGAACTAGTGAGGTTCTTGGTGAACCTGAGTTAATAGCTAACCGCTTTGATTTAGACACAGTTGAGATAGAAGAGCTGCAAGATGACGAGCTTGCAAGACATTATAATACCCCCTTGACTGATTTGAACGATCTAGTGATCGTGCAGGTTAGGCCTTTCAGTTCACCAGTACTAGGTGTACCTGTAGGTAGAGCTATGTCTTCTAAAGGAGAAAGTTCATTTGTTTTCACCTCAACCCTTCCAGTTGAAGGGGTACTACCTCCCCTGGTTAGTACCCCTAGATCTAATTTACCTTCCACACCCTTAACTCCAGCAAGCCGGGTGGTCCAACCACCGGTTTACTCGAACATAGGAAGTATGTCTGGTGATATGGCTACTGGGATCCCCAGTATACCTACAATACCTTCTTCTTTCCCTTACCCTACCCACAGTGGTCCGGTGGGATCCTCGGATTTTGTCCAAGGATTCCCTTAGAATGGGGGGCACATACCCCCATCCAATCCATACATAGGTCCACCTCCTTCATATGTAGGAGTGCAGTTTGGAGACAACACCTCTTATGGGAAAAGCTTCCAAACACCTATTTCGACCCCATATACGAGCTCTCCCTTCTCTTTGTTTAGTGGAGGGATACCAGCTCCAGTCTTTCAGACCCCAGCTTCTATGGGGATGGGCCGACCTACTTATACTGCACCCCCCACCCAAAATCCAGTGGCCTATGGATGGAACCCATTCCAAAGCAACATAACCACTGCACAACCGGTGTCTGGGGGAAACCCCACTTTTAATTATGGGAATATAGGGGCAAGTCCCTCCAATACCCAAGCTAGTACATCTACTACACCGGCTAGGCCAAAGCTTCCTTTTCTGGCAACTTTGAACTTGCCAGATTTATTGAAATTGATGAACGATCCGGTGAGGCATGACCCCTTGTGGCCACCTATTCCCACCAAGCTACCTTCGGACATCCCTAAGTTCGAAGGGAAAGCTGGTGAAGATCCTGGGGCACATGCCACCACCTTTCATCTTTGGTGTTCTTCCAACTCGTTGAATGAGGATTCGGTGAGACTTAGGCTGTTCCAAAGGACATTAACTGGCACTGCAGCAAAATGGTACATTGAGCTGCCTCCTGTTGCTTTTAGCAGCTTCTGGGACTTGGCTACAGCTTTCCTTAGCCACTTTCAGCTTCCAGTTCGTTACGATTTCGGAATGTATTTGTTGTCCACCTTTAGACAAAATAAGGCAACCCACATATCGGATCATATCCAAGAGTGGCGGAGGCAAAAGAGCCTTATTAAAGCTACCATCCCTCCTGAGTTTTTACTAGAATGGTTCCTTAAATCTTTATTACCCTATATATCTAAGGATGTTTCTACATCAGGAGTGACTAGCGAGGAAGAAGCCATACTCAAGGCCCAGCAGTTAGACTTGATCTACTCACAGTCTGGGATCTTATACAAGATTATACCTGAGGCACCTAGGCCTTCTCATGAGGCCGAGAAACCTAAGCCTGGACCCCATGCCGATGGTGTGGTTGGGTCCGTCACTTCTCCCACTGTAGAGTCTTTGACAAAACAAATTCAACAATTGTCTGTCAAACAGTCTACAGTGGAGGCAGCAAAGGCTGCCCCCTCTCCCCAAAATGCAAATGTATTTGCTCAATCTTCTCAAAAGGGAAATCAACAGTCCGGAGGTAAGAAGAAGAAGGGCAAAAAAGGAGAGGGAAACCAAAACCAAAACAAGCCCAAGCCCGCAAACAATGCTGATGGGGGCAAGAAAGATAAAAAGAAAGTCAAGTTTCCTTGTAAGTTGTGCTAGGGAGACCATTTGACCCACCTTTTTCCCCTCATGGAACAAGCTCAGAAGCTGTTGAAAACCCAACCAACGGCTGTCCTGAAGGATCCATTTTCCCAAGGACAGAATTCTGCGTCAGATTCTACTGTAGCAGGGGGCAGTTCAACTGCCTCTGACCCTAATTATATCAACATGGTTAGATCCTCTACTTTGTTGCAAATTAGGAGCAAGAACTATGAGAAGGAGAAAGAGACCGAGGAGAAGGGTAAAGCTGTAGCTAAACCTTCCAATCCCCTTACTATAGAGAAACCATTGGAAATAATGCCAAAGATACCCAAAGGTGTCTTTAAGAAGGCTTTGCATAATCCCAATAGGGCTGCTTCCAACTACTCAGTAGTTGAAGATCTAGCTCAAACCTCGTGTGCAATGTCTACTTTGGAGGTGCTTCAGAGTTGTCCTGCCCAGCGGGATGCCCTTTTAGCGGCTCTAGGTAGTATGGACTCTTCAGGTCTCACGGCGAAACTTTGTTTGTCTGATGTCAAAATTCGCCTCCCTTACCATGTAGCCCTATCCATAGATGTTGTCCATGGTGGTAAGACCATTGGACGAGCTGTTGTGGATGAGGGAGCCTCTACTTGTGTGATATCCCTGGCATGCTGGAAAGCTCTAGGATCCCCAGAGCTGGTCCCATCAACCACTTTACTTACTGCTTTCGATGGATGGTCTTTCCGTCCACATGGTATCTTGCCATCTTTCGAGATTAAGTTGGCAGGCAAAGCGGTCTCTGTTGAAGTTGAAGTGATTGATGCCCCCTTGGACTATAATTTTCTTTTGGGGAGGAATTGGACTTATGCAATGACTGCTGTTGCATCGGATTTTCTTCGTGTCATGGTATTCCCACATGAGGGAAAGTTGGTTACTATTGACCAACTTGATTTTACTCGAAAGGGCCGTTTAGAGTCTAAATATTCCAATGTACCATTGGTTGATCAGGCCAAGCCTGCTCAGAGCTTGGGGGCTGGATTGTATTCATCTTTGATGGGCTCATTTGACATCCCAGCCCCGGTTAACTATATCGGTTCCACTAGTGTGGGGAATTCCATCACTTCAGTGATGGATAGGACTGATCCTTGGGTTCTCCCAACCCCACAGGAACCGGAAGTGCCCTTGTCAGCGGTGGAAGTGGCATATCAAGCTATTACCCAAGCCACTGCTGACCCTATTCCAGATCCTTTTTCAGTCTCGGATGATCTGGAAGAAGTCTATATGCCTGCATGGGCAGAGAACTCTTTACCTTCTATAGATTGCTTAGAAACCATTTTACCTTCTGATGAAGCCATTCTGGAAGCTATGTGTAGTCGTGAGAAGATATGTGAGGATCTTCATCACCGGTCTTATTTCATTCCAGAGCTAGGCAAGATTGAAAACCAAGAGTTCCATGTGAGACTTCCTGGAGATGTTTATGTACCTATTAACCCTTTGCCTAGGGAAGGGGTGTTTGCCGAGGGGAATATGGAAAACATTTCCGTCAAACCAGATATCGTGGAAAATATGTATATAGGAGCAAACTGCTCTTCAGAGGAGATTGCTATCTATACTTCCCTTTTCAAGGAATTCCGTGATATCTTTGCCTGGTCATATGAGGAGATGCCAGGCATTGATCCATCTATTTTCCAACACAAGATCCCTACCTACCCTGATGCCAAACCTGTTCGGCAGAAATTACGCCCCGTGAACCCGCGTAAAGCGGCGGCTGTGAAGGCGGAGGTTGAAAAGCTCTTGAAAGCTGGTTTTATATATCCTATTGCTTTTACTGAGTGGGTGTCCAACCCAGTTCCTGTTGACAAAAAGCAAGGGACTATTCGCGTCTGTACTGACTTCCGAGATCTTAACAAAGCTTGTCCCAAGGACAATTACCCCACACCATTCATTGATCAGATCATTGATGCATGTGCGGGGAGTGAAGTCTTTTCTTTTATGGATGGTTTTTCCGGCTACAATCAAATTCAAATCAAACCGGAAGACCAACATAAAACTGCTTTTATTTTCCCTTGGGGTACATTCGCTTATAGAAAAATGCCCTTTGGATTGAAAAATGCAGGGGCAACCTTTCAAAGAGCCATGAACTTTGCTTTTCACGATATAAAATCCATTGTCGAGCCTTACCTAGATGATCTACCTGCTCATTCTCGCAAGAGGATCAAGCATCCTGATCATTTGAGGTTGATTTTTGAGAGATGCAGATACTACAAAATTCGCTTGAATCCCCACAAGTGTGTTTTCTGCATCGAGTCAGGGAGACTACTAGGATTCATTGTTTCAAGCAGGGGCATTCAGGTGGATCCCCTAAAAGTAGAGGCCATTGTAAATTTGCCTCCTCCTCGCACACTCAGGCAACTTCAGAGTCTACAAGGTAAGTCTAACTTCCTTCGACGTTTTATTGTAAATTATGCCAAGATCACGAAAGGTTTCATGCGCCTGCTTAAACAGGACACCCCATTTGTATGGGATGAAGCTGCACAACTCACGTTCGAGGCATTAAAGAAAGCCTTGTTGTCGGCTCCTTTATTGCGCCCGCCAGACTATTCTAGGGACTTTATATTATATCTGGTTGCATCGGAGTCCACCATTGGAGTAGTTCTAGTTTAGGAAAATGACAAGCTCGTTGAACATGTTGTGTATTATCTCAGCCGTGCCTTGGTTGGGCCTGAGCTTAAGTACTCTCACGTCGAGAAGTTAGCCTTAGTGGATGTCTATGCTGTACAGAGGTTACGGCACTACATCTTACTGAGGACCACTACTGTAGTGGCGGATGTCAACCCTTTCCAATATGTTTTATCTCGACGCATTGTTGGGGGCAAATTCAACAAGTGGATAGTCATTCTCCAAGAGTTTGACTTAGTTTTCCAATCCACCAAATCCAAAAAGTCCTTAGTATTTGCTGAGCTTATAGCAGAGTTCCCTACGGAAGATGATGTAGTGATTCAAGATGACTCATTCCCAGATGAGCACATCTTCCTTATAGCCACCTCTGATCCTTGGTACGAAGATATTCTCATATATCTCCAGACCTCGAAGTGTCCTGCCGCTTACTCTAGAGAAGACTGACGTAAGTTAAGACTTCATGCAAAAAACTACCTCATAATCGGAGATACTTTATATCGGAGAGTGGTAGATTCTGTCTTGCATCGCTGCCTTACTCATGAGGAAGCGGAGGTTGTCCTAAATGATTCTCACAGTGGAGCATGTGGGGGTCATTTATCTGGGTTAGCAACGACCCAAAAAATCTTACGTGCTGGTTATTTCTGGCCCTCAATCTTTAAATATTGTGTGGAAGCAGTAAAGCGCTGTCACCCTTGCCAGCTATATACCAGAAAAATGCGGTCGCATCCTGCTCCCTTGTTTCCCGTCGTCTCGGTGGGCCCCTTCATGAAGTGGGGGTTTGATTATATGACATGCAACCCAGCCTCAGCTGGGGGGCACAAATACATCATTGTCGCTGTCGACTACTTCACCAAATGGGCAGAGGCAATGCCTACTTTCAAGGAGGATGGGGAAATAGCAGCTTTTTTCGTTTTCAATCAGATTATTGCTAGGTTCGGTATTCCAAAGGTGATTGTCACTGACCATGGCAGTCATTTTCAAAATAGCATGATGACAGAACTGACCGCCATGCTCGGATTTGGACAAGAACACTCTTCTCCCTATTATACGCAAGCAAATGGTCAGGTTGAGGCTGTGAATAAGACTTTAAATACCATTCTTAAACGTACTATTAATATAGCCCGCTCCAATTGGCACATCATGTTATACCCTACTCTTTGGGATTATCGAACCAATGTCAAAAATGCTATGGGTTTTTTCCCCTTCCAACTCGTTCACGGGGTGGAAGCTATTACTCTGATTGAGTGCGAAATCCCATCTTTACAGATAGCTATTCATGTGCTTCCTGACACGACTGAGCTTGAAGAACGGTTGTTACATTTAGAACATTTTGATGAACAGCGTAGAGATGCGCTGACTGCGAACCAGGCTCACAAAAATAGGGTTAAAGTTCAATACGATAAATCGGTTAAGCCTAGGATTTTCTCTGAAGGGGAACTTGTCTTGCTCTGGGATCAAGATAAAGAACCCCTGGGGGCAGGTAAATTCAAGGCCATGTGGTTGGGACCCTATGTCGTGTCTAAAGTTTTGAGTAAAGGCGCATATGAATTAATGGATTATGATGGGAATAAGCTGCCTGAGCCTAGAAATGGGCTCTACCTGAAGAAGTACTACGCTTAGGCCTAGCACTTTTTCTTGTATATTAGTGTATGTATTTTATGTACATTAGGTTGTTAGTCTTGTTTTTTATACGATCTGCTGGTGGTTGCAGATGTCTTCCGGAATGTATGTAGGTTTTGCTGATGGCGCCAGCCGTCATACTTGTAACCTGGCTTCGGCAACATGGGTTATCTATTCTCCTGCAGGACAGCTTGTTGCCACGGGAGGCGCTTGCTTGGGTCCTGCCTCTAATAATGTTGCTGAATATAGGGCAGTTATTGAGCTTTTATGGGACGCGTTGTCACATGGTATTACCCAACTTGAGGTCCGTTTGGATTCCCAATTGGTTGTTTCCCAGCTCAATCGAGCTTACCAGGTACGAAACTCTACATTGTTACGTCAGTTTATGAGAATTCGTTCATTGGAAAGGCATTTTGAAGTTATTACTTTTAAGCACATTCCAAGGAGCCAAAATTCAGTATCTGATGCATATGCTAACTATATTTTGGACTGGCATTTCACACACATTCAATAAAATTATACAGCATAACATATAAAAAACATTTGTAAATATACTGACAACCAAACACAATATATATATATATATATATGTAAATATCTGTTCATACAATAGATAGGTCGAGTCTGATCCGTAGATCCCAAAATATCCAAAATATACAAAATATGGATCGTAGTCCATCAAAATTCCCTAAAAACTATGACTGTTCGCCGTGACCACTAGGACCTGGCTGGTCCCCGTGATCTCTGCGTCCCCTGGCCTCCTCAGCCTCCTCGGCTGTAGCTGCCTCGACCGCATCCCTGTAGACCACTACTACCCGAGCTACCCGTCTGAAAAGACATAGCCAGGCTGAGGGCACTCCTACGACAAACTCCTGCATGGCTGCAGGGAGATGCTCTATGCGTATGGTAGGTACTCGCTCGGTAAGCCTCGTCAGCTTTTCCTCGAGTACCTGAATCAGCCCAGGATCTCCTCCTACTACAGGACGTACAAAGGTGCGCGGATTCCCTGCAGGGCGGACCGGTCCAATATCTGCATTTTGACATATGAGTTAGGATTAGACTTGTACATATGTATATATCTTATATCATTGAAAAATTTATAAAAATTTAATAATGATAAAAATTAAAAACTTACCCATCTCTCCCCATGCTCCTCCTGGAGGGAGGACTAGATCTGGATCACCTCGGAAATCTAAACTAGCATATGGGAACTGCTCTAATGCGAGAACTTGACGTTCCCACCATGTGTAGAAATCGTCGTCATACATACTCTGGACTACATCTCCTCCTCCTTGACGGAGGAAGATGTCACCCCATCTGCTCAGCCTCGGCTGACGTGGATGTCTGATCTCTAAAGGTATTGCAGGGCTCATGGCTGGCACCCTCTCGAAGAAGAACGCAACCAATATGCTAGCATACCCGAAGTTCTTCCATCTCCCTCTCCTGCAATCGGATAATTGCCTCTTCATAAGAGGGGCAATTCCCGAGCACCAATCATATAGGGTGCCTCTGAAACAATCCACTGCCACTCTCATCTGAGTCCTGGTAGCATGATGTAGTCCTGATGTCCCTGAAAGTCTAACCACAGTGCTGGTCAATACCTATAATGTAAAGTCCTGTATGTCTGCGATGTGTATGCTACTGCCCTTTTTCTGTGTCCCTGGTCTGCAGAATACGTCCACATAATTCTGAACACTCAGAGGGTCACCACTCCTGCCAGTGCCCTCTAAGTTCAATGGGGCTCCCCGATGTGATAATCCAGTAATAAAGTAGATATCCTGAGTGGTAATCTCCAAAGTCTCACCCTCAATGTTAAACATCCCAAGGTCGTGATCCCAGTAGTTTACCAAGAACTCCATTATACGGACATTGGCCCGCATTGGTGATGTACAAAAGAACTTATACAACCCACTATTCCGTAAAGCTTGAATGGTGGGCGTAATTTGGAATGCCACTTGGTCCATTTGCTCATGTTCTCGTTCCCTCCACTCCAGCACCATGATGTCCTGACAAAAAACACATATTTTAATTTAGTAATTCATCAAAAAATTTAAAAAATTTGAACTAGTTTCAAAGCAGTTATCTTTAGCGCAGTATGCGCGACTGTCCATTGGGACAGGTCGCGCATCATGCACGGCTTCTCTATGCAGTAGCCCGCGCATCAACCGCGTATGCTCGACTTTCATGCATGGCAACCCGCGCATGCATTCTGCTACCTTTTCAACTGATGAATTAAAATAACTAGACCATTAAAATTAAAATTTGTTGGGATGAAATTAAAGAGCACTGGGTGTAGAATTACCTGCAACTGACGGATTCGAATTTCACCGGTCCAATTGTCCACAATGAGCAATCAAAGGTAGAGGGTAAAATGCTCCTCTTTGGCTCAAAAAGTGAAATGGTAAGAAATGTTTTATTTTTCAATCTATTTATAGAAAAATTATTTCACAAAGTGGGTTTTTTCTATAGTTTGAAACGTTAATTAATTAATGCCATTCCTTTTTGTGCCTTGGAACAGGTTATTAATTATTTCAAAATGTTGATGCTTATATAGGGTGGTTTTTTGCTCTTTCCAACATATGTTGGCAACTTATCATCCACATTAACCTTAGTATTCAACATTTTGCCACAGACTATGGTATTTTAAACCGTTAGTCCCTTGTCTCTACCATTGTTCTTCCGAGGCTAGGATCCCTATTTCATGAGTATCATCCTTATATTCCTTTGCCATCCTTTGGTACTCATTCCATCACTGTTTCAGGCCTGGGGGTTTCCTCATAGCTATTTTTCACGCCAAATAGAGCTTCATATGAATCTCTCTCTACAAGCTATCCCGTTATAGGACTCCCCACCTTATGGAGTTTCTTTAGGCCCAGGTCTGACTCCTTAAAAATAGACTTGACTGCCGAGTTATCTCGTCCGTTCAAGCTCGTTAAGAATATGTGAACGGGCATTCGCATGGTGGTAGGTTATCTCTTTCTCGGCCCATGCGGAATAGTACGAGAAAGGATCACTCTCTTTTCCTCGGAATTGAGAAGAGTATTCTCAGGTATAGGTTTATCACTTTTCCGGACCTGAGGGACTAAATTTACGGAAAAGGAACACCCGGTTTGAGCTTACTTTTTATTTTTCGTGCTCTGGACCCAAACATGAAAAAGATTCCGAGTGTACTTTGTGTCTTTGTCATGCTCGTTAAACACTAAAGAACAAAGCAACGAGTTTATTGTTGTAAGCCCCATTTCTCGTAACCAAATGGATCTTTCCGAGTGATCTCGCTTTCCTTCACACCCGTAAAACTCAAGGTATTTATGCTGTTATGGAAGGAGCGTTGGGTAGGTGGTAATTTAACCTTTTTCGGACCTCCCCGACTAAGTACGAAAAAGGTTCACCTTTTCTTCTTCAGAAGTTAAGAGAGTTATTTTGAGGTTTGTTTTATACTTTTTCGGCCTTAAGAGACTAAATTGGATGAAAAAGGACCCCCTTGGAGTTTTCTTTGGCGTTTTCAGACTCTCTAAATATGAAAGCACCAAACGAGCATGTACTAGTTCGGGCTCGTTAAATCCACGGATCAGTGTATCAAGCATTATTTTCCCGTCTCTTCAAGCTTGTTAAAAAATGAAGAGGGAACCGAGTTGGCTTTCCTGGACTCGTTAAAACTTAACAGGGAAGGAAAGGAAGAAGTTTTCTCTTGTTTTCAGTAATGGAAGCATGTCATCCTTGAACATAGCACTTTTTTGCCTTCCGATATCCATGTTTCAGTGTACATCTGTGTTCAGCTACCACTTTGAGTCTTTGCTCTTCCTCTTGTCCTTTATACATGGGGCATCTGATCATGTCTCCTACATGACAGATAAGTCTAGTTGTCCTATCTATCTGTTATACGCTGCCTTGCGTCATCTCTGTGTCGTGCTCACTGTTCAAGGATTCTTCTCACTATCTGATTTATACCCTGATCCAATCACCGTTATATTTGTTATCCTTTTCCTTGTGTCTACCTTCTTTTTCCCAGTTCCTAGTCACTTTTGTGATCCGTTGGAGGATCTATTACCTTCCCTATCACAGTATGATTCAGTTTCAGCACATCCTGATGACGAAGACCTAGAGTTTGATGGTAGTACCTCTGGATTCACTTTCATCATTGGTGAACTCCTTTGCTTCAGTTGTCAATTATCATCTATTGGTTGACAAACTGTTGAATCCTCTCCATGTTCGACTTCAGCTTACCCTTATTCACATGGCTTGGATTGTACTTGGTTCTTTGGGATCTCGTATGAAGACCTTAGTTCCTCACTTTTGAACTAAGTTGCGCAAGACTATGTTCCGTTTCTATATCCAACTTCCAGATCTTTGAAGACTCATCATTGTTATATTGTGGCTTTGATCCACCTTTGTACATACATGGTTTTACCCGTATTATATGATGTTCTCTCATATTGTAAAGGAGCTAGTGTTCCAGTAAATTGAACATAGCATCCTCAGATATAGCTTTGTATATGATATTCTTATGTATTGGTTTCAGGTACTCCTTCTGCTCCACTGGACTTCTGAGTTTCTCCAGAGTTAATATTATAATGTATTTCGGCCATCGTTCCCCTCTAACCTCACACATTAGGGGGCATCTGTTATACAGCTAATTGGCACCACTCCGTTCGAGTGCTGACATCCCTCAGGTCGGCACACAAAAGGACATTTATGGATTGAGGTTTGCCTAGTTTCATTATACCTTGGTTGATGATGAAATACATTACCTATATACCCAGCTGGTTACTTTGCTATTTTGAGATTTTGAGTGCATGCGCGACTATCCCTATTGACATATCGCGCATATGCGCGATTGTTATGTTCAGCAGGTCGCGCATACATTTATGCGCGGTTTGCTCTTGTACAGAGTCGCGCATGATGCGCGGGTTGCTTTATTACATACCCGCGCATATCTTCCTCAAAATTAGTTTTTAAAAATACGAGTTAATGGGAGATTAGTTGTTCATTTACCTTAATCCCATTAACTGCTATAACCTCCCTAACCTTCGAGAACTGCCTCATTTCCTTCAGATAAATAGAGGCCTTGGGGAGGGTTTTAGATATTCATACTTGGAGAGCAAAGTTATGCTGGTGGATTTTCTACAGAACCTTTGGAGCAGATAAAATCAGAGTCCTTTGGTGACAGAGGATTCCCTTGTTCAGACATTGGGTTGTAACCTAAACTCCCTCTATTATTGTTAATAAAGCAGATTACTTCTTCCATTTTGTGTTTCATGTGTTGTAGCTTGGTAAATATTTATATTTCATTATAATATGTGATTTGCCTAACCTGCATCTTTATATATGAATCATACTGTATATTGGAAGAACCTTTGTGAACAGGTTGAAGGAGGAATTATCCTGGAGATTGTAGGAGTGAAGCAAAGAGGAAGGAGTTAGCTTGGATCAACTTTTGTTTATTACAAGTAAGTTCCTGCTACTTCCCTATTTCCTATTTGTGCTTTTATAATCAAATTGTCTGCAAGGTCATAGTATGTTGGTAACCCCTAGACCTAGGTTATTAGGTGAATTATCCATTACAACAGGTGGACTATGTCACACACTGATTCGCACACCATGGAGGACCATTCAGAGACTATTCCTGAGCCACCTCCTCCCATTCGTGTTGACAATGGGGAATTTACTCCTACATATGATCCTTCACCTGACCTAGCTGAGTTCGGTCCTGTGATTTCCAAGATAGGATCTTTGCACGATAGAACTACTCACTCTAGGGATGATTCCCCGTTGACACATTGCCGGTATGGAATGCCGAAAGATGCCGAGACTCACTTTGAACCTGCCAGCACTAGCTACGGTAGTTATGCTACGACTGGTTTTCCTATGCACGATTTGACATTTCATGTCGAATCCGACTTTGAGCCTAGCACTATGACTGGAGGCAATCCCATTCCTTACCTTGCAGAGAGGTTTGGGAGTACTAGTCACATTGCACCTTCCATCCCAGTGGTGGAAGCTACATCTCATCTGCCTACTAGGTCTAGGGTTAGTGATCCAATTAGGATACCAGGTCCGAGATGGGTGACGAAAGGCGGTAGTACATATCTTATTACTCAGATTCCTTCGTCCTCAGTTCTGAGTTCTTCAAATGTACATCCTCCACCTTATCCGTGTGGTCCTTCAAGCCGATATATGGCTACGAGTCAAGTCCATACTGCAGTTACTAGCCCGATTGTGTCTCAAGTTCATATACCACCCAATGCTTCGGGAGGCTATGTTCACCCTTATAGTGGTCAACTTGTTACGTCCGGGGCATATATACCTACTTCTGGTATGTATGTTCCTCCTTCCGGAGCTTATCTTCCTACCTACAGAGTGTCCCATGGGACATCGCAGGCGTTGACCTATGGACCTTATTACGAGACGCAGTATGGATAGGTTTCTCCACCTTACGGAGGTGGGTATCAACAACATTTTTACTCTCCTAATTATGGCTTCGTAGCTCCTACTAGTCAAGGTCCACCTTACTATGGTACTTCCACGTCACCTTATACAGGTCAGACAGGAGGAGGACACTATGGCCAAGGTCATGGTGGTGCTTAAACCTATGTGAACCAGGGAGCGGTGCATAGACCTCATCATCCTAGGCTCCCTTTCCTCACGACACTTAACCTTCCTGATTTATCGAGACTTACGAACAATCCCGTGGCTCATGGCCCGGCTTGGCCGGCTGTCCTTACCAAGCTTCCTTCGGATATACCTAAGTTCAAAGGCAAACCGGGAGAGGATCCGAGCGAACACGCTACCACATTTCACCTTTGCTGCTCTTTGAATTCATTACATCAGGACTCAGTTTGCTTGCAACTATTTCAACGCACCCTCACAGGGCCTGCTGCGAAATGGTATATAGAGTTACCAAAGGGAGCTTTTACCTTGTTCGATAATCTTGCGATGACTTTTCTTAATCACTTCCAGCTACCGGTGCGCTATGGTGTTGGTACTGAACTCTTGTCAACATTTCGACAAGATAAAGCCACCCATATTTCTGATCATATTCAGTAGTGGCGTAGACGGAAGAGATTAATTAAATATTTTTTACCGCCACAGTTCCTTCTCGAGTGGTTCCTCAAGTCTTTATTGCCATATATCGCGAAGGATGTTTCTACATCCAGAGTGCAGAATGAGGAACAAGCAATATTTAGGGCCCAGGAACTGGACCTGATTTATGCTCAATCCGGTTTGTTGTATGAGATTATTCCCAATGCTCCTCGTTCTAGTTTCGATCCCAAGGTCAAACCTGGACCACATGACGATGGCATTGTGGGTTGTGCAAGTGCGAAACCTGCAGATTCAGTTGCAAAACAAGTTATTCAATTGTGGCTCAACCAATCTGCTTCGGGACAAGCTACGGCTTCATCTCAACCCACCCAAATGGTGAATGTACTTTCTGTGCAATCGTCGGACTAGAAGGGTAACCAGCAACTCGAACGGAATAGAAAAAAGGGTAAGAATAATAATCGAAAGGGTGGGAATAAGAATGAGAATGCTTCCAATAATGACAAGAACGGCTAGGATGCTGGTGTGGACAAGCAAGCGAAACGTAAGGTTAAGTTCCCTTGCAAGCTATGTCAGGATGATCACCTCACTTACTTGTGCCCTCGAATTGATGAAGCTTCAACACTCTTAGCACAAGGCCCAGCTGTGCTAACGAAACCTTTACCGCATAACTAGAATATGAACTTGAAGTCCCAGGAGAAATCTAGTGAGAATGATCCACCAGAGGCTAGTGCTCGTGGGTGCATTAACATGGTCCATGCTGCCAAGGTTGTGACTCATGCGAAATATTATGGATCGTCACAACCCAACCCAGGCAAAGAACCTGATCCATTAGGAACCCCTTTGTGCATTGAGAAACCTGCGGATAAACCTCAGGCTACACCTCGCATTCCTAAGGGGGTACTTAAGCACTCGGGACATAATCCAAATGCCCGAGCCGCCCAGAATTATTCAGTTGTCAAGGATTTGCGCCATACTTCTTGTGCGATGTCTGCATTGGAAGTGCTTCAGAGTTGTCCTTCGCAAAGGAAGACTTTGCTTTCTGCTCTTGGTGTGAACGATGATGATTCTTCCTCAGTGATCAAAATTGAAACCGCAGGTCATCAGCCTCTCTTGCCCTACTATGTGTTGCTTTTGGTACACATTGAATGTCTTAATATGATCATCAAGTGCACTGTGATTGACGAGGGTGTTGCTGCATCTGTGATGTCTTTGTCCTGTTGGAAGGGTCTTGGTTCTCCTGAGTTGTTGAAATCAGTGACTATGTTAACTGCTTTTGATGGGATATATTTTAGGTTGCACGATATCATTCCGTCCCTTAAATTCCATTTGGGAGGGAATACCATTGCGATAGAGGTTAAGGTGGTTGATGCGCCCCTCGACTACAATCTCTTGCTGGGTCAGAACTGGATGTATAGTATGCAAGCCGTTGCTTCTTCCGTGTTTCGCTTTATATTCTTTTCTCACAATGGGAAGATTGTAATGAATGATCAAATGACATTCAAGAATTCCCTTGTTACTACATCTTCGGGACCTTTGGTCCCGGTCGTTGAACACTCTCAGCTGGCAACTTGGAGTGTGGGTGTAGGCATGTATCCATCCCTCATGGGAAGCTTTAGTTTTCCTGCGCCGGTCCTCATGATAGGATCTTGTTCCGATAAGGCTTCAATTTCTACGACCTCAGTGTATTTTCTCATGACTCATATGGAAGATCCTTCGATTCTTCCCACACTGAGTATTTCGAGGGATCCTCTCGAGACCAACGTACCGCTTCCTGCAACCATGATAGCTTACCAAGCCAATATTATGAATGTTGCAAAGCCTTGTTCTTCCTCATCGCGGACGGAAGAGGAAGACCCCTATGTGATCCTGGCATGGGTAGTATAGTCTTCTCATTCCCACGACTGCCTAGATACGGTTTTCCCTTTAGATGGAGCGATCATTGAGGCCATGTCGGGCGTTGAGCCGCCATGGGAGGAACTTCATCATAGATCATATTTCCTTCCACCGCTTGACCGTTTGGAGCATGAGGATTATAGGGATATTCTTAGTCAGAGAGTTGGTAGTCCCATGATTCCATTAATCTCTCCTGATCAGATGGCCGATGGGAACATGGAGAACATATCTTCCATGATTTATATCAACATCTCTTGAAATCCTCGCACCATTGAGAATGTCTATATTGGGGCGGATTGTTCCCATGCTGAGATTCTCGAATATACCGAGCTATTCAAGGAATTCCGTGATATTTTTGCTTGGTCTTATGATGAGATGCCAGGTATTGACCCTCGGATTGTCAAACATGAGATTAAGACTTACCCCAACGCTAAGACTATTCGACAACGTTTACACATCGTGAATCCCAGGAAAGCAACCGCCATTAAGGCAGAGATAGAAAAGCTGTTGAAAGTCAACTTCATCTATCCCGTTCCCTTGATGGAGTGGGTCTCAAACCCCATTCTGGTGGATAATAAGCAGGGAGCAATCTGAATATGCACTGATTTCCGTTATTTAAATCGTGCCTATCCTAAGGATAACTTCCCCACACCATTTATAGATAAGATTTTCGATGAGTGTGTGGGTAGCGAGGTGTTCTCGTTTATGGACGAATTTTCCAGGTATAATCAGATCCAAATTAAGCCTGAGGACCAACACAAGATTGCATTTATTTGTCCTTGGGGAACGTTTGCATATCAAAAGATTCCTTTCGGCCTTAAAAACACTGGATCTACATTTCAGCGGGAAATGACCTTGATTTTCCATGATCTCAAGTCTATTATTGAAGTATTTTTGGATGACCTCGCTGCTCATTCTTGTATGAGAATGCGTCATTCATATCACTTGATATTGGTCTTTGAAAGATGCTGGAACTATTCGGTTCGATTAAATCCTCATAAGTGCACCTTTTGTGTGAAGTCAGGTCATTTATTAGGATTCATCGTTTCAAAGGAGGGCATAAGAGTCGATCCCTTAAAGGTTGAGGCAATACTTCAGTTGTCTCCCCTCAAGAATATTCGTCATCTTCAGTGTTTGCAAGGTATGGAAAACTTCTTGCAAAGATTTGTGGTCAACTTTGCCAATTTGACTAGAGGCTTCATGCGTCTCTTAAAGAAGGATACTCCCTTTGAATGGGATGAGCGAGCCCAGGAGTCCTTCGATGCACTTAAGCGAGCCCTAGCATTGGCCCCAGTGATTAGTCCTCCGGATTATAGCCGTGATTTCCTATTATATGTGGCCGTGTATTTAGAGACGATTGGTATAGTATTGGTTCAGGAGGACGAGGAGCTCCAGGAGCATGTCATATATTATCTGAGCTGAAACCTTATTGACATAGAGAATCATTATTCTCGTGTCGAGAAGCTTGCTTTAGCGATCGTACATGCGGTTCAGCGTTTGAGACATTATATTCTCCTTCGCCAGACCTCGGTTGTGGCCCATGTCAATCCATTTCAGTTCATCCTCACACGAAGGATGATCGGGGGAAAGTATAATAAATGGATTGTCATTCTGCAAGAATTCGATCTCGAATTTGTTTCAGCAAAGTTGAAGAAGTCGTTAATTTTTGCAGAGCTTATATCGGATTTCCTGAGTGAGGCCGAGGATTTGGTTTGTGAAGATACGTTTGCCGATGAACACATCTTCTTAATCTCAACGTCTGACCCATGGTATGGAGATATCATAGTATATCTACAAACACAGAGGACCCCTACTCACCTCTCATGAGATGAACGATGACGATTACGCCACGTCTCTAAGAACTACCTTATAGTGGACAATACTTTGTACCGCCATGGGGTAGATTCCATTTTACGATGTTGTTTAACTCATGAGGAGGCTGAGGTTGTGCTGAATGATTGCCATGGAGGGGTGTGTGGTCGTCATTTATCTGGGATTTCTACAGCAAAAAATATTTTGAGAGCGGGTTATTTCTGGCTGTCGATCTTTAAAGATTGTGTTGATGCGGTCAAGAGGTTCCACCCTTGCCAAGTGTTCACACGAAATATGTGCTCGAAGCCTGCCCCGTTACATCCCATTATCACCGCCGGTCCCTTCACCAAGTGGGGGCTCAATTTTATGGATTGCAGCCCAGCTTCGGCTGGGGGGCACCATCATATTATAGTGGCTGTGGATTATTTCACAAAATGGGCTAAGGCAATGCCTACAATAAAATCCAATGGTGAGACAACCACTCAGTTCATATTCAACCAAATCATTACTCAGTTTTGGATTCCGAAAGAGCTTGTCACTGACCATGGCTCGCACTTTCAGAACCGTATGATGGAAGAGTTGGCATCCAATTTAGGGTATAAGCAAGATCACTCCTCTTCTTACTACCCCCAAGCAAATGGACAGGTTGAAGCAATGAATAAATCACTTAAGTCCATTCTCCAACGAACCATCGCACACAGCAAGACGAATTGGCATATTATGTTATACCCTGCTTTGTGGGCATATTGAACCGCGGTTAAGACTGCCACTAGTTTTTCTCCATATCAGCTTGTGCATGGAGTGGAGTTGATATTGCAAGTCGAATGTGAGATTCCTTTGTTGAAGCTAGCTATGGAACTCTTGCCAGACACTTCACCTTTGGAGGAGCGTTTAGTCCACCTCGAGTAACTTGATGAGCAGCGTCGAGATGCCTTGGTTTCTCTAGAGGTTAATAAATGTCGCGTTAAGGTCCAATATGACAATTCTGTCCATCCAAGAGTGTTTAGTGAAGGAGACTTGGTCCTTTTATGGGATCAATTGAAAGAACCCTTGGGGGCAGGGAAATTTAATCCTATGTGGTGTGGTCCTTACGTGGTCAAGCGTGTCTTAGAGAAGGGTGCCTATGAGTTGGTCGATTATGAAGGCACAGATTTGGCGAATCCTAGAAATGGGCTCTATCTCAAAAAACACTATGCATGATCTTTAGCCAAGGTTGCTTGTTGTATATTATTGTACAAATTTGCATAGTTAGGTCTTTTTCTTATCGTGATCGGTTTTGTGATTAGTTTCTGTTTCTTTTGGAAGATGTCAATGGAATCTTCCACCTACATAGGATTCGCGGATGGTGCAAACCGTCACACTCAGCACTTAGCCTCTGCTGCTTGGGTGATTTATACTCCTACGGGTCAGGTACTATCTTTAGGAGGTGTATGTCTATGGCCATCTTACAACATTGTTGCTGAATATAGTGTCGTTATCGAGCTTCTATGGGATGCCATTTCACATGGAGTTCTGTCTCTTGAGGTACGTCTTGATTCGGAGTTAGTAGTGTCACAGCTCAATGGATTCGGAGTTATTGAGAAGATTCTTACGTGTGAGATTGTTAGAACAGAAATTTGACAGTATTACATATATACACATTACAAGAAATGATAATCAAGTTGCTAACTTATATGCTAACTACGTGTTAGATTGGCATTTGTTTCATTCATAATAAATTAATCACAAACATTTTTACACATGTAAATAAATAAACCGATCACCATAAAACCTTTTTATATATATCAAAAATGTGGTAATACATAGTGTCATATACAAAAGTGGAGCTTTCAAAGCTTCCATCATATAATACACGGTCGTACAAAAAATATACACTCCCAGGTGTCTAATCCTATGGAGGGGGAGGGTTGTGATCATGATACATCACTACGGCTCTAGCTAGCTGCCGAAATAAACACACCCATGCACGTGGCACGCCCACCACCTGTCGCTCCATGGCCTTAGGCAAGTCCTCGACTTGCGCCATGGGAACTCTATGAGTCAGTCGCACGAACTTGGTATGAATGCTCTGGAGCATTCGCTCCACATCTGCACCTATGATGTCATCCCCTCTTCCCCTCCATCTATGACGTGGGAATCCCTCTGGTCGCCGTGGTCCCACATCTGCACATGAATGGTAGATGTCACTATGTGTTGTCACACAGAAACATGTCTTTTTGATTCCACATAATCAAGAAAATACAAAAAAAATTAAATAACTCAAAAAAATTTAAAAAAGAAGGAGAGTCAAGATTCAGTACCTATCTCTCCATATGCCGATCCTGGTGGCAATGGCATGTCTGGATCCCCCCAGAAATCTATCCCTCCATAGGGGTAGTCATCTATGGAAACAATCTGTCATCACCACCATGGAAAGAAGTCAGCTGGATATGGGTTGGCCACCCTACCACCCCCTAGTCTGTGCATAGCATCTACCCAACATCATTGGGCCAGATCTCGAACCCCGTGGAGAGGAACGTCCACTCTAGGGCTCAATCCTGGAACACGCTCGAAGAAAAATGTGTTGAATATGCTGTTGAACCCAAAGTTTCGTATCTTGTCTGCCTTACACTCACTGAGCTGGTGTTTCATGTTGCTCAGTAGTGTAGTACTCCAGTCGTATATGGTCGGTCTCATACACTCCACCGCATAGAACATCAGTGGTCGCGAGGCCTGATGGAGTGAGGCTAAGCCTTCTATCCTGCCTCGCGTCAGTAGTATGGCCTTTAGGCCCAGCACCTGTATAGCATTGGTGGGGACTTGACTTCCCACCTTCTCAGTATATGGGTATCAGTACACAGCTACGTACTCATCGATAGTAAGCCCACCGCCTGGCCCACCTCGGGAATGAAGGTTCACCACCTCCCCTCATCTAGATAGACCTGTGATAAAGTATATGTCTTCCACCTCTATGGTGAGAGACATCCCATCTATCTTGAAGGACTCTGAGTCTGGATCGCAATAGTTCACCAACATCTCTAGCAGTCTTGGTTTGGCCCTCAAACCACCAAGGCACCAAAACTTGTAGAGTCCACATCTTCTAAGAGCTTGTTGAGCCATCACGTCAGCCCTTACAAATTCCTCTACTTCACCATGCTCATGATCTCTCCATTCTAGCACCATCATGCAAGAGAAATTGCCATTTTGCCCATTAGATTCTTATAAATTGACTTATGTGGCGTCATACGCGACTATTTTACAAACAGTCGTGTATGTACATGGTTTCTAGCCTCTTTTCCACGTATAGCCAGCCCTATATGTAGAAAAAGCTTCGATATCCACGTGGGCCACAGCGCTCATGTAGAGATGGCCTAAACTACCTCATTTTACCAGGAAAATCAACAAAAATTATATTGAAATGCATGACGAGAGCATGAGTAACTACCTAGAAGAAAAAGTTGTGAATTCTGCCGGAAGGATCTCCTGGAATTTGCAGTTGAATATCAGAGGTCCAATGGGTAAAAGTTTCAAGTGATTTATATTTTTTACTATTTATAGAAAAAATTTCAAATATTTGAAAATTTTCCCCCCCTTTCCTATAGGTTTGACAGTTTATAACCCTTTTGGACCGTTTCTAACATAATTTGTGATGTAGAAGACCATTTTCAGTGTCGTTTCATCCATTGGATTGATTCATTCGTACTGATGTCAGGTATAATGTCTACACTGGCATATAGGTTAGGTTCACCACCGTTTGCATTTTGCATGACCTTATGACCATGTCACCATGACCTTAGGTACGAACCCACTCTATTCTGTCACGAAACCTTCTTGTTGCTTTAGAAGTGGCAGGATACGAGTGGTAGAGGTTCACCTTACATGGGCACCCTAGTGAGCCCCTTATTTGCATTTGGTGCCCATGCCAACGTTTTCTCCTTTAGGGTGTGGGAGTCCATTGTATAGTACTGCCATGACATTTTGCAAGAGCCTCATACGCCTCTTGATCTTATGCTGGCATGTTTCCCTCTAGACTCCCCCTATGTCATGTTGTGAATGCATTATCATGAGCTTTTCCTGCCTTATTCAGCTTTATGCCGGCTCCCCTGACATTGCATTTCAGCCATATAGCCTGAGCTTGTCTCATTTATAGCCATGCAGAGCCATTTTATATATCCTTCATAGTTTTATTTCCCTTTTTACCAGGAGGGGATTTTTCCCCCGAGTGTCAATATCCTACACATGTATCCTTGCATTGAGCATAGGTATGTTCCACTGCTTGGAACTAGTTTGTTTGCCCCGATGACACTCGTCTCCTCCTAGTTTGTAACTATAAAGCTAGTTTATTCTTTTTTCAAGCTTTTCAAATAACTGAAAAAGTCCAAAAAAATAAAAAAACCAAAAAGCCGGGCAAGGAAAGATGTTATCTTTGGAAGCTGTCAAGTCGTTTCGCCTTTGAACAGACCACTATATATCACATCCATTGGTTGGGTTATAGTTTGACTTAGTAGATGTACTCGTTTATCTGAGTTTATCTCCACCGACTGGTTAAGCTTCCAGTCCCTATGGAGCCTCTGTTGATGCCTCATGTGTCACAGAGATGTCCCAGCTTGTATATCGAGTCTATGCTGCCTTCATTAAGTCACCATATGATGTTATGCTCTTGTTCAAAGGAATTTGAAACCTGCGTCGGCCATTCCTCAGTTATCTTGACTTTGCATGTCGGCCATTCCCGGTATAGTTACTGGTTCGTGCACCTTATGATCAAGTCCTTCCACATTAGATAGCTTTGCTGAGTACCTCATGTTGGATGATGGGGGATTCCTTAATGCCCTCCTTCCAGTAGATTTCATCCCATAGACTTCAAATCATTTATTCTGGGATTGGAATCTAGAGTCCTTTTGAGTGCCTTGAGACTTGCAGTCATCAATGGCAGGTTCTCTCGCCATCGATAGTTTCTTGGGAATACATCAATGTCCCCTGATCGATGGATTCTCTCAAGTGTTCGACCTCAACACATCTATTCACACTTGTTAGTTTGCACTCTAGTACCTTGATTCCCATTTTCATTATCGGTGGGTAATCTCACGTTTGTTAATGGTATACATCAATGACCGATAATCAGATGATGGACTACTATGTTCGACCTCGACGCCTCTATTCACATAGTAGGACATGTAGTCGTAGTGGTTTGTGTAGAAGACCTTCTAGACTGGTGGCATCTCTTATATGCTACCTCCTTGATTGTGCCAGTGTTCATGAGATTTCACCTCTCGTGACTTCATTCTAGTGCATGTCAGACATTTCCAACCACTATGGAGATCTTTATCTATTGTATATCTTCAGCCATTTTGGAGATCATGGTCCTTTATATATCTTCCTCATGGAGATTATGATGTATGTATATTGTACGTGGCGATGACCACATATGTGATATCATGTATTATGCATATTCATGGCCATTGTACTCTTATGTATCCGGGACTGCTATATGTACTTGCAGTTATATGCAGAGCTATATCATTATACTATGCTGATTGGGTGGCTGGTCTTCCATTTGGGATCCTTCATCACTCCACTTCTGGGATGGACTTATAATGTATTTCGGCCATCGTATGACCCCTCTGACCTCACACATTAGGGGGCATCTGTCATAGTGGATTTCACCACTCTAGGTGAATCCCACTTTGTATGGCCTTCCCCTGTCCCGCTGTAGACTCTTTAGACCCCATGGACCATATTTTATCCTTTGATGTTTCCTTGCTCATCCCTAAAGCTATATGAAAAGTGATATATGTGTATTTTTACCCGATAACCATGTACATATGTGGGTTTGACTCCTATAACCACGTACATCGGGATGTGTGCATAGTCCAAATCCTTTTGGAGTTTTCCTTGACATGGATCCGACTCATTCGACTCCTGGCCTTCCATATGCCTTGAGATCGCTCGGATTTGACCCTTCATTATCCCTTGTGAAGCTATATAAGGAACCCCTTGGTACATTGAAGGCATATAGAGAGATTGAAAGCAACGAAACTATAGTCCATTGTTGACAGAATTTATACTTGAGTCTGCATCCCTTTGTCCCTTTGGAGCACTGTTGTGTTCTTCCCAAGCTTGCCTTGTGCTAGTGAGCTTGCTATTGTGAGATGGAGGATTGAGGTGGTGGAGGCCCAAGTGGGGGATTCAGTTTCTCTGGTTTGTAGATGTGCCATCAGAGGTTGTATCTATCTTGTAATCTCTGATTTATATTAATAAGAACTATCTTTTCCTGTCCAATGATGTGTATTTGATTGAATATTGTATCCATTGGAATATGTCAAATGATTTTACATTATTTATTATATATGCTAGAATATATCACCATGATATATAGTATGCTTGTAATGTTTACTTGTTGTTGAGGACATATTATATCAATTCAAGCTGAATATTGGAAAGCTCAACGAGGATCTACTTCAACCGTCCGGAATAAAGTACGAGGTCTGATCCTTTAGTGTTAGACATTTTATTTCTATTTCATATTGGGAAAGATTGATTTTTGGAGTCAAAGCTGTCTGTTGTTGTACCCCAAGCCATAGGAATTTCTCTCCGTAACACAGGGTAAGAAAACAGAGATCACCGCATGGGTATATACCAGATCCTTTTACAAATCAAAATGCGGTAGAAGGTGATCAATATTTATAAATATATAAGTGAGCTTATCATTCTAATCGCAGGAAAACAAAGATAAGGGATTCACCCAAAACAAGGTAACTTTTCAGCTCGCAATAAAACTAAGAATTCTGATCCAATCAGTGTAAACTTCACCATATAAATCGATATTATGCAGGAGATGTTTTATAGATATCCCAGCCAAGATATCGCCATTTGGATATAGATATGCAAATGAAATTAGTGATAGAAAAAATAGGTCTGATTCTCATTTCAGACACAAAGATCTGATTCTCAAATCAAATGCAAGGATCTAAAACATTTTTTTCCAAATACTTAAACTGAATCTATTCCTCACACCACCATTTTGATCGAAAAGCATTTATTACTGATGTTTTTAATTCTATATCTATATTAGAGCAAAGCAAATCAGCCTTTCAACGTGGAGAAGTAAACCAAAGGCAAACGTTTTGGGTCTGTTTCTGAACAATGCCAAGGGTTATCAATTCACAAGTAGAGGTTAGACTGTCACAAAAAATACATCATACCCTAAACAAGGTATTGCCGGCACGAGGGAATCAGATATTTTGGTAAGGATCCACGCTCACAACTGAAGGAGTCTATTTCAAGATCTATTATTAATATGAAAAACCCTCACAACGCAAGAATTTAGAAATCAAAGGTAAATGAAAAGGGATCATACGTCCACCCAACCACATTTTTCCCTTAATCATGGGTTTACCAATCGCTATGGTAAGAAGCAACAGAGAAATCATTGTGCAGGAATTCATTCACAGCAAAAACGTATATAAATACCTAAGAGATCAAAACTACGGATAAACCCAACTTGATCCAACAAGCGTGATTTATTCCAGGAAAGGAAGTGTAGATACACTTAACGTTCTAAAATTCGAGAGATAAAATCCAAAAAGCAGAGATGGAATACTATGGCTCTAGATATTTGGTGGATCCAACCAGGTAAACAAGAAATAGGGATCTAATTTTCTTAATTGAAACGAAAAGTAACTTCATCTAATACATAGAGGATCAAACCAAGTAAAAGTACATGTTGATTCAGAACATACCATGTTTTTTATAAATGAAGCCATGCAGCTAACACAAAATCCTAGCCACCCATCTTCACGCATGGTTTTACATTCAGCACCCTCCATCACCTATTTTTTCCCCAAAAATGATTTCTCTAGGAAAACATAGAGATTTATATTTTTTCTTTCTCCACCTCGCCCCCTTTGCCCTTGTGTCTCACGGCTTAAATAAAAGGCCTACAAGAAAATGGCTATCTGCATGTCGCGCAGAGTTCCCTTAACTTCAGGCAAAAAATTTGTTGTTACCTTTTAATGAGATCAGCTTTTTCTGAAAATTCCATAATCCAAACACCATGAGGAGGCATGCAGCCATCCAACATTCAAACCTACCCAAAAATCATTCCACTAATTTAGCGACTATTTTTTACTTATGGTTTTGATGGTTTTCTCTTGGCATTTTTTGTTTTTTGTTTTTCTATAGTGTCAAAATCTTGTGTGCCATCCTCGTGATTCATGTTCAATACAGAGTTTTCAAATACCGAGATCCCATCCAAGAGATTCACGTGCTCAATAAAATCTTAGCAATAGTTGGGATGTTCGATGGAGGCAAATGCCCATATTTTGTTGCTGTTATAGCCCAACTATATTCTTCTATTTATTTGTTTCCTACTTCCCTTTAACCATTCAACTTCTATGAAGAAAAACATACAAATAATCTCCATTCCTCCTATCCTTTTCTAAAATAGGAGGTACTGGTTATTTTTTTTCCTCTTTTGGAAAATGAGGAATGTATATGATTTTATCATACAATACCAATATTTTCCCTTATCTCAAGGAATTTCATCCTCGACCATCTCCTTTCCCTTTTTCAAGTGAAATATTAATAACTACAAATAGTTATATGACTTCCTTATAAATCAAGGAGTTCCTCCTTTTGAAGGAGGGGGTAACTGACACATGTTTTTACATGGAAAATATATTATTCATTTGGAGGAGGGGGATTAAGTATGGGAGTCCCTATTTTACTTATAAGTCTTTGAATATAATAATCAGACTCTACCAGATTACTTCCCATTTTAGCCCATAATAGTTGATATAAATGCAATATTCTATGAATCTCTAGGATATAAGTTATTAGGGCAAGGGATTATTATGCATAATACCCTGGGGGTGACAACTGTGTTCTTTATATGTTTTTAATATATTTCTTTATTAACTGGTTCTTCTTTTCATAGTGGCCCTACTCCAGTAAGCCATTCAATTTTTCGAAGGCTTCTTGATGGTAGTATGTCCTGATTATTGGGTTCCCCAAGGCTTTGTTAGGCCTCAACCCTTTTTCATTTAGTGGGATTCATCCACAATTATTTGTTTTAGGTGCACATTTTTGTCAGCCTCCCCCCCTCGATGTCATATACTTACCCTAAGGATACTTAACCATTCGTTTTTAGACCAGCATTGAGGTGTGTCAATTAGGAACTTAGATCGTATTGATTTTAAAGTTTTACTGGAGGGGCCTTGGCCTTGAGCTCCTCCCCAGAAAACTGAGTACAATATTCATAAATTCAAAATATCTGGGGTCTGTAAAAGGGATCTTACATTACTTCCATGCAACGCTACAATAATGCAGAGATTGGTAATTGATTTGTTGATTTCTAATAAATGGAGGACATGTTCCCTTGTTGAGAATGCAGAATGTCTACATTTTAGTTCCATGTAAAGGGAAACATAGGAATTAAGAAAATGGAAATGATACCATCATTGTAAGGCTGTGAATGTGATTGCCTTAGATATATACCATACAAAACTAATACAGATCGACACTAGAACATCTTACAATGTAGAACTGCCAGATCAAGTCGTTATATTCAGATAATGGGGAGGTGTTCTATCCCTTAGAAAGTAGACATGGGTAAATAACATTTCAATTCCATGTACAGAGGAACACCGGCATTAATGGAAAGGAAATCGATTTCAGTCTTGTAAGGCTATAAATTCCATATCCACCATAACTCAAATCAACCCTAGGAGATTAGAGGCGTATACAAAATCAACACTTCATATAATCTGAAAAAACAGATGAGTAGTATCATACCAGATTCATAATGAAACATCCAACTTAAACAATCTACCACCTAGATATTTGCGCCTAAAACCCCCAAGTGGCTCGCGTTGTCCTTCCGCAGTATATCTGGTTGACCCCCTACCCACATGATTCCCCTCAAGTTTTTCTACTCTTTATTCTACAATAAGGGAAAACTGCTACTCCCTTGATTCCCGCTATAGTGGGCTGCAATATCCTAAAACCTAGGTAACTCCAGTCTATTCGAGGAAACAATTCTTACACAATCTGATGTTTTGGTTTCATGTCATGGAAAAGGCAAAACTTACTCAACCACTTTGGTATGTAATCAATGTTATTATTTCCTTTTTTTTTGTTCTCGCAATGGGTGGGGTCTAAAACAAATCATGGACCAACTCCTTCGCATGACCACCAATCAGGCTGACCAAGCTTGGGGTGTCTTATAGAGTGGAAGGATGACCTAAGGTCTTTTGGCTCTTACACCCATACACATTTCCGAAAAATCAGAAGAAGGAGAAAGGTATTAATTTTAATGGTATGACTTTCAATTAAATAAAATGTCATTTCCCTATATATGAAACCAATATCTCTTCGTTCGTTTACATACACATCGAGGTTTACTATCATAAGTTTTGTTGTATACCAATGACTTGCATTGATTTTGTTTTTAGAAAACTTTTCATAAGGGACCCTCCATAATTAAATATAAGATTTTCTAATATAATTTCTATCTCATCTACATATTTAATATAGTGCTTATTTCATTCTTACTTTACTAATGGGAGATAAGCTTATGGTGAAGCTCATAATAATCATTTTGTCTACTTTAAGTACTAATTTTATAAAAATAGTACTTTCACATTAAGTAAAGTAGATCAGCTGTAAACATAGCTTGTTTAATTTTTATAGGGATATAACAATCCCTTCGTCCTTTCACGCAATGAGTGCATTTACTCCGAGCTTCAAATGTTGTAAGTAAGCGACTAATGTTTTTAGGTCATAAATAGTGAGAAAACAACTTACATTCCTTTCAATACCCTAATGTACCGAGATGACCCCTAGCCAACACAAGTCAAAACCTTAAATTTTTACTAGCATTTAACCTCTCTCCCTAGTGGATTCATCCCCACATAGTTCTTATTCGCGTCATGTTTTCATTCTTCTAACCCTACCATTTCATTGTAGAGTCCCTCTTAGCCCTTGATGACAATATGTGCGGAAAAGTGGTAAAGTTTTTATTTTTTGTTCCTTTATTACTACAAGGAGTTTCAGCCTGTTAGCCGCAACTGTACAAGAAATTTTATATTCATTATGTCAAAAACCATGTGCATTATAGGGAAGTTTTGCCAATGCTATTAACCATGCAGCAACAACATTTCTGAAAGTATTTTCGTTATATATATATATATATATATATATATATATATATATATATATATATATATATATATCAGCATTAGTCAATACTAATTAAAAACAACCATTTGTTCCTTTCTACCATTTATGTTATTACAAGATACACTGTAGGAAAGGACCTTGAATCAGAACTTTGCACCTTTTACACCATAGGAGGCCATACATACATATTAACCATTGTAAAACTAATTTTTCTTTTGCATCTAGAACATTCATAGAAAAATCACTCAACCATTTACCCCAAAAGAGATTCAACCAAAAACATCTAGGGACATAAAAATAGTACACATCAAGACACATAATACAATAATACACATCAAGGAACATAATACACCTGATATACATGGTTCACCCCAAACTCGGGGTTACGTCCACCAAACTGCAGCATCATATAATATTTTCCCAAAGTTGATTACAATCGGAAACCATTCTGTTGCCATATCTTCATGTTTACACTTCAGGACTCCCACTCACAGGGTATATCCTATATTTCTATTATTTGCTTCATATGAGCACTTTTGGCACAAGCTAAGAATCCACATTCATTAGTAAGACATGTCTCTAGACTCACCTACGTGAGCAAATGTACGCCTACACATGATGAAATATACCATACTATCTACACATAAGGTAGGTAATTCCTCATCCTAGTAAGTAAGTTCTTAATTCCTCACCCCAGGAAAGACTGTCTATATGTACATATATATTTATATATATATAAAACCCACGATGCAGAAAATTATAAAGTAGAGCGGGCAAGTGCCGACTCAATTGACTGATATGTAGTAAGGTAAAAATTTCATATCTTGACTAAGACCACATTCAACCCTTTTATGGGCTTCTTACTCAAAATTGTTCAAAGAGCATTCAAATAAAACAAAAATGTACAATGCATGCATTATATCTTTGTCTATAATTTCAACTATACAAATGGAGCATAGAAACTACCATTATAAATTTATAAATGAAGTTCAAAAAGGGATTCCACAACAAAACTCCTCTCGGCAGGCAAGCCTAGCTCTCACCATCGTGTTCTATTTCAAAACCAATAGACATACTAAATTTTAGGTGAGCGTTGCCTCCCTTATTTTACAGTGGTGCAGGGAGCTTACGAACTTGAGATTGAAGGTTATAGGAAAAATTTTGACCTCGTGCCATGTAAAACTTACCTATGTGGTGCGATGCAACACGAATTCATGAAAACTTTTGAGTTCAAACAAAGAGAACCGCATACTCACTTACTCAGGAAAACTATAGTATTTGAGGACATTTACCCAGCTACACTAAATACAACCACGCAGAGGCTCGCACCATAGGTTATTCTTGATCTAAAGGTACTATAGAAAATGTCTTGGTGCAAAACGTTGGGTAAAAGGGAAATATGGGTTTAAATAAAATCACCCAAGATTGCAGATCCTTTCAGGTTCGGCAGCTAGTTTCGAAACTAAGATAACTTTCTCTCTCATGATCCAAAGCTTCATAAAGATCGTGTATAGGATTTGAGAATACTGTAGAAATTCAGGCCTGCAGTAGATTAATTTCACCCACAACAATTAACAATTGATCATGCAAAATTATCAACAATGGAGACTGAATATGGAGCTGTAACACAAAATTATATTAACTGAGTGTACAATAGCCAACCCTGTAATAACATAGGCTGCTGAATATATAGAATACATGAGGAAATCAAATGCATAAGGAAGCATCCAAATCTAGCATAAAGCAGGCTTACCCAAAATAGGCAAATCCCCCATAGCTGTAAAAAGCTGATCCCAAATCTATCAAGGACCCCATGAATTAGCAAGGGCGCATGGGAAAGCTAAAGAGTGGTCAAATGGCAGCTCATACATGCTTTTGCATGGAGGAAAGAGTGGAGGAGGAAGAGGCAACAAAGCTGATTCACGTCACCTAGTCTTGCTTTCCTATGTGCCTTAAAACACTGAAAAAGTAGGCAATAAAGAAGAAAAAGCAGAAGGGCGCCTAGGAGGCCAGGAATAAAGCAGATTTGATTCCCAAGGATTTCCCAAGCACTCCATGATTCAATAATGGCAAGTTTGACCTCTATGGATAGGCAATTGATAACTTGCACATGGTGGGACTCATGGACTAGGCAAATAAGACAAAATAAATGAAATAATGTCTAAGCGGGTAAATACTATGGGTTGATTATTCTAACACCCCCCCTTAAGCCTGACTTTATGAGTAACAAATAAAAAATATAGGGCCTAGCAACAAGGCTTAGTCACCCTTTACATACTGCAGTGTCCATACAACCAAGGAAAGAGGCAAAACCAACTTGGGAAAATCCTCCCTTAAACATGGACTGTAAAACAAAATTGTAGAATCTTGTCTCCACTCATGCTTTGACAGCATGATCAGCAATCCCCAGCAGTGATTTGAGATTTCTGAAGGTCTTCTCACAAAATGATTTTGTGAAGATGTCAGCTACTTGTTCTGAAGATGAACTGAGGAGTAGGTTAATGGTGCCATCATGCACAAGCTCTCTGATGTAGTGCATGTGAATCTCAATGTGTCTGGTTCTCTTCTTCTGAACTGGATCCTTGTAGATTCGAATGGTACTCTAGTTATCACAGTATATGGTATTTGAGTACTCAGGTTCGAAACCACATTCTCCAAGTAAACCCTGCAACCATAAACACTGAGTTGCTGCATTGACAACTCCTCTGTACTCAACTTCTGTAGATG
>LPNX011026378.1:36350-62867 GCA_001517045.1 Pseudotsuga menziesii
CTCGGAGTGTCACAGCCTGGGTTTAAAGAAAAGGGTCCTTCTAACCCTTCTGGTAATTTTTCTTATGATTTTCTCTCTGGTGGAGAGAAGGAGTTGCCCAGGCCGAAAACTTCCTTCAAACAAAATTACTTCCGGCAACAGAAAACTACAGGTGCATCCATCTATGCACACATCCAACTTTTGAACCCCATTTGGGTGGAGAGATTCATCTCATATATTAATGGAATCCAATATGAGGTTAAGGCATCACGAGTGGGCGATGTGCTGAAGGAAGAAATAATTATGTAGATGGTAAAACAGGCCCTACAGCGCAGAGACAATCCGATCTATAGGGCGGTCAGGATTTGAGGACGCATATTTGGGTATTAAGAACTTATTCACACATTCTGTGAAATTGACTTCTCAAGCCAAGTTCTTCAAGTGAAAGGAGGCCATTATACCATTGCTGCGAGAGTTTAAAACTTGACCACATGCATGAGTACATTCTTAACAAATTCCTAGAACCCCCAAAAACATATACATGCTTTGCTAATTAAAAAAAATGCATAATAGGAAAATACTCCATTACACAACTATCCCAACATGGAGAGGGATACATCTCAACAGAAAACCATCAGTTCAAGAGGCCCATGCAAAGAAATTGCATCATATATAACTCAGATTAGAGTTTAAGCTGCCTTAATTCCTTCAGCAAACAAATGGAGGTAAATGGTTCTACTCTGAGATAAAAGTACACGGCCTTATCTCCAACACGACTCTTGTACTCTGATGGACACTTAACAAAGGGGTTGATAATCCCAAAAAATCCCAGTGCTAGCTCACAGGGAGATCATTAGAACGTATTTAAGCATCAACAGCTAAACAAACTTAGCCCTCCGCTATCTGCCAATGGCGCCGTCTACTAGACCCAGAACCCTGAAATTAACCTGGGTCGTACTCTGGAGTAGGGAGGTAGATATTTCTACCACTACGTTTTTGGTACAGGCAGCCATTTCCCCCTATACATTGTTCTCTGACCCAAGTGTGTACTTACAAGGCACCGTCTGGCAAATGATCCCAGTGTCCGTCTTTTCCCAAAAAAAATCATTCCTCTTATTCGGTAGTTAACAGACTAATGAGTATTCCCTTTCTTTCCATCTTCCTTTCCCCATCCATGATTAGAAGCCACCCTTATAAAGGTAAAAATCCCAATGGTTCCTTTCACAGCCATCATGATTTTTTCCCTCCATCAATGGCTGTGAGTCCTATATCTAACTGTTGAACGTTTGTAGTCATACTAAAAACACAGGGATTTCAACATACTAGATGGCTGTGAATCTGGGTAACCTATAAATGGCTGAAAATGAGAAATCAGGGAATGAATTTAATGGTATTCAACACAACCCATTAATTAGCTAGTGTAACGTCCCTTAACTAAATCAATTTGGCCATCCATAGAAAACGCCTTCATTATTTAAGTGCTATAATGGCTTTCATAAATTTTCCTCCACCAACCAAGGCATACCGATATGAGGAACTCCAAACTGCAGCATGATGCGCTATCATGTGACCATTCTTACGCCATGCCAGGTCGTCCCTTCCATTATCTTATTTTTTATTATTATTATTATTCCGATAGGGTTCACGCATCCCGTAGTCACTCTACTCATGAAACATTTTCTGGAAAGACATCCAATTTATCTTCTTGATAGAGGAGACGGAATTTCCCCCCTTCATAATTATGTATTTATAGTTAAAAGAATGGGATCATTCATTGTACTATTTCCAATTAAGGAAGATGAACAACCTAGCCGAGTATAATATTTGTGATATATAATATATGTTAGCATGTGATTCGTTTTTCCCCTGTAATGCTGCAACATTACACGTTTTACATATAATATATATATCGCAAATATATATTTATATGTCTATAATATATATGTATAAATATTATTCTCATATTATATATACATGGTTCCACGTAGATGTATGTGGTTTTGTCTTTATGTGTAACAAAATATATAACTCGAATATATATATATATATATATATATATATATATAAGTGGGGTTCCATATATAATACATATATGTATGAGGAGTGTCTCACCATTGTATGTAACCTCATCTGTTTTTAATATAATGCATACCTTATATATATACATATTTCCCCAATGTACCTTTTCATTATTACCTATATAGGGTTCCACACATGATACATATATGTATGGGGTTTGTAACGCTCCATGATTATACTTAACAATATATGTTATATAATGTTCTCCATGATCATGTAAGTACCCTTGATCAACCTACAGTGGGAGAAATCTCCTTGTGGTGAGGGTTTTTTGTAATTATGATTTATTTTCTATTTTTGTGAGTCATAGTCGCTCTTAGGTCTTCATGGTGGGAGGGGGATATTACATTCATCCAATTATTTCATAAGGTTAGGGTAGGTACTTACAGTGTTGTTTTACTTACAGTCTATGTTTTCAAGTCGACGTGGAAAGGGGATGTTACATCGTTTCCCCCTTGGAATTAACATCATCCTCGCTGTTACTTGTTCGTCTAAACTTTTCCTTTCTTCTTCTTTAGGTCCTCATTGATTTCTTTCAAATTCTGATAAGCAAAATCTATTTTTTGTTACTTAATCTGTTCTCTACAAGACATCACCAAGCCTACCAAGACTATCGTCAGAACATGCATACTTTAACATTTTATATTAATAGGACTACATTGGGTGTTTCTATGTCACCAACTTGAATTAATACATAAATCTGCATCACATCGACAACAATGTATAACCAATACTTCAAGATAGTTTAGTTTCATCTTTTCTTCACATTTACACATTAAGTCTTGTAACCATCTAATGACCTAGAAATTTGCTAACACATCTTTCATTTTTGTTATGTTTCAAACTCTCACTGGAGTTCTTTTACAAATTTTCATGTGGACTTATGTCTCTTTCTGAGGTTGCTCTCCATTTGAATACTAGTCAAAAGTTTTCTCCTCAGTGAAATTAGACACCATCCTGTCTTCTAGATGTCCAATTTTTCCTAGGTCTTATTCTTGCCACACCATATGCCTAACACCAATGTGCTCACACGGCAATCGCTTGCCTAACACCAATGTGCTCACACGACAATCGCTTTCCTAACACCATTGTGCTCCTGCAGCATATATTCCTAACACCAACGTGCTCATGCAGCAATCACTTACATAAGACCATTTTTCTCCCACAACATTCAATTTTTCCTTGTTTGTATTTAGTATAAATTTCAACTTTGACTATTTGTGATGCACACTCTTTGGTACTTTGCATGACTTTACTGTCATTGTCTCGATTCGTGAATCGACTACAGATTTAGTCAAGCATATATCGAGAACCCAAACTTTCATTAATTAATCATCAAAATTTCATAAGTTGCAGCGATTTTAATCATCATTCATGAGTTGTATAACCCTGTAAATCATCTAGAAAATTACTCCTCACTCATTTATGATCAATTGAGCGCAATTTATATATGCAGGCGGATTTATATACCATAGTGCATGTCGATTGCAACAATGGTCATAATATTGGTGAAGCATTCAATGTCAGTATATAAACAAAATCAACCATAGTTAAACCTTTATTTATAAAACTCGAAATTTGACAATCAATAATAAGTAAAACATCTCCCATTCTTAACCTCATTATTTAAGGCAACGAATATTTTTACTAACAGTCAATTCTGACTGATAGTGTTCCTATCATATCTTGCAATGTTAGCATATAACATTATACAACATTCATAAACTTATTATTTTCAATATCAACATCTTTAGACATCCTTGCTCGGCTATATTTGGATAATTACTAGCGAAGGAATATACTGCATTCATGAGTGACAATGCTAGGGACATGGAAATTCCAATAACATTAGTAATTCAAAGTAAACTGCTTACCATAATTTCATATCTCAACTACTTATGTCACAACTTTTCTTAGTTCATCAAAATGAGAGCCTTTATATAGGTGTAGTCTTTCGATACAACCAGTAACGTTAGGCACAACACATCATGCTATTTACCTTAGCTATATTGTAGTCGAAGTGCATAAGCAGTCTAGTTTTCCTTTTTTCCTTTCCGGAATAAATACTGTAAGGAATGTTATCGTTCTTATGAAAATGTATAAGAGGTTCAATAATACCAATGCAGATGTATAAATGGCTCAATAGTCTTTATGTGCATAACCCAATTTATTGAACACTAATAATTATATTTAAAGTATACATTATAACAGTGGTATTATTGTAACTAACTTGAGTTTTATTCCCAACAACTCTACAATTCAATTCCAACCCTTACTTAGCATCCATTTAGTATGCTAACGGTATTCAACATCCACACGTTAACTAGCAACTTCAGATAAAGAAGTTAACATTCACTTTCTGAGAATTTATTGTTATACACAGGTTTAAATACCAAATTCACTTCTCTCATCATTCACTTATTATGTGCAACAACTAACCATTTCCAAGTTTATTGGTTCACGATAGCCAAAATAGACTTGCAATATAAAAACATAATTCTTGCTTATGACATATGCATTTAGGACCCAAGGTCGTATGCTAGTTATGTGCATACATATAGGTGAAAGAATTTTGTTCAAAACTAATGGAACCAAATCTTGAGAACCATTACTTCCTCCTACCTTTGATCTAAATTCTCAATCAATTAATTGTTCTAGCTATAATTAGTCATTCACCTCAACGAAATTATTCCATTATCAACATCTATATGCAATCGTAGCCATTTTACTAAGAAGTATCGACGTACCCATACGATATATTGAAATTGTTTGTTCCTAGTTTATATGAAATTGCAAATGTAAAGGGTGTTTCATATTTTATATAATGTTAGTATTGGTCATTTTAACACCACTAACATTCATTTGATACAGTTTGCATTTTGTATAATCTTGACAATATAATATATGGCCACTATTTTGGCATTTCTTACCTTTGTCTTTAAACCCTTTTAATATATGTGATAGTTTGCAGCAAATCTTTTTAGAGAGTTTCAAGGTAATACAGTTACTCCTAAATGATCAACTTATCAAGTTCCTTTCAATAGTTACCTTGCTATCTTCAAGGAATTTAGGTAATTTATATACATATACATATATATAACCAGATACCTCTAGGATTTTGGAGTATACTCTCATGAGCCACTTACATTTATTTATTACAAATAATGAACCCCAAATTAGGTCTAGAATACTTATAATCAATATTCAATTCTCATTAGATATTTAGTAGTCCTATACTTTATTGTTAGTGACTTAAGCCTTTCCCAGCAGTCCTTAGCAACAATTGTTCAACAGTTTTCAAGGTAACCTTTTACAATTTTTCAACCTTGCAGTTCTAAGAATCCTTTATATATTGAAATTCATTAGTAGCGGGTTCAACTATGCATGTGGGTTTCAAAGGTCACTTTTTAGGAATCCAAAATCCCACATTACTATTCATGACAGAGATTGCTATAGTACCTTCATCTAAAATGAGTTTGTCTAAGAAGAATTCTATACTTCATTAAAATTTATTAGCGCAACTCAAATAGAGATGAAGAAATCGTCTTAGCTATCCGCAAACATATTCGGAAGTAATTCAAGGAAATAGCGAGATAATTATGTACTTATATCATTGGGCCTAGCATTGAACTGGAAAAAGTAATGGGCCATCTTCATTACGATTGTTAAGAAAATGTTCCACCTTCTCCTGCACAACTACAAGGTCAATAAATATCTGTGTTTGGTACATCTTAAGGTACATGTGTTGCAGAGCAATGTGAACTTGTTGATTTTCTGTTATCACAAGGAAAAACTCAATCATTAGTTCTGAAACGAAATATGTAGGAGCATATTGAGCCCAAATAGGCCCAAGTGTTTCAAATATCGCTCTAATACCATATGTAACATACCCCATGAAGTTGTTCGTAGGACCTTGGTTATAGGGTGTAATTTCACTTTGATTTTTTTGACTTAAATGAAATACATATAGGTAGATTAATACTCCTCAGTACAATAACTTAAAAATCAATCCTATCGATTATAAGTAAGTAGTACAAGTATTCTTCATTTATGAACAAGTCAGAACCAACATAAGCAAGGCTACTTTACACCTATTTTTATAAGCATCATAGGATATAATAATTTCTAAAACTATATATATACAAAATACAATCATTTCACCTTATGTCCAACACCTATCACTACAATTTCGCTACAAGAGTCCCAAATATAAGTCATGACAACCATAAGCATCACTTAAAGAAAATATATGACTCGTTCAATAATATAGGGTTCCTGCACACCAAATGAGTACACTTGCAAACAAATTTCACCAACTGTCCTCTGATAGTGACGTTAACCTTCTTCTGCATCCACCTTTATGATAATGTTAAACATACATACATGGGATCTTCATAAAGCAGATAATTTAACAACAGTACTTAGTAAGTGGTAACATGCTAAAATACATTCCTTAAATAAAAACAACAACTACATATGTTCCCTAAGTCCTTCCATGTGTCATAGTTGGTACACTGCACCTCTAGAATTGAGAGGACTGTAGTAGGTGGTCGACTGAGCAAATCAGCCATCTTATTCGAAGTGCCTTTCTTATATCGAATGACCAAGTGAAACTGTTGAATGTAGGAGGCCCATTTAAGGTGCCTTTGTTCCTGAATATTTGACTGTGAATTGATGAAAATCAAAGGATGGTGGTCTGTATGCAAGATGGTTTTTTTACCGAGCAAATAATGTCTTCATTGCTTGAGGGCTTGAACTATGTTGTAAAAATCTTTGGCATAGGTGGTATAGTTCATCTTGGCTTGGGAAATAGTTTGAGAGTGATAAGTAATGGCGTGGCCTCCCTGTTTAAGCACAGCCCCAATAGCATATTGTGAGGCATCAGACTCAATCTCAAAAGGTTGAGAGAGATCTGACAAATGTAAAACCGATGATAAGCATATGGCTTCCTTGAGCTGAGTAAAATGACTAGTGGCTTCATTAGTCCAATTAAATGTTGAAGAACTATTATAAACATGATGTAAAGGATGAGAAATCTGAGAAAAGTGCATAATGAACTTACGATAGAAATTTATACCACCTAGAAATATTTTGAGCTCACTCACCAAAGAAGGGAGTGGCCATTGCTTCAATCCTTTGATACGGGTTGGATCCGATTAAATACCTTCTGAATTGACTAGAAATCATAGATATGGAACTGCATTCTGACGAAAATATGACTTCTTTTATTTTACCTGCAACTTGTTGGCTCGGAGGATTTGGAGAATTTGTCGGGCATGCTGCATGTGTGCATCCCATGTATGGATGAAGATGAGAATGTCATCTAAGTAGATGACCACCATGTGGCCCAAATGTTGTGTAAAAATGTCATTGATGAGCCTCATAAATGTTGTTGGAGTGTTGGTGAGGCCGAAGGGCATGACTTTCCATTCATAAAGAACAAATTTGGTCTTAAATGTTATCTTCCATACATCATCTAGGTTCATTCGAACCTAATGGTAACCAGCTGTCAGATCTAGTTTGGTGAACCATTTTTCTCCTTGCAGGGTGTCGAGTAACTCCTCAATTCAGGGTAGTGGGTAATTATTTTTGAAAGTAGCTTTATTGAGGTCCCGGTAATCAGTGACAACACGCATGTCTAGGGTATCTTGTTTGGGAATAACAAATGCGGGAGACTCACAAGGAGAAGAAGAGGGTTGGATATGAATGGATTTAATGAGTTCTGTCAATTGTTTTCCATTTCCTCTGCTTTTGTGGAGGCCAACCGATAAGTGGGGACATTAGGTAAGGAAGATCTAGGGATGAGATGTATTGAATGGTCTATGTGCATGGAGGGGGGGAGTCCTATAGGAGTTTGAAATACATCGACAAATTATTTGAGTAGCAGAGTCATGGCTTCAGGAACAGGATTAGTGGTATTGTTTGGTGGTACAGGGCATACCAAACAGAGAGATATACACTGATTAAGTTTGACATGTGGAGTTTTCTCGGTAGTATAAGGGGTTTTTGGTGTTGCTGCTGTTAATATATAGGTGTGGCCATATTTTGAAATCTTATATTGGCGAGCTTTGGATAGATAGATAACATTTATTTGTTATTGGTAGGGTATTCCTAATAGTAAATCTAAACAATTCAAGGGGGAAACATCACAGAGAATAGTGTCTTTGAATTGGCTTATAGAAATGGTGACAAGGCACCACTTAGATACTAGGAGACATGGACCATCCTTTTGAAACCATTTGAGCTGATAGGGGTGTGGGTGCAGAGTAGTAATGAGGTTAAGATGGTTGACTAGGCTTGAGATACCAAATTGTTTCTATTTCCATTGTCCATAATCAGTAAGGCTAAAGAATTTTTTGATTTGGAAATTATGATTGAAAATTGGTTGTGTTGAGGAGTTTGAACCATGCTGGGTAATTAGGATCAAAGAGGGATCCACTTCAGTGGAATTGTCTAGAGTGACTTCTTTAGTGTCCTCTGCTGATGTAGTATTAATGAGCTCTGTGAGTAAGGCTTTGTTGGTCTTTAGATTTTGGAGGGTGCGACAATCTGAGGAGTTGTGTGAGGTAGAATTATGGAATGAAGAACAAGGTGTTCTTGTATTTGTATGGCTAACAGGATTTTGAGGTCGAGTAGGTGGAAAACATGCTGAAGAGTTGGAGATGGTTGTTTGAGAGGGAGAGGCATGAGGGTTGGGGTGGTATTGAGGAGCACGACCCCTAGGAGCAATATTCCTTTCGATAGCCAATGCTCTTTGAAAAAAATTATCTAATGTTGGATTTTTGAATAGCTCTACCTCTCTATAGAACTACATCAATAAACCAGAAATAAATTTAAGAATGAGTACCTCTTCTGGGTCTGGAATGTGGAGTTGTAGGCATAGTTTGGAAAAGAATTCGATGTAACCTTGAATGCTTTGTGAAGGAAGTTGTTTGATTTGATGCCATCTCATCCATAGATATTGTACATACTTTGGTGGGTAAAAGTGGGTTCTCAATGTGTCAAAAAATTGAGCCCATGTTCTGATGAGTGTGGAGGATGAAGTTCCTAGAGTAGTTCCAAGTTCCACCACGAATGTGGTCTTTTCCTGCTCAGTATCCCACCCGGTTTGTGCAAGGCCTTCAAGTTGTAAGTTGTCAATTTGAATCTTTCTCTCCTCAATGACTCATGTGCATGTGTTAGAATAGGTGGAGAGGCTACTGATCCATGAATCAACAGCTTCTCCATTGGTTTTCCCACCAAACTTAGGGAGTTGTATTCTAGTGTCCAATCGAAATGGTTCTGGATTGCTTTGTTGTTTCATTATCAGCAACTCATTGAGTAGAAAAGGAATATCTTGGACTAGATTTGAAGTATTGGAATCTGATTCTACTACCAAGGGTTCTCTTCGAGGAGGAATGGTGAGGCCAACTGAAGATCACAACCAACATAGGTGGTAAAAAAAACTTGAAATAGAGCAAAGGAAGTGTATGTCTAGAGGGAGAGATCTCTATTGTTTTAGATATGTGAACCTCCACTCTATTGTAGCTGAGATCTGTTCACCCTCGGGGCTATGAGACCTGTGTATTCACTTGCATTCACCAACCTGGAGGCCAGTGAAATATGGAATGTTTCATTAAAAATACCCAAAAAAAAATTTGTTGGATCGCATAGTCAAGATATTAAGGTTTTGATACCATTCGATCTGTTGCACACATTTTTTCTAGGGTGCAATTAATGAAGCTTAGGCTGAACCGTCAATGTTCCAGCTGAAGACAATGCTCAGCTCTAGGCGATGTGCAAAGGTGAAAGGGAGTGCGCAGAAGTTGTAGCTACGCATGCCATAGATGTGAGGAGGTGCTGACAGTACAACATGATGGAGGATGATTTATTCTCATTTTCCCATGAAGTTGGAATATTTCAGCAAGAGCATAGCATCAGTGTGGCCTGCTCCTACTTGCTCAGCAGATTCTTGCAAGATGAATAAAACCTCCAGTGAGAGTGAGAGAGCCTATGGGGAAGGCTAGCTCTCTGTATGGGAGGTGATCACGGATGGATTGAAATACCAGAGGTTTCCATGAATGAGGCTCTCTGGATACTTCACGCTAAACCGTAAAAACAAGATAAATAAGCAAAAAGGGAAATGCAGAGTGAGAGAGACGAGTTTTAACAAAAACAAAGAATACCTTTTTTATTAGGGAGCATCCTCTTATATAATGAGGATCTTCCTTATTTGCACAAATAAACATGATTAATTAATACACCTAATTTAACATTTTTCCATCTTCTCCACGTTGCCCAATAAGATCCGTCAAATGATCAATTTTCCTAAGCGCGACGATTTCTAGAGTTAGCTAGTTTTTATGTGAATGGATTTTTCCTGATGTTGATGATAGCTAGGTTTTGGTGTATGCACATTGAAAAGGAAAAGGAAAAGGGCTCCTTCTTGCTGAAACTTCCTAGATGCATTATGGGAGAAAGGGGTGTGAGCCCAACCTTCCTACATAGTCGATCTTCATTGATAAATGCAAAGATAAGGGAACATCGTGTAAAAAGTATCTTTACGGTTTGAAGAGGAAAAGAATTCCATTGCATGAGGAGGACTCTCAGAAAGTTAAGTCATTCACTACCTTCCACCATAGTAACTAATATTTTTTGCACAGGTATGCGTTTTTTTATCTTTTGCATTGGTTTTGAGATTGTAACCTTTTAAATGAAACAAATGTCATAGGATGTGACCATTTTGTGGATGTATCCCATGGATTGGGTGAACCACGTACATTGGCATTTCTATTATTTTGTGTCTATATGTTTTCATTCCCTCATATTGTACTGTGTACTTAAGATATTGTGACCTTGTTAATTTATTTAAATACTGTATAGAGGATAATAAAGGAAAGCTATCATAATGATTATTTTGCAGACTAATATTGATTAAAGCACTATGGAGATGAAATGTTGTTGATCAAACCTCTTAATTTTATGAATAATATTTTATTTGAATCACAATAAGATATTTTTATCAACCCAACTGATGTATTATTGATGAAGATGGTAAAGATATGACATTGAAAATGAATGAAAGTGTACCTCTCATGCTTCATTAGTTAAAAATAGATAATTGATAGTCCCTTAAGATTGATGGGGTTTCCATGAGAGACAATTCCTTGTAAACATTGAATCTATTGCAATTACTTGCTAAGATGGAAATAGTGTACTCCTTATTCCCCAAAAGATGAGTAAGATTAATATTATATGAAAATGCATAAATGATTTTGCCATAGATTATGGATTTATATAAATGGTTGTGTCATAAATAACTAACAACTATGCAGATACATAATGATAACAAGACTGAATGTGATAGAGGAACGTTTTGAAGGTAGCAACAGTTGGGTGGTTGGAACGAAGGTATGAGCTATTTTCTTAGGAATACCTTGTCGTATTGAAAAGCTTACACACACTCCTCTTAATGATGATGCAAGTGGTAGTATGGTTCCTTATGAGTACTCTAAATACAAAGGCTTATGTTTATGATATGCAAACAATATAATACTCTGATGATTGTCTATTTTTGATAAATTTAATATATGTTAGATAGATCATACAGTTGGAGTAAAAGCCATAATTATTCCTAATTAGGTTCCTTCCTTGTTCTGGAAGGATTGAAATGAATGAATTTCATATTGCTGACTCATGATTTGATGATTGACTTACCTATGTTTAGTGGGTATATGACCATTCACATATTTTCAAAGATGATTGTCCAAAGGCAAAATTAGATTTTTTGGAAAAAAGAAAGCTCCCCTTTTTGCTCATATGGGCATGTTACAAAGAAGTGGGTAGTTAAGAAGGAATGTGGGAGATATTAAAATAACTTCATTTGTTTGTATGTGTCAAACTCTCACTTTACTGATGAGTGAAAAACTTAGTATATCATGCAGTGGATGTTGTGTTATTGTGATCTGGTTAGTGACTATTGTTAGATAATGTGACTATTGAATTGTTTTCATCCATGCTTACTTATGATGAATAGGATCTATGATTAGAGGTTCAACATGTTATTATTAATACACGCCAAGTTATGTAGGCATTAGCTACACATGCATACCTTGTGCACATACACTATTGAGATATAGATTTATTATTCAATTACATGATTAATTGTATTATGATTATTTGTATTTAGGTTATTATGTTAAATATACATTAATTCACAGATAAAAGAGTATTTATTTAAATATTCATTTTTTCTTATTAGATGCATTTCATTTTAAAATGTGTATTAGCCCTAGAACCTTAGTTGTTAGGGTTAGAACCTTTGTATGCTAGGTATTGTCTCTCCATTAGTACATACACACAAAATAAGCTGGGATGCATAGCACCTGCAAAACCATAGATACATCATGCACTAGTTCATAATAACTAAGTAATCCCAAGCTGTAGGAGTCTCCATACATTTATGATTGAGCTGTTAGGCAAATCCAACAACTCCTCCCCTTTAGAAGCAAAGGTAAGTTAGACAAGTATTTTTAGTAAATATGAATAGGTTATGTATTTAAATCATCCATTGAAAACAAGTATGAAACAAATAAACGACATAAATATACAAGAAACATGAGTATACAAGTAAGCAATAGTAAATATTAGCATAAACAAATAGAATACCATGTATTAACCTACAAGAGAAAATGCAGAACATGATTACAAGTATTGTTCCTATTAAGTTTATACAATGATGAAGATAATTATAGATGTCCCTGTTATAGCGGATTTCACCACTCTAGGTGAATCACACTTTGTATGGCCTTTCCCTATCCCGCTGCAGACTCTTTAGACCCGATGGACCATATTTTATCCTTTGATGTTACCTTGATAATCCCTAAAAACTATATAAAAGATGATATACGCGGCTTTTCCCCCAATAATCTCGTACATACGCGGGTTTGAATCCTATAACCACGTACATCTGGATGTGTGCATAATTCCAAATCCTTTTGGAGTTTTCCTTGACTTGGATCCGACTCATTTGACTCCTGGCCTTCTATATGCCTTGAGATCGCTCGGATTCGACCCTTCATTATCCCTTGTGAAGCTATATAAGGAACCCCTTGGTACATTGAAGGTAGAGAGATATAAGAGAGAAATGAGAGTAATGGAACTATAGTCCATTGTTGCCAGAGCTTATGCTTGAGTCTGCATCCCTTTGTCCCTTGGAGCACTGTTGTGTTCTTCCCAAGCTTGCATTTTTCTAGTGAGCTTGCTATCTGAGTGATGGAGGATTGAGGTGGTGGAGGCCCAAATGGGGGGTTCAGTTTCTCCAGTTCGCAGACGTGCCATCAAAGGTTGTCACTTGTAATCTCTGATTTATATTAATAGAAATATCTTTTCCTGTCTAGTAATGTGTATTTGAATGAATATTGTATCCATTGTAATATGTCAAATGCTTTTACATTATTGATTATATATGCTAGAATAGATCTAGCACCATGATATATAGTATGCTTGTATTGTTTACTGATTGTTGAGGAAGTATTATATCAATTCAAGCGTAAGATTGGAAAGCTCAACGGGGATCTACTTCAACCGTCTCGAATAAGGTATGAGGTCTGATCCTTTAGTGTTAGACATTTTATTTCTATTGCATATTGGGAAAGATTTATTTTTGGAGTCAAGTCTGTCTGTTGTGGTACCCCAAGCCATAGGAATTTCTCTCTGTAACAGAATTGGCGACTCAGCTGGGGATGTTCCTTGTTTTTATTTGGGGTTTGCGGGCACAATGGGCTTGATATTATTAACTTGATCTTGGTTTCTCTCTGTTTCTGTGTCGCATGCTATAGTATGTGTGTCCATTGACACTCCCCTTTATTGGTTTGGCCTTGACCTGCTTTTTACCACTGCCTTCTCTGTATACGCGGATTTTTGGACAAAAGTCGTGTACATACGCGGATTTTTGGCCAAAAGTCGTGTACATACGCAACTATTCTTTATATAGTCACGTACATCCTCCCTTTTGGTGAGTCTGATGTTGGGGGAAGTTGCTGGGTGGGTTGTGAGTGTGGTTGGGTCTTCCTTGGGTCTCAAGTTGTCTGTTGGATGCTTCTTTTGTGACAAGAGACCGTTTGTGCCTATCTCAGGTATCACGTCTACACTGGCATATAGGTTAGGTTCACCACCATTTTCATTTTTCATGACCTTATGACCATGTCACTATATCCTTAGGTATGAACCCACTCTATTATGTCACAGAACCTTCTTGATTCTCTACAAGTGGCATGATATGAGTGGTAGAGCCTCACCTTACATGGGTACCCTAGTTAGCGCCTTATTTGCATTTGGTGCCCATGTCAATGTTTCTCCCGTTAGGGTGTGGGAGTCTGTTGTATAGTATTGCCATGACATTTTGCAAGAGCCTCATACTCCTCTTGATCTTATGCTGGCCATGATCCCCCGGACTCCCTTGTATCAAGTTGTGGATGCATTATCATGAGCTTTTCCTGTCTTATTGAGCTTTATGCCGGCTCCCCAAACATTGCATTTTAGCCAAATAGCCCGAGATTGTCTCATGTCTAGCCATGCAAATCCTTTCTTTATATCCTTCGCAGCTTGATTCCCTTTTTACCGGGAGGGGATTTTCCCCTGAGTGTCAATATCCTACACATGTATCCTTGCATTGAGCATAGGTATGTTCCACTGCTTGGAACTAGTTTGTTTTCCCTAATGACACTCATCGCCTCCTAGTTTGTAACTATAAATCTAGTTTATTCTTTTTTCAAGATTTTCAAATAACTGAACAAGTCCAAAAAATTAAAAAAATCAGAAAGACGGACAAGAAAAGATATTATATTTGGCAGCTGTCGAGTCATGTCACCTTCGAACAGAGCACTATATATCACATCCATTGGTTGGGTTATAGTTTGACTTTAGGAGTTGTACTTGTTTATCTGAGTTTATCTCCACCGACTGGTTATGCTTCCAGTCCCTATGGAGCCTCTATTGATGCCTCCTATGTCATAGAGATGTCCCCATTTTTATATCGAGTCTATGCTTCCCTCATTCAGTCACCATACGCCGCTATGCTCTTGTTCAAAGGAAGTTGAAACCTGAGTCGGCCATTCCTTAGTTATCTTGACTTTGCATTTCGGCCATTCCTAGTACAGTTACTGGTTCGTGCACCTTGTGATCGAGTCCTTCCATATTATACAACCTTGCTGAGAACCTCATGTTGGATGATGGGGGATGCCTTAATGCCCTCCTTCCATCAGATTTCATCCCATCGACTTCAGATCATTTATTCTGGGATTGGAATCTAGAGTCCTTTTGAGTGCCTTGAGACTTGCAGTCATCAGTGGCAGGTTCTCTCGTCATCGACAGTTTCTTGGGAATACATCAATGTCCCCTGATCGATGGATTCTCTCAAGTGTTCGACCTCAACACATTTATTTACACTTGTTAGTTTTCACTCTAGTACCTTGATTCCCATTTTCATTATTGGTGGGTGATCTCGCGTCTGTTAACGATATACATCAATGACCGGTAATCAGACGATGGACTACTATGTTCAACCTCGACACCTCTATTCACATAGTAGGACATGTACTCATAGCGGTGTGTGTAGAAGACCTTCGAGATTGGTGGCATCTATTATATGCTACCTCCTTGATCGTGCCAGTGTTCATGAGATTTCAGCTCTCGTGACTTGTTCCAGTATATGTCAGACATTTCCAGCCACTATGGAGATATTGATCTATTGTGTATCTTCATCCATTTTGGAGATCATGGTCCTTTCTATAGATTCATCATGGAGATTCTGATCTATGTATATTGTGCGTGGCGATGACCACATATGTGATATCATGTATTATGCCTATTCATGGCCATTGTACTCTTATGTATCCAGGACTGCTATATGTATTTATAGTTATATTCAGAGTTGTATTATTGTACTATGCTGATTAAGTGGATGGTCTTCCATTTGGGTACCTTCATCACTCCACTTCTGGGATGGACTTATAATGTATTTCGGCCATCGTATAACCCCTCTGATCTCATACATTAGGGGGCATCTGTTATAGTGGATTTCACCACTCTAGGTGAATCACAGTTTGTAAGGCCCTCCCTTGTCTCGCTGCAGACTCTTTAGACCCCATGGACCATATTTTATCCTTTGATGTTACCTTGATCATCCCTAAAAACTATATAAAAGATGATATACGTGGATTTTTCCCCAATAACCGCGTACATATGCAGGTTTGACTCCTATAACCGCATACATCGGGATGTGTGCATAAGTCCAAATCCTTTTGGATTTTTCCTTGACTTGGATCCGACTCATTTGACTCCTGGCCTTCCATATGCCTTGAGATCACTCGGATTCGACCCTTCATTATCCCTTGTGAAGCTATATAAGGAACCCCTTGGTACATTGAAGGTAGAGAGATATAAGAGAGAATTGAGAGTAACGAAACTATAGTCCATTGTTTCCAGAACTTATGCTTGAGTCTGCATCCCTTTGTCCCATGGAGCACTGTTGTGTTCTTCCCAAGCTTGCCTTTTGCTAGTGAGCTTGCTATCTGAGTGATGGAGGATTGAGGTGGTGGAGGCCCAAGTGGGGGATTCAGTTTCTCTGGTTCGTAGACGTGCCGTCAGAGGTTGTCACTTGTAATCTCTGATTTATATTAATAGAAATATATTTTCCTGTCCAGTAATGTGTATTTGAATGAATATTGTATCCATTGGAATATGTCAAATGCTTTTACATTATTCATTATATATGCTAGAATAGATCTAACACCATGATATATAGTATGCTTGTATTGTTTACTTGTTGTTGAGGAAGTATTATATCAATTCAAGTGTAAGATTGGAAAGCTCAACGGGGATCTACTTCAACCGTCTGGAATAAGGTACGACGTCTGATCCTTTGGTGTTAGACATTTTATTTCTATTGCATATTGGGAAATATTGATTTCTAGAGTCAAGTCTGTCTGTTGTGGTACCCCAAGCCATAGGAATTTCTCTCCGTAACAGTCCCTTAGATCGTGGTAGAGTTATTTACCTTCACTATATTGGGCATGAGCCCGAGTGCACATGACTTACTTTGATTTTATGTCTATGTCTATATATTGGGCATATGCCCCATTGCACATGAGTTATGTTGGTTATATAGGTATATTGAGCGAAAGTCCCTATGCACATTTTTTATGGCTTTTGTTCTACAATTATATATTGGACATAGACCCTCATGGACAAGGACTATTATTGTTGTACTTTGCATAGGCCCCGAGGTACTTGGTTTATTTATTATGTGATTGGGAACAAGCCTTGATATATTAAGATGTTCTTTTTGTGATGTATTCTGCAGAAGATGTGAGTGGGAAATCAAGATGTAGGAGGAATCATTCCCAAAAATCAGGTCAACCCTCCTAGTTGAGTGCTCAAGAGAAGGAGGTGCATAAATGACCAATTCATGGGAAAAATACTATATATTTGTATATCGATGAGCAATAGGAGGCTAAAATTGGACTGGGATTAACATCCATGAAATACAAGAGATGACACATTGAAATATTTTTCTCTTGTGGTTCAGTGAATTGGCTCGCCGGTTCTGGAGGTGGTAGCTTGGTTGATGTGGGATTTGGCTGGGAGGAACAACTTCTTCACTTTTGTTTTCCCACCATCGGTGCTAGGTTATTAATCTATTGCTTATTATTGATTATAGTTACAATAGGATGTGTATTTTAATGTTTAATCCACGTTGCGGAAAACTAATTGCGGAAGGTTAACTTACAAAGAGTTCAAGTGGGATCGGCAATATGAAATCATTATTGTGGAAACATAATTGCGGAGGGTTAATTTATAAAGAGTTAAAGTGCATTCCACAATCTGCAATCCGCATTGCGGAAAGCTAATTGTGGAAGGTTAATTTATAAAAAGTTAAAGTGCATTCCAAAATTCGCAATCTGCATTGTGGAAAGATAATTGCGGAGGGTTAATTTATAAAGGTTTAAAGTATGTTCCACAATATGTAATCCACATTGCAAAAGGTCAATTGCGGGGGTTAAATTATAAATATATAAATGATGTGCCACAGTCCGTAATCCGTATTGTTGAAGGATCATTGCAGAAGGTCCATTTTGATTGTAGCTTAATTGAGTCTCACAACCTGCAATCCGTCATTGTGGAAAGGTCCTTGCGGAAGGCAAACTTATAGAATTATCATTACAAAATGATCATTTCATAAGGAATATTGCAGAAGGAAAACTTGTTGAATGGTCATTGCAAAATGTTTAATGCGGAAGGATAACCTTGGACACAACAATAAACTTAGAAAAATAGGATTAAACAATGAGGTGATTTGGAGACTAATTGTTGAGAATTGGATTATGATTTCGAGGAAAGGTCGATCAAACATGTAATGAGAAGAAAGTGCAATAAACTCTCAAAGTTCAAAAAATTCCCTGTTACAGATAGGAACTTTAATAATGTGTCTTTAGATATATGTTATAGAAGAAATGTTTTTATTTATAGATTTTTGAGGTGTGTTACATAATGGTGTTAGATCATGGTTACAACACTAGGCCTAAATTGACTAGACACTATAACTATTACAAAAAACGGAAAACAGAACTTCTATTTTATTTTTGTTAAATTCTCTTACAAACAACAAAGATAAGAATAACTAAATTTTGCATGAAACATGGCATATATTGAGAATTTTTCCTCAGAAGAACCTCACCGAGAAAATACTTTAAATCATGACGAGGAAAACAAAAGTGATGGGGAAATTTGGTTAGACTTAAATGACAATGAGGGTAATAAATCTTAATTACAAAGGACTATAAAAACGTTAAGGTCTGAATTAAGGAAAGTTGTAGAACATAATGAGCGAATTTTGAAGGCTCACACAACTAAATGCTATTATGTTAGATAAGATTCATAACAATGAAAAAAAATAACGAGTCTCAACAAGATATGCCTAAAACTGCACCATAGAAACGTAAGGGGAGAAGAGTGGAATTTTCTAGTCATAAATATGACACTTCAAGTGAAGAGTCACTTAAACATAACACGAAACAACAACAGTCAAGAGAAAGCAGTGACAATAATAAAAGGAAAAAGAAATGCATACCCTATGAGGAAATCTCATGGGACTTTAAGAAAATTAGACCACCTATGTTTAATGGGGAAATTGAGAAGGGTGAAGAGGCAGAAGCCTCGTTGTCTGGAATTGTTATGTCGGTGAAATCCATAAATAAATTTTTTTGTTTGACTAATAATAATACTAAGTCTTAATGGATATATTATTCTCAATTATGGAATTATAAACTCGATAAGAACTATGTCTAAGTTCTAATTCTATTTTCATTTTAGTATGATTTCTATTTTACGATGGTGTTTAATGTCATTTTTTATATTCTGATGTATTTGTAGTTATTTGTATTTAATGTGATTTACTCATGCTCTGATATTGTTTTATTCATGTTTTTTTACAAATTATGTTACCTAGTTTCTTATTTTAATAAACGATGAGGCTAACTTAGTTATGTATTTAAATGGGAGGAGTGGCACTCTTTTTTCCTACTCGTAAAGGTAAGGAAGTATTGGGATAGTGGGATTACCTAGTTCTTTCAAACTAATGCACAACGTATCTATTCCTATTCCAGGTAATTCACCACGAAACCTATGCTATGAGTGCCTGATGTAAAAAGTAAATTCCTAGGATCTAAAGCTTGCACTAGTAGAAAATGAGAAATTAATGACTAAAAAAATGACTAAAATCAGGCTATAAATGACTATTTTTGAGTCAGTGACTAATAGTAGCAAATTTCCACTATCTTATAGCTAGTCGTATTTCACTAGTCATTAATAGCTTGACTTAGTAGTCATTGATTTAGTCATTGATAGACAATGATTTAGTCATTGATTTAGTCACTGAGTTAGTGATTGATTTAGTCGCTGATTTAGTCACTGATTGCAACCATTAATGACCAAATCTACAACTAAATAAACTACTAGATGTTAACATATTAATGACTAAGTTAAATATGACTAAGATATGGGAAATTAGCTACTAATAGTCATATATATGCGAATTTAATCATTTTTGTAGTCACAAATTTATGATAGGACACGAAGGAATCGAACCACCAACCTCTTGCCTATAATTAGGCAGGCACTCTACCATTGAGCTAGCACCCTTTAAGAAATTTTTATTGCTTGACAATGATGATATTCAAACAAATTTATGATAGATATCAATCTATAAACTACATAATTATTACTATTACAACTTACCAGTAACTAGTATTTATGATGAACTAATTCCTGAGAGCTATGTACAATTTTCCCTATAACTAAAGCTAATAAAAATACTACAAATACTCTTACCAAAGAGATTTAGTGATGAGTACCTCTTTTGATTCTTCATCAATATCATTCTCGTAGTCCAAAGAAAAGTCATTCCTGAAAGGATTTAGAAGCCCAATGCCATCACTGCATCGAAAACAAAGAGTAAGAAACAAAACTTTCCCTCTTGTCTACTGCAATATTAAGAATCCATGCGCTTCAAGGTGTTTCAGATGTTCCTCATTATGGGCTATCAAAATTAAAATACATCCTGTTGCTTTGATAATTAGTAAACTGAAAATTATGCAAAGTATATTCACCTTTTCTTTGAGAAGGTTCCATAATAAGCATATCTATGGTTGTGATCAAACTGCAAAAGGTTTATTCTCTTATTGTGAAGCTTATTTTAGCTTTAAATCAAGTGATAAACATTCTAAGAGCCAAGCAGATTCGTAAACTTATTGCTAATGGAGACTAGACGATTATCATTTGCAAAATTAAAGACTTGACTCCCTATGCACTGTAATGTCTTGGAAAAATGATCTCTAGACCTAGAATTCAAAGAATTGCAAGTATTGCAAGTATTTTTAACTTGGGGAATTGCAAGTATTGCAAGTATTTAGCATTGAATCATTTACTCTTTCGAAGGTACCATTTTGTATGAAGGATTTATGCTTTGTGAATCATTATTCATTGGCTATAAGGGCACCTAATAGTGGATTCAATAATTAAAGAGTCATGTTGACAATATAAAGAGAAATACCCTGCTCCTAGAACATTGCGTATTTAGAGAAACCTTTAAAGCGTTGTATATTTGGCTTCTAGGTGATGATACCAATTATTTGAAAGGTGGGACCACTGGTTAAGCATGAATTAAACTTGAAAAACTTGCAAACTATTAGGTATAACAAAATATATGTCATCTGGTGTTGAGATGTACAAGATCTGAAATAGCTTCCATGATGATTGGACAACAGTTGACAGAGAGAAATAACCATTGATAAGAACTGAACTTTCCTTAGAATGTATGGTCACCTAAAATAAGACTACACTAAAATTTATATTCTAGTGAGCTTTTGAGATTGACTAAACCTATCGAAAAGGTTGGAGATACTGGTAATCTACAGTGTTATTATAATGCATAGTTGCATAAAAGGCATATTCTTATCAAGATTTATGACTTTCAAAATGAAGGAATTTACTTGACCATGAAATGCACATTTATGATGAAGCAAAGGATAGAGAAAATCATGATGAGGTTCATATTCCCCATTTGAACTTCCTACAAGAAACTATTTCTTCGTAAGGGTAATAAAGCATGTCTCCATCCTGCTTAAGTGGAATGTGAAAGTGCCCTGCCCTGTTTATCTGATTATGAATTAGTTTTAAGTTTCAATTCCCTTCAGGCCCTATGGCATGTTTACGCCTTCCACTCTGACTCCCCACATGGGATGCGTTGCTTCTTCAATGGAATAGAAGAGCCTCACTAAGACCTGGGTCTTGTAAATTGGTGTGGAGTTATATTTACAAGTACAAAGTTCAAGGTTCATGAATAATTGTTCAAAACCTACCATTAGTACAACATTATAACATAGGGTATGTTTCTGAGGAAGGATAGAGGTAGGGCAGAGCAGACAGTAATAATAAGAGATTGTCTGACCTAGCTAATTTAAAGAAAAAAAATCTAAATCTTGGCTGAATTAGAGATTGAATAGTCTCTTAGTAAGGGGTAATGTGTTGGTGAGTGAGTGTAGCGCTAAGGCCTTATATTTCTTTTCTCTTAGGCACCGATTTTGGAAAGTGATGCTAATAATTCCCCAAGATGGCCAAGGGATATCTGAAAATCCTACACAACATTGGTAATGTCCCAGTGCAACTTAGGGACATCCCTTGTGTAGTGTTAGATCTTAAAAGATAGGCTCATCTGAAAATGGTTATCTCTTGTATTTAGATCCATAAAAATAAGTCAATATCCATAGATAACAAACTTGGAAAAATACAAAGGCTTAAAATGGCTGGATAAAAGGAAACAAAAGCTATAAATGCCATATTAGGAAGAGGTAAAAACTAATTATTAAAAGAAAATTACTAATATCCAACAACAAAAGAAGACAAAACTCACCCTTGGCCTCTGAACGAACCAAAAATGTGCTTCCCTCTGAAGTACTCTGAAATCCTTACACCTTTGGGCCAGAAGCATTATTAGATAGTCCATTAATATTCAATAGTTCATGTCCATTTGTGCTTTCCAAAACATATTGTCCATTTTTCCACTCCCTCTACAATTTCCTAGATGATGCCAAATTGGGAGTGGAATAATGGCTTGATCTTTCTCTAGAACCTTCTGACCTTGAAAATAAAAATCTTAACTGCTTGCTATTTTGATACTTCCATGAACTTGATATTTCCTCTGACATCCCATTGCATTTATTAGTCTCATCAAGGAGAAAATTTGCTAAATTGTGAGGACTATTTAATACACTATCATCTAAATCAAAATTCAAAGACAATATGTTTGAAATTACATTGTTTTCTCCAACATCTGAGCAATTCATATAAAATTCTGGGCCAAAGATATTTTAATGATGTACATTGACTTATGATATTAAAACCCCTGATGGCTACAAACAAAGGAGGATGAAAAATAGATGCAAGGGTGTGATTTCACAAGTGAAGGAAGTTAAATTGGGCTAAGGGGAGAGTACCTTAGTAAGTTGTTTAACTTAAGTCCTTAGCCTTAATTTTAAACCTTACTTAGTGAATTTATCCAAAATCCCTAAACCATGAGTATGGGAGTTGATTTATTTAATCATTGTTTATCAACCTAATCTTGGGGGATTAAAAGGGGGAAATGTGGGATACTCATGAAGATAGCATGAAGGTTTCTCAACATGCAAATATAACGTTTACAATTTGAGCTTAGAGGGGATTTTAGCCATCATTTCTTGTTGGTACAAAAATTGGTGAAAAAGGGGAAGGATAGTTACCTTATGAACTATATTTTCATGCATGTTGATGCAATTGCATAGGAAATTGATACTAATGGTTGTTGGGTTTGTTAGAAGAGAAAAGTTAGCCTATAGGTGAGAATCCCTTAAGTCCCAATAGTGAGACTCCCTGGCCAGCTAATGGTGAAGCACTGAAAGGAATTGGGATAACTTGAGGGACCTGCTTGCAGAGAAGCGGATCCCATTCCCAGTGTTGTGCACAACGAGGGGGGAGTGTGTTGTTTGATAGGGATAGTAGTAGAGAGTGTTTTGGCACCAAAGAGTTTTCTGAGTTGTGGGTTGAGAAAAACACCCCAGTATCTTCACCATTGTGGAATGATAGCCTCAACTTGAATGTGGCCTTTGCCATAAAAATATTTAAGTGTGATAGATTGCCCCAAGGTTAGGAGGACTGTCCTTCATTTTCAACTAGTTGCAGTAATATTTCCATAAAGATAAGTGTTTAGAATGTCTTGAAATGCCATGTTTTATAGTTCTGTTATGCATTTGATTATTTTCAAAATTTTCACTTGTGTATGTGTGAAATTAAATTATCATAATTATGGATGTATGCATGGTAGATCTTCATCCATGTTATAAGATTGAAAAATAAATAATTAATGTTGTTGTAGTTTCCTTTTGCTATTAGTATCTACACTTAACTATTAAAAATGATATTGGTATCAGATGACAAATTCTACTGTAGAATTAAGGTACCACATAGGCTTTACAATGGGTAGAGGTTATTGGGTACATGGAAAGAATAGTTTGTTTATGATCCTATTATTTATGAATCGCTCCTATGTTCTCAGCCATAATCTATCTACGTGACAAAACCTCTACAACAACTCTTTAAATTAGATAACCCAAACTTACTACCTGGTACCTAATACTATACAATGACTAACATAAGTCCAATCCATCATTGGACTATGATGTATTACTATAATTATATTTCCTACATCCCCCTTAGTACAGACATAGTCCAAGATGTGGTAGAAAGAAGATTTTTGCAGTTGAAAATAGCATCTATATCTGCGGTAGGTAGGCTGGAATTTTTAGCCAACATTGACTCTCATTCGGTTGTAGAGTCAATGGTCAAACATGTTAACATATATGCCTTTTTTTGTTAGGTTATTTGAAATGGTTAACATAGAAAACATAAACATATGCTTGTTTTCAAGCAAACATGGTTGTGAGTCTCACTTTGAAACATCAAGGGCTGCAAAATGCATTTTGTATTGAATTGGAGCCTTCAAGGCAAAAAACTAATTTTGGTATATATCCGCATGAAAATCCTTTCTAGAAACATAGATATGCAGGAAATATCTCTAACCAATGGCAAAGTCAAGATAAGACTCAACTCATATATAACATATGATGTTTGAGTCCAATCATTTTGCAATATGCATTTATTATAACATGTGTACATACCAAAAAAGTCATGAGTTCTTTCTACATATCCAAGAAATTGTATGGGATGGGAAGAAATTACCATTGGCATAATGATCAGAAACTCCAAAGATCTTACAATGCATTGATGCACCTTTTAGATCCTCTATAGATATTTGTTCTCCAGTTGCAGCCTACCACAAGTATTACTCTTTAGGATGAACATAAGTTAAAACCCAATAGAAATGCCTCACATTACAAGACTTGATAAATCAGATAATTCTTGTATAACAACAAATGTGAACATTAGATGATATAGTGAATTTAGACAATCCTTGACAAGAGGAGGTCCAGCTAAAAAGATAGTTCCATTTCCTTTGACAAGAACACTTTCATCTGCCATTGCAGGAATATAAGCTCCTCCAGCAGTGCAAGAACCTAATACCAAAGCAATCTATGGAATTCCTGTAGCTAACATCAGTGACTGATTGTAAAATATTCTTCCAAAATTATCTCTATCGGGAAAGACTTCTGCTTGTCTTGGAAGATTAGCACCACCACTGTCAACAAGATATATGCAAGGTAGATTGCAATATGCAGCAATTTCTTGCGCACAAAGATGCTTCTTAACAGTAATAGGATAATAAGTCCCACCTTTGACAGTAGGGTCATTAGCTACAAACAAACAAAACTGTCTATTAACTGGCCCTATTCCTGTCACAATTCCTCCAGAGGATAAGGGATCCTCATACAACTCATGTCCTGCAAGCTTTATAATGTGATTGTGTTAGAAATGGAACCTTTTCCTTCAAACCCAAGTGTCTTTGAACTGATTACAAAATTTTTGAAACAAAATGACAACTGTCCAACAAACCAATGAACCTAGCATCAAATGTTCTTGACATGAAACTTCTTGAAAAGAATGTGTTTGTGCTCTATATCAAAATCCTTCAAAATTCCATAAAACTGCTGGACGGATTAAAGTAACTAAGAGGGGGGGTGAATCAGTCACATACCAAAATACATCTTTTAAAGGATGTTTTAGATTTATTATGGACATATGTTTAAACCATTCAACATATAGCTACAAATTAAATAACATCCAACATTCAATCACATCAACAAACACGAGACACAATATTTTCATGAGGAAATAAAAAATAAAACTCTTCTTCGTAAGAATGAAAGGTAAGCTCCAACTCCTCTTTACATTCTTTTATTTTTCCTGAGCTCCAACTGAGATGAGGCTGCTACCTCTGGAAGCTCCAACTTCCAATTATACAAGCACCAACTTGTTTCTATTTTCTGGCAACAACCAGAGGGATGCTACAACACCCCAGAGAACTATGTTCTCCCTTGATCCACCCTACCACCCTGATTTTTCTTTGAATTACAAAATGAATCAAACCCTTACAACCCCTCACTGTCTATGACTTAGATTTATAAATCAGCATTTACATTATGATTCTGAATTAGATAGTATTGCAAATATTCATAACAGATGTTATAATTCTATCTCTATACATTTTTCTCTATTTATCATCAAGACTAAGCACATACAGAGCTCACCGAGACTGTCACTGTATCATTCATATATTCTTTCTCATCTAGACTCTTCATACTCTGCAACAATTAATCTCTATTCATCATCATATCTAGCTCTTCAATCCCTTTCTGCAATGTGCTCAATCTCTTATATTCGAAATTACCTTACTGAATAGCTCACACTTTAGTCTGCTTGCTACAATATATA
>LPNX011026378.1:63330-75592 GCA_001517045.1 Pseudotsuga menziesii
TTATTGTTACTGGTTATTATGCATGTAATGTTAGTTGCAGTAGATGAATGTATGTATTGTTCTGATCATGATAATGCAAGAGGATAAAGATAAGTTGAAGCATTTTAGTAGGCTATTTAAAGACTCCTTTACATCTGTCTCTAATGACCAGTTACTCACAATATACTTCTGAGAAGTAGAGTTTCGCACATCGGCACAGTCACACTAAGAGCGCAAAGTCGTAGTGGTAAGATATCAGAGAGAGGCGGTATCGCATCGGCAGAGGAGCTGCGGTGCGCTATACTGTGAGCTGAGGGCTTAGCGTTGAGGGGAGGATGGGTGTTCCATGGTGCGCAGAGATGCGGTAAGGTTGGGAATATTGTGAGTAAGTGGAAGTTGTGCAACGCGAGAGGAAATTGTGCGACTTGCGCAGGGTTAAGCATCGCACGGGTAAAAGTGCTGCGAGTAGAAGGGGATGTGCGATGCGGAGAGCTAGTTGATCTAGTGGCGCGCAAGAGAAAGAGAAAAGAAGTAGGATGCACAGAACCTGGTCCAAGACACTTGAGTCTTGGCCAACCCATTAGATTCACTTCGGGTGAGACTTCAGATCGCTTCGTGGTCTGTCGCCGAAAGGGCCAGTGAGTTTTGGGTGTTGTTGATTATATATAGTAAACCCGGGTCTGCCCATGCAATCAACAAATGGTTTCGTTGTCGGTTTAAATGACTGGAATTCAATGTTCTGTTGGCATCATACGAGAGAAGAGTTTCACCAGTGGCTGGATTCAGACTTAAGGGAGTTCGCCAAGAAAGAGAATAGGAGTCCGAGACTAAGCACAGAGGCCTGGCTAGAGAAGCATATTGCTTCAGACATACATGCTATATTTTTTGTAACCTACGGAAATGAGCTTTTCAATTGGTTATCTAAGTTGACAGATAGCAATACATTCAAGAAGAAAAGAAACATCGCCTGGACACCGGAGCTGATTCAGACCGTACAGAACCTTGAAAATCCGATTACGAGAGCAGTGGACTTCTGGCTTACTAGTGTGCTAGAAGGCTACGTTACAGAGTTTGCAGTTGACCAGAGAAAGAGCTTCAGCGCAGCCGAATGATACTTCTTCAAAGGATATCGCGGTAAGTACCTAAGATCTCTAAACTTGTCCCTTAAGATGCTGCTATATGAAAAAGGAACAATGGATCTAGTCTCAGATGAATAAGTAAATCTAGTAATGTCACAAGAGTTTGAAAGTGATTTCGATGACATTGGATGAACATGGAGTGGAAAGAAGTATAAAGTAGCATCTAGTTCTCCTATATGTGAAGACAGTTCAAACAGTATTAGACAGCAGAGCCCTAGCACCACCGAAGAACCAGAGGGGGGTATCCCTTACCACCCTTATACTCCACAGAAGCAGACAAGGACTCAGAATAATCCCGTAGGTACTCCATCTAGTAGTTCACAGTCAGTACCTACTCCCGTTACAGCACCTTCACCTACACCACTGAGTGGTAGTACTCCAGTCAGTCAGAACCCACCACAGAGAAATAGAATGGGAGACGACATGAAGCTACCTATTTTTAAAGGTACAGGAGCAGAAGACCCGGAACAACATTGGTTCCTATGCGAAGCTATGTGGACCATTAAAACAATCAAAGATGACAACCTTAAACTTGTACAGTTGGTTACCAAACTCAGAGACAAAGCCTTGACATGGTACATAAAGTATACTACATTACCCAAGACGCTCGCCCAGGTCAAGAACGCCATGATTAAAGAGTTCAAGAAACCTAAATCTGAGTCTCAGTGCATTACAGAGCTTAAGGATATTAAACAGCTACCATCAGAGTCACTATGGGACTTTGACCAGAAATTCAAAGCTCTTATAGACCAAGTAAGTTTTGAGTTTGCGCCGGAGCATCATAAAGAATGGTTTATTGCAGCGCTGCTCCCTCATATCAGAATGCCACTATGCAACAGAAACTCACTACTCAAGATGAAGCACTGGAGATGGCAATGAAACTAGAGGCTTCACCTTTAGCAGAAACCAGTACAGGGATGACAACTCTACAGACCCAGTTGGCCAACCTCACATTACAGATACACGAACTTAAAAAAGGGAAGGAGGCTATGCAAGACATATGGTGCATAAAGTGTAGAGAACAGGGCCACAGTAAAGACAACTATCCAGTCTTTGCATATTATTTAGCGTCAGGGGCTCCTAACCCCTTACCACGAACATAAGGGCCATGGTGTGAAATATGTAGAACTCAAGGACATCCACCTCAGCAATGCCCTTTGCTTCAAAAGTATGTACAGACACCTAAAAATATCTATTGTATCTTCTGTAAATCCGTCGGGCATGGTCCACAAGATTGCCAAGCTTATGATCTCCTGTCAGAAAGAACACAGGATGTGTACAGAGTCCAAGCAGACACACAGGGTCCAGCAACAGGACCACAGCCGGCTCAGACGTATGGAGGCCGAGGAGGAGGATTCAGAGGACGAGGCTTCGCAAGAGGAGGAGGTTTTGGTCAAGGTCGTGGACCAGTCACTTGTTATAATTATGGAATTGTCGGACACTATGCTAGGGACTGCCAGAACGCCACTACTACTTGTAATTACTGCAAATCTTACGATCATAGCATAGAAGAGTGTCCCATCTTGATAGCTGAGATCAGAGATCCTAAACCAGCTGCACACTAGAACATCCAGCTTATTGCTGCTGAACCTAAGGAACCAGAACCAGCAGTTAACATTGTGACTCAAAGCGGTGCTTCCACCAGTGGCACATCGCAGGAGACCGGACAGAACACAAGTTAGGGGTGGGTGCGCAGAGCTCCTACTAAAGCAACTGCACTCAACCTACAGAAGAATAAGGAGACCTTTCATGAAGCTAAGGCTTCCTTTGATGAACCTACACTAGCAGGACCGCAGGTACCGCCATCTAGGGGCGTACCGCAACAAGTACCTTGTAGTGATAACCCTGAGCAGGCACAGTAGGATACCACATCCAGAAGATGTGACGAGGATGAATCAACAGGAAGTATACAAGCCTTCCTGCACAGCTACTTGAAACTCCTGAGAAATGATAAAGCTGTTGGTGAGCTACAGCGTATGATAGATCAGTGTCAGCAACCCTCTCTCTCAGACAGTGCACACCACACTGTCCATAATATTACAAGACATGCAAGGACAGGAAGAGAGATGAAATTCACAGCCCAGATCGGTGAGTTTGAAATGGATGAGGTTGTCTTAGACCTGGGATCAGAGCTGAACGTTCTAACCAAGCAGACATCAGAACAGATGGGTAGTCCTCATTTATCCCTATCACCTATCCACCTGAGATTAGCTAATCAACAGCGAGTATCACAATTGGGTCGATTATCGCAGGTGCCAGTTGATATTGACGGAGTTTGTACTTTTGTGGACTTCGAGGTTATAGAAATCATTGGTGACAGTCGACCATATCCAGCACTACTGAGTATTGATTGGGCAATTGGCAGCAAAGCTGTCATTAACCTAAAGAAAAGACAAATGACCTTTGAGGATGCACAGATCCGGGTCATCGCACCGCTGGATCCTTACCAAGGACCTAGATATATCGAACCTATCTAAGCAGAGGAAGAGGCACATAATATGGAGAGTCTCTACTAGATGACAACAAACCACAATGACTATATCAATCCCACTGCAGAAGGGAATATTAGTTGGCAATGCGACAGCTCATGCACATCGGATTTGGATTTTGGTCTAGAAAACTGGCAGAATAGACTTTACGAAGTATCATCGTGCAGATGTGCTTTTATAAGTAAGTCACTGCAATGGATTGGTGTTGAGATCGTTGAGAATCCATCATATCATGGTCTGACAGACATCCAAGATTTTCTCGAACAATTTGAGTAACAAACTCCCCCTGAGCAGAGGATCGTAGCTATGGACCTTGCAGTTAGAGCCACACCTGCAAGATGGTGGTATGCGCATAAAGAAAATATCGCATCATGGGCTAACATCAAAAGTCTGATGGAGATCAGATTTTCTGACGACAGAAGGTATGCTTAGCACAAGTACACAGGAGAAACTGACCCCAGGGTACACATTCAGATATGTGAACAGAACTGGTCGGACATTCCAGAGGATGAATGGGTTCACAGATTCATTCACACATTGGACACAATTCCAAGGAATTGGTATACAGAGACCGAGCTGCGCAAGGGAACAACCACATGGCCGCTTATGACAGACAGCTTCCTACTCACCTTTGCATTTGAATCAGAACATCCAAGTGTTGCTCAGGCCCTAGATATCATCAAGACAAAGATTTTTGAGGATCACACTATCTTACTACCATTCCAACCTGATTGGACTATCCAGCTTGAAGAGGCGTTGGAATGCTATAATTTCACATCAGAATCAGAGGAAGCGGATGAGGATCCTCGCAATACCAACATTCCAGAATCAGAAGGCACTCGCGAAGTGGAGGGACCACAGCTAGAGATTCCAGCGATCACCGAGCCCATAAAGATTAAAAAGATCAATATTGGCACAAACGAAGAACCTAAGTTTGCCTCTATTGGAGACTACTGGAATGATGAAACAGTTGGACAGATTGCAGATCTGCTACATGATTATCAAGACCTATTTCCCACCAAGTTCACAGAGATGAAGGGAATAGTTGGATACTTGGGAGTCATGAGGATACCATTAAAGGAGGATGCTAGACCAGTTAAGCAGCGTCCATACAGATTGAACCCGCGATACAAAGAAAATGTAAAGGACGAAATTGATAAAATGCTAACAGTAGGCATCATTGAACTAGTAGAGGAAAGCGAATGGGTTATCCCTATGGTAGTGCAAGAGAAGAAAACAAAAGGGGACATAAGGATCTGTGTTGATCTGTGAAAACTCAACGATGCATCACTTCATGATCCATTTCCAACACCGTTCACTGATGAAGTATTAGACAACGTGGGAGGACAAGAGGTCTACTCCTTCACTGACGGGTTTTCAGGCTACCACCAGATCAGAATACACCCAGAAGATCGATCCAAGACCACATTTGCAATAGAGTGGGGCTCGTTCCAGTATACGGTAATGCCCTTTGGTCTTAAGAATGCACCAGCTATATTTTCTAGAGTAGTAGTTGCTGTATTTAAAGAATACATTCATAAATTCTTGGAAGTATATTTTGATGATTGGACTGTATTTGGGTTAATCAATAAGCACATAGGTGATCTAAGACTGATGTTAGAAAAATGTAGGCAGTACCAGATCTCTCTAAACTTGAAAAAATGTATATTCTGTTCACCATTTGGTATCTTGTTGGGTCACATTATCTGCACACAAGGCTTGATGGTAGACCCCGCCAAGATCGCTATCATTGTAAACCTTCCAGCACCTAATTCAGTCAAGCAACTGAGGACAGTACTTGGTCATACCGGGTACTACAGAAAGTTCATCAAGGGCTACGCAAAGATTACAGCACCGATGGTGAAATTGCTCAAAAAAGATGTAAAATTCCTATGGAACGAGGAATGCCAGCAGAGCCTAGACATACTTAAGAAGAAGATGGTTACAGCACCCATCCTAGTATTTCCGGATTGGACTAAGCCTTTCCATGTACATGTGGATGCATCTGGCATCACATTAGGAGTCGTCTTAACCCAGCCAGGAGAAGGGGATCTTGACCACCCCATCGCATATTCCAGCAGAAAGTTATCAACAGCAGAAAAGAACTACACCACAACAGAAAGGGAGGGTTTAGCTATGGTATATGCATTGCAGAAGTTCAGGCACTATCTATTGGGCGCCTCGTTTAAAATGTTTACTGATCATTCCGCATTGAAGTACCTAGTCAATAAACCAGTGTTAGGGGGGAGAATCTGCAGATGGTTACTCCTCTTCCAGGAGTATGATTTTGAAATCATTGTGAAACCAGGCAGACTGAATGCAGGACCAGATCATCTGTCGCGGCTAGAATCAGGAGAAGAGCCCAATAACCTAGAAGACAGTCTGCCAGATGCGCCGTTGTTTTCCATACAGATTGCAGATGAGTACTATGCCGACATTATTCAATTCCTCACCACAGGAGTAGCACCTGACGACTTTACTAAACAACAAAAGAAGCAGTTGGTTGTTAAGGCAGCAGACTTCACCCTCATTGCAGGATGTCTATACAAGTTAGGTCCAGATGAATTTCTGTGCAGATGCGTGATGTCACACGAGACAGACACTATTATCAAAGAGGCTCATTCAGGAACCGCAGGAGGACATTTTGCAAGAAAACCGACTGCGCAGAAAATTCTAGACGCAGGCTTGTGGTGGCCTACACTGCATAAAGACACAAAGGACTTCTGCAGATGCTGCGATATCTTCCAAAGGGTAGGAAAACCCTTGCGCCGCGATGAAATGCCGCTGCGACCGCAGGTCACACTGCGCGCATTCGACAAATGGGCTATCGATTTTGTGGGTCCAATCAACCCACTCGGGAAGCGCACTGGTGTGAGATACATCATCACTGGAATAGAGTACCTCACCAGATGGGCAGAGGCCAAGGCAGTAAGAAATTGTGATGCTGCTACAGCTGCACAGTTCCTTTTTGAAAACATCATCAGCAGGTTTGGATGCCCAGTAATTTTGATGAGTGATCAAGGCACACACTTCTTGAACAGCACTATTGAGGCGTTGACAGAAGAATTCCAGATTCAGCACTATAAGAGCACTCCCTACCATCCAAAAGCTAATGGTACGGTCGAGGCCTTCAATAATATTTTAGAAAATTCTCTTACGAAGATCTGCAATAACCAAAGGAATGACTGGGATCTCAGAGTTAACGCTGTGCTGTGGGCATACAGAACCACATGCACGAAACTTACGGGACACACACCTTTCAGCTTGGTATATGGACAGGAGGCTGTTATGCCTATGGAGTATATTCTTCCTAGTTTAAGAGTCACTCAGATTACCGGGATGACTGATATAGCCATGGTAGAGGAATGGTTAGCACAGCTGCTTACCTTGGAAGAAGACAGATTCATCGCTGGATTCCATCAAACAGTGCAGAAAGCACGAGAAAAAGCCTGGCATGATAGACACATTAAGAATAAGACTTTCCAGATCGGAGACCTAGTGCTCCTGTATGACAGAAAATTCCTGAATTTTCCAAGGAAGTTCAAAACACATTGGCTGGGGCCATATCAGATATAGCAAGTCACAGAAGGAGGTGCTGTTCAACTCAGTCAGTTGAACGGGGAGCTTCTTCCCACATGGATTAATGGCAATAGGCTTAAGCTCTACAGTGACAACCTCCCCACCTCTTCGTCCTAGCATGAACAGTTTATAGAGGTGCATATGCCCAGTGTAGTTGAAAGGAGGCATCGCACCGGAAACTAGCCTACACTGGCAGACAGCCTAGTCAAAAGGAATCGCACCAGCGCGATTCAAAAAAAAAAAAAAAAATTGACATCGTTTGGTTGCGCAGGTGACAAGGAGATTACATCGCAGTAATGCGACGTGTCACCGTGCCACGTGTCCAGTTTCGAAACTAATAGTGGACCGTCAAGTCACGGTCTGATAGGCAGTTAATGAGGAAATGACCAGTATCCCTTACTGTAGATTTGGCGGTAGGCCTCATTAAGTTTCTAGATTTGACAAAATCTTCGACGAGACTGGCGCCGGTACACACAATTCGAGGGAAATTTGATCGGATTTTTGCATTTATTAAGGATCGGGTAACTGGTGTGGTCTTGTCCATGCAATTAATATGACCAATGAGCTCAGTCTAGATGACCGTTGCATCCGGGACTATCATCCATGACATAAAAATCAGACATTATTCATTGGAAGGACTACATTTTCACAGAGCCAAAATTGTAGTGTGCAAACTCAGTCTTCCTCGTACAGAGCCCATCCCATTACAAGCTAAAGAGTTTTCCAGATATTGCAGCCATTGCATACCCATCGCCTCACACCGACTGATTCTTGGCCGAGGATGAACCACTAGATGCGCTGCTGAAAAGATTCAAGCGTACTAGCCTGGCAGCTCCCATGACAACACCAGTTAGGAACGTTCAACCGGGTTCTTCACAGACCAGACCACCACCACAGACAAGGAGCCAGTCTTAGCTCCCAGAGGAGTCCATTTTGGGGTAGGACGAAGACATAGTGAATGAAGCAGACTACCTCTTCCCTCAAGTCAATGGCGCTCCAGAGGTAAAACTCTCCAAGACTGGTAAGCTTGCTGTCCCTATCCCACCAATAGACCCTCGAGTTAAAGAAAATGGTGGTCTTGTGGGGTATGCTGCTGTTGTTAAATTCGTAGATTACAACCTAGCAGATGGTAATACATACCCTCACTTCAAATCAGACCAGTATCTTAGACACGAGAAGAACCCAAGGACAGCAAAAGAGGAATTGGTTCCCATGCCACATGTCCAGATTCTTGAGCCCACCGGTCTGCTCAATCTGTTGAGGTTACCCCATTTTGGACGTAGTGCAGAGGTCAATGCCGTGGTACGTGTCCTACTCTCGTGTCTACACGGGGGTTATCTCTGGCTAGGCCATAAGGTCAACCTTAACATCGACTTGATCCACCACATCACTGGGCTGTCTAAAACTGGTAAAATCCCCGACTTACAGATATCAGGGAAGACCAAGGATTCGAAGTTAACACCGGCCTTAGTAAAAAAATACAAGTTACAGAGAGGAGGCAGGGATTATGATATCACCAGTATCGAGAACGAGACACTCATATTTACAGCCAGCCTACTGGCGAGAAGATTGCTAACCAAGGTCCGACCAAAGGAAGTTACAGGATCTGTGATTATCCTGGCTGTACAAGTTACAGAGGGCGAACAGTTTAACTGGTCCTTGTTTCTATTAAATATGCTTCAAGAAGATTTTTTGGAAGCCCAAGATCAGGAAAACCACCCTTTCCACTTTTCGTGGTTAATTATTCTATGTGCATTCATGGGCTGGAAGGAGCCCCCCAATACACAATTTCCGCAGATTCCAGGAGGAGCGCCTAGGGGTTTGCGCTATGCTATCTTATGGGACACCAACAGCCCAGCAAGGAAACACGTCAATTTGATGGTATTCCACGAATACTATGCAATGCTGAAGACAACTATTGAGGAATTACCACGGCTCAGCACAGAGACCGTCGACCTGTATGATAGACGGCTCAATTTTATGGAAAATAGCCATAGAGTCTATCTACGGCCGAAAAGGACAATAAGGGATGATTGGGCTCCTGGTTGGTTTAGGATGACAGCACAGGATGTTGAGAGTGTCATAAGAGGCTTTGATAACCAATGGCAGCAAGAGTATGAAGACACCACACCACTGCCAACAGGATCTACGGAGACAGACCCAATTGAAAAAGGAAAAGACAAAATGGACACCCAAGCAGCAGGAACGACGGAAGCACCGCTACCAGGAGTAAAGAGGAAAGAACCAACAGGAGGGCCAATAGAGGTGGCCACTACAAAGAAGAAGAAAAAACACAAGGCCACATTAACAGATGAGGATTACGAACTCATTGCAACAAGGACATCTGACGTACTAAAGGACACATTGGATGCGATGAGGGAACAGCAAGAGAAACTACAGAGTGCAGTCGAAAAGCAACAACAAGACTTAAAAGTAATTACAGAGAAGACTACCGCGGTGCACATCCCATCGGCTAAGGCAACCACCAAAGAAGCATCGACACCGTCGATATCCCGCGAGGAAAGTCTAGCAAAAGATCGACTCAATACTGTGTTGATTCCACCAGGGAGCATCCGATTCCCTGCGACGATGAAGGATCCACTAGTGCAGTTTGACCAACCTATTGAGGTCAACCTGGTGGAATTCCATACTGAGCAGTTGCAGATGATTGAAAAACAGATAAGCACAGAACTCCGTACCCGAGAGCTCGCGACTTATAAGCAGAATGCGCAGCTAAAGCAAAAGAATGCAGCACTGGCTACCAGCTATCAGAAGAAGGTTGGTGAGCTAGAAGGATATCAAGAAAGGGATCAGGCACTCTCTCAGCTGCTGCAGAACATTGCTTTAGAACTACCCAGGTGTAACATTGAGTTCGTGGAAGATACTCCCCAAAAGCTAAGAAAAGTAGCCGATAGAGCAAAGGCTCTGGAGGATACCGTCGTTAGAATGGACGAAGAAGTGGCTAAGATGAAGGCATATCACGATGCGCATATCGCCGAGCTTGAGGCTCGCGCACGGGATACCTCCCAGGCAGACCAGAGAGCGAGAATCGAGGCTTTTAGCCTCACTGCTGTGCAGATGCAGTCCTGCATCAACGAAGCAACATCAGTACTGACCGATGCGATGAGCACATGGTCCGAGCTAGATGATCCACCTCAGCAAGTGGATATCCAGCGAAACATCCAAGTGATAGAGAAAACTACAATGGCAATGAAAGAAGAGATTAAGAGCTTATCAGCCCTTCAGAGGATGAAAAAGACAAAGGAGATGAACCAATTACAGCAGGAATCCCAGCAGTTGAGAACAAAGGAGCTGCACATCACCGACTTGCTTCAACCCTTCCAGGAGCAAATCACCGAATTATTCGACGCAGTGGAGCAAAAGGTGAAGGAGTTCACTACCATCCGTGAGTAAGCTGATCAAACAGAGGACTCCCATATCAATCAAAACTTGCTTGACTCGGCATGAGAGCGTGCCGAGGTAATGAAGAATGAAGTTGCAGAACTTCGGGGTAAGTTGCAGAAAACTTCGCAGGAGGCGAAGGAGAAGCTACAACAGGAGACACCTGTTGGTAGTGGCTCGGGGGCAAGCCACAACTAAGTGTTAGGGGACTGTTGGAGCAGGATCCCGCAGCTACAGAAGAAGCTGCTAGTTTTGGCGGAAAGAGAGAATTTTTGGCGGAAAAAGGATAGGGCAGAGCTACGACACCGTAGCACGTTTCCAGCTGGAGAGCAGAGCCGGAAACCATGACTTTTGAGATAGAAAAGTCTATAAGGCAATGGTACCTGAGCGGCTGAGAGAAGAAAGCTCAACCACTGCATTGAAGGCATCGGTGGAAGACAGGAGGGCTCAGCGACCGTCATAAAGAAGAAGGAGCAATGAGGCTCAAGCATTGAAGGCGAAGGATAGAAAGAGAAGCGGTGCATAGTACCCATGGTCAGTGCCGGGAAGCATGGAAGACTGCAGAGAGCTGTGGTGTGACGGGAAGCGGCTACCGCAAGGACAGAGAGGACCGACTGTCACTATTTAGGGTATGGGTTTTCTGTTGGGACAGGCCCACAGTGTTGTAATGGCACGACCTTCGGGCTGCCTATAAAATCTTTCATTTTTGTATTGTAAAGGGTTAGCTAATCAGTGAGTTAGTTACTTGGTCAGTTGATAGTTTTGTAGACTCAGGAATCGGTCAGACAGACTGCGTTGTAACGATCCAAACACCTAGTTGTCTGTGAGTCATTTGAGTCTGTATGTAACCATCCACCGAGAGAACAGAGAGGGAAGAATATATTGGAAGAAAGGAAACATAGAGATAGACCAGAGATCTAGAAGAGACCTCGCGCTGCATATGTAGTGCAAGAGACTGTGCTAACTTCCCTCAAGATATATAATAGAAGCACAGTTTGGTGGACGTAACTCCCATCCTGGGGGTGAACCACGTTAAATCTGTGTGTTATGTGTTGTATGAATGTGATTGTATTTGCTTATTGTTACTGGTTATTATGCATGTAATGTTATTTGCAATAGATGAATGTATGTATTGTTCCGCTCATGATAATGCAAGAGGATAAAGATAAGTTGAAGCATTTTAGTAGGCTGTTTAAAGACTCCTTTACGTCTGTCTCTAATGACCAGTTACTCACAATATACTTCTGAGAAGTAGAGTTTTGCACATCGGCACAGTCACGCTAAGAGCGCAAAGTCGTAGTGGTAAGATATCGCAGAGAGGTGGTATCGCATCGGCAGAGGAGCTGCGGTGCGTGATACTGCGGGCTGAGGGCTTAGCGTTGAGGGGAGGATGGGTGTTCCACGGTGCGCAGAGATGCGGTAAGTTTGGGAATATTGTGAGTAAGTGGAATTTGTGCAACACAAGAGGAAATCGTGCTACTTGCGCGGTGTTAAGCATCGCACAGGTAAAAGTGTTGCGAGTAGAAGGGGACGTGCGATGCGCAGAGCTAGTTGATCTAGTGGCGCACAGGAGAAAGAGAAAAGAAGTAGGATGCACAGAACCTGGTCCAAGACACTTGAGTCTTGGCCAACCCATTAGATTCACTTCGGGTGAGACTTCAGATCGCTTCGCGG
>LPNX011026378.1:75894-163394 GCA_001517045.1 Pseudotsuga menziesii
TCGAATGCTGATCTGTACAAAATGATTCACATTCCACGAATATCATAGATTCTCAAACGTCTCTAACTGAAAAAAAACTTTAATTCCTTCGAATACCCAGCTTGCCTGACTCTCTGCGTTCCACGAATAGTCATTCTCTGCTCTGGGGTTTTACCGGTCACAATTGAGTTACACTCTCACTTACTCCAAATCACTTCATTCTAGTCGCTGCTCTGCAAGGCCATGCCACGTCACTTATCGCCAATGCCATGCCACGCTGCGGTTTTAAATGTTTAAATCAGAGGTTTATTTGCTTATTCTCTCACCATTACGGAAAGATAATCCTCTTCATTCTCAATATTCTTCTCTGATGCATTTGCCTTAGTCGGTTGTTTGTTTGGTTTCACGTCAGAACATTTTGTTCTTTCATTCTCTGCTGTTGCGGCTCCTCAACGAGCTAACCATCTGCAATGTTTTATGTTGACCATGGAACTCGCAGTCTGATGGTCTTCCACCGTTGTGGCTGTGAAAAGGACTATTCTTCTGTAGTATTTAGTTCTTCCACTCGCCGATATGTTTTGTTTGCCGCGGAGCCCATAGTCTTTCAGTCTTCCGTCATTGCGGTTGTGAATAGGACTATTCTTCTGTAGTATTTTATTCTTCTGCTCGCCGATATGTTTGTTTTCCATGGAGCCCATAGTATTTCCATCTTTTTCCATTGTGGATGAGAAAGTCACTATCCTTCCGCCGTTTAGTCATTTCTCCTCCGATGAAGAGTTTTCCCATTGTCGCCGTGGAGCCCATAGTCTTTCTGGCTTCCGTTGTTGTGGATGAGAAATACACTATCCTTCTGCTATCGCGAATGAGAAAGTCACTATCCTTCCGCCTTTTAGTCGTTTCTCCTCCGATGAAGAGTTTTCCCATTGTTGTCACGGAGCCCGTAGTCTTTCCGGATTCCGCTGTTGTGAACGAGAAAGACATTATCCTTCGTCCTGCTTTGTTTCAGATTTTGTATAGTGTGATCAAACTATTCTTTTAAAGATCTGTTTTATATGTGAATCGCTATATAGATGTAACATTGTGTTTCAATGAGACTTCATATGTTAAGCTCCATCGTATAGAATAATGCTGAGTTTCAATATAATGTTGTATCCATGTGTTTCAATGTGTAACATTTGACTGTGTATGTTGTTGATGTATAACATGATAACTCTATGCTGATAACATATGTAACATTTGTAACATTTGATCATTTTCATCCTTCTGTTCCATTTATTTGAATGTATAACACAATCCTCTGTTGTAGTGAACTGTGTAATCATCCTTTTCAATATGCGGGTATTCTGTGCAACATTTAGAGCTATGTCATTATTCTCATCATGCTGTGGATTTGCCTATGAGTGAAACATTCAAAGTTTGGCATATGGCAACATTCAGATTGCGTAACAAAACTGGCTAACAAACTCCCCCTTTGACATGATGAGAAACTTTGAAAGCTTTCTTCCCCTTTTGACATCCATGGCACAGATAGAAAGAGAACTCCCCCTGTGAATATGTCTCCCCCTGTCACTGTAAGACAACTAACAGCTGAAAAAAATGAAACCAATTTGTACTGAATATGTTCAGAAAACAAGAAAGCAGAAGTTGTAACCATATGCCAACAAGAAATCAGAGCCATAAAGAACTTGGCAACCTATAATGTGAATGAGAATATATTCATAGTGGACAAACCCCCAGCTGAGCTCGAAGCATTTCAAACTGATATTTGGGAAGGGGCTTAGTGAAAATATCAGCAAGCTGATCTTTTGTTCCAACATATTCAATTTTAATCACCTTGGACAGTACCTTCTCTCTCATAAAATGATACTTTATAGGTATGTGTTTAGTCTTTGAATGCATCACTGGGTTCTTTGAAATACTTATTGCACTTGTATTATCACAAAAAATGGGAATGGGATAACCATACTGTATGTGCATATCCTTCAACATCTGCTTCATCCAAAGGATCTGAGTACAACATCCCGCTGCTGCTATATGCGCGGATTCAACTATAGATAATGAAACATATGATTGTTTCTTACTGGACTAGCTTACCAAACAACCTCCAAGAAAGAAGGCAGCACCACTGGTACTTTTCCTGTCATCAATACATTCATCCCAGTTAGCATCTGTAAATGCATATAAGTCAAGAGAGTTACTTATTGGATACCACAAACCATGATTTTTTGTTCCTTTTAAGTATCTGAAAATCCTCTTTACAGCCAACAAGTGACCATTCTTAGGTGAAGCCTGAAATATTCTAACTTGACAAACAACATGCATAATGTCTGTCCTAGTTGCTGTAGCATAGAGTAGACTGCCAATCATGGATCTGTACATAGTTTGGTCTACATCTCTAGAGTTATCATCTTTACTGAGTTTACATCCAATGACCATAGGTGTACCAACTGGCTTACAGTCCTCCATTTTGAATTTCTTTAACATTTCATTAATGTATTTAGTCTGAGAGATAGAGATACCTCTGTCACATTGATTGATTTGTAATCCAAGAAAGAACTTCATTTCTCCTAGCATAGACATTTCGAATTCCTGCTGCATTCTTTCAGCAAACTTTGTGCTCAGTCTATCATCGTCACTCCCAAAAATTATGTCATCAACATAAACTTCTATAATAATCAGAATGTTATTCTTTTCTTTAATGTACAGGTTACTATCTGTGTGGCCTTTCTTGAACCTTGCTACATCAAGTAGTTATCTAGTCTAGAGTACCATGCCCTAGGTGCTTGAATTAATCCATATAACGATTTCCTCAATCTGTAAACAAATTGTGATGCATCCTGTACATGAAATCCTTCTGGCTGCTCCATGTAAACTTCCTCTTCCAGATCACCATTCAGAAAAGCTGACTTCACATCCATTTGGTAGACTTTAATTTGTTTGGAGCTAGCATATGCTAAGATCAACCTTATTGCTTCCATTCTAGCAATAGGGGCAAATTTTTCACTGTAATCAATCCATTCTACCTATGCATAACCTTTGCAGACTAGTCTTGCTTTATTTCTGGTTACTTTTCCTGTATCATCCAGTTTATTCCCGAAAACCCACTTAGCTCCTATTACATTTTTGTTTGCAGGTCTAGGAACTAGTTCCCAGGTATGATTATTTTCGATTTGACTAAGCTCTTCCTTCATAGCATTTACCCAATGTTCATCTTTGATAGCTTCATTAACATTTTTCGGTTTAGTCAGAGAGAGAAGTGATACCTAATTTTCAAGGATGGGTTGCTGTCTTTTACTTCTTGTCTCGACACCTAAGTTTATATCCCCAATAATCAATTCTTCAGGGTGATTTTTCTGTATTCGACTACTTGGAGATTTGGTTGAAATTGTATTTTTTGAAGGACTGAAGCATTTTTCATCATCACATGTAGATCCGTCACTGTCATCAGCCTTAACCTCTTCTATTTCATCCTCTTCATCATCTGACCTGTGCTTGTCAAATATATCATGAGTCTCAACTCCTTTTGCTTAGTCTTTGTTTTTAAGAATGCAGATTCATCAAATGTTACGTCTATTTCTTCAATGATATTTCTTAGTCTGAAATTATAACATTTATATGCTTTTATAGAACAGGAGTAGCCAACTAATACTCCATCATCAGTTCTAGAGTCTATTTTTCCCAAATGTGGATCTAGTCGTTTGATATAACACTTACAGCCAAAAATCTTGAAATGTTTGATGCTGGCTGGTCTTCCTTTCCACATTTGATAGGGTGTGACAGAATAGTTATTTCTTAGTAGACATCAATTCAAAATGTGAACTGCTGTGTGAATAGCTTGAGGCCAAAGCATATTACTCAACTTTGCTTCATGGAGCATGGTTCTAGCCATCTCTACTACAATTATGTTTTTCCTTTCTACTACCCCATTCTGCTAAGGTGTTTCAGTCACAGAGAAGTGTCTCTTTATCCCGTTCACATCACAAAATTTGTTAAATTCATTTGACACGTACTCTCCTCCATTATCAGATCTCAGGCACTTTATTTTCTTGTCACATTCATTTTCAACAAATTCTTTAAACATTTGAAAACAATCAAAAGATTCATATTTCTTTTTCAATAAGTAAATCCAAGTCATTATAGTGTAATAATCCACAAATAATAAGAAATACTTTTCTCCTTTCATCCCTTTTGTTCTCATGGGTCCACAAATATCAGTATGCACTATCTCAAGCGGTTTAGTTGTGGAGTATTCTTTTGTTTTAAATCTGACTCTTGTTGGTTTCCCATGTTGGCATTACTTGCACACTGAACTTGAGAGATTCTTTAAAGATGGTAAATATCTTACAGCTTCATTCTTACTCATATTGATCAGATTATCAAAATTGATGTGACCTAGTCTCTTGTGCCACAACTAGCTTTCATTCTCATTACTAAGACATCATTCATTCTTTTTCTCATCTAGAATATAGACATTGCTTGAACTTCTTGTGTTGTACCTATTAGTTTATTTGTTTTCACATTTCTGATTTGACATCCATTTGAATCAAATATCATGTAGCGTCCCTTGTCACATGTTTGACTAACACTTAGCAAGTTGTGTTCCATGTCTTCTATCAACAGGACATTTTCAGCCAAGTTTTTCTTACTGTTTAAACATACAGTCCCTCTTCCAATTATTCTAGCTATCTTATCATTCCCAAATGTGAAAGACCCCTCTTTTCCTTTGTCTAGTTTGATAAACAAATGTTTACTTCCTGTCATATGTTTGGAGCATCCACTGTCTATTATCCATTTGATTTTATGTTCAGCTTGCAGGGCTACGTTACAATTTTCAGCCTTCAGATTTTCAGTCTTCCTTCTCCAGATTTGAGTTTGTTGATGAGTATAGATGGGTTTACTAACTTTCTGAAGCTTGGTAGGGAAATTTCTTGAAATATGGAAATTTTTTTGACACTTATAACATTCTGTTTCATGGTTTAAAATATCAAATCTGTTATGAGTATTACTATTTCTGTTTTGACTTGTCACATCCAATCTTTTTCCATATCCATGTCTAGACTTCTCATAACCATTATATTCATGTATTTTTCTTGAAAATTTAGTACAAAATGCAGCCTTGTGTCCATAATTGTAACAAAAAAAAAACAATAGCCATTAAACTTATTTTGATACTCGTCATGTGTCCTTTTCTGAACAATTGGTCTTGATTTTTCTTCCTATTTCTCAACCACTAAATTCTCATCAGTTCCTTTCTCATTCTTCTTTTCTGTACCTGTTTCTTTCAAACTTTAACTAGAACCATCATTGATCACTGCTGACTTATAACCAAGTCCAGATTTATCATTTACAGATCTCTGACTTTATATTATCTGATTTAGAATTGATGAACTGTGATTGATGTTACTTTCCTGTACCTTCTTCCTTAATAAGACAACTTCTAATTTCAGGTTTTCGATCTCTTTAACCTTTACCATAATTAATTTGTTTAGAGATTATTCAGTCATTCTAGCTTCTTCCAGTTTTAGTTTTAATTCAATCACCATTGCTTCAGTGCTTTCAAATGAATCATTTGATTTTTTCAACTCGTCCTCAAGTTCTTTAACATTTCTCTTAAGATGTCTACATTCTTTTCTTTCTCTTCTTAAATCACATAGAGCACTTACCAATTCTGCTTCCAAATCCACGTCACTGTCTTCTTCCTCTTCAGACTGGTCTTTTTGATTTTCCAAATCCATAAAGAGATTCTCATCTAACTGATCATCACTTTCATCGGAATCAGATATATCACTTTCTTCTTTAGTAAATAAACTCTTCTTCTTGAAAGTACGTCTATTGAAAGACTTCGTGTATTTATTTTTGTATTGCTTTGTCTTTTTACTGCTTTCTTCCTCATTATCAGAGTTCTTACTATATGGAAATTTGGAACCAAAGTGGGATATTCTACCACATCCAAAACATTTCAAAGGAAGCTTTCCTTTGTACCTACCTGTACCCTTTCTTAAGCTCTTGACAAAATTTGCTTCTTTTTCATCTTCTTCTGATTTTTCAGAATGGTTTGCTTCTTTTTCTTTCTTATTCTTCTCCTTCTTTGCTGATTTGAATGCTGCTTCTTTCCTGGAAGAAGTCTCACCAGAAATTCTCATTTCATATGCAGTCAATATTCCATTAAGTGTATCCATATCTAAGGTATCTAAATCTGCTTTTTCTTCTAATGCAGAAACCTTAGGATTAAATCTAGCAGGAAGAGATCTAAGAACCTTTTGCACAATAGCTTCATCATCAATCTTTTGTCCTAGCCCTTTCATGGTATTGGCTACTTCATCTATTTGGAGAAAATAAGTGGCTATATCTTGAGATTCTTCCATTTTCAAACTTTCAAATTGAGATCTATATGTTTGTAATTTGGCATTTTTAACTTTAACATCCCCTTCATAGACTGTTTTCAGTTTGTCCAAAATTTATTTTGCTGAGGAACAGTTCATTACTTTAACAAATTCTAAAGCTGCTAGGACTCCTAGAATACCATACATAGCATTCGAGTTACTCTCATAGATTCTTCTACTTATAGGATCTATTGGGGTAGTTGCTGGAACATTATATGTATTTAAACAAGCTTGCCATACATCAAATCCTTGAGACTGTAGAAACAATTTCATTCATATACTCCAAAAGGAATAATTATGTCCATCAAATAGAGGCAGTCCATGTTTGGTAAATTCTGATTTCTTACCCATTGATTAGGATCTAGATTCCAGTGGTTACACTGATTTGAAGCAACCTGGCTCTGATACCAATTGCTGGACAGATTAAAGTAACTGAGAGGTGGGGGGGGTGAATCAGTTACATACCGAAGTGCATCTTTTTAAAGGATGTTTCAGATTTATTATGGACATATGTTTAAACCATTCAACATGTAGCTGCAAATTAAATAACAGTCAACATTCAATCACATCAACAAACACGAGACACAATATTTTCATGAGGAAATAAAAAAGAAAACTCTTCTTCTTAAGAATGAAAGATAAGCTCCAACTCCTCTTTACATTCTTTTATTTTGCTTGAGATCCAACCCAGACGAGGCCGCTACCTCTGGAAGCTCCAACTTCCAATTATACAAGCACCAACTTGTTTCTATTTTTTGGCAACAACCAGAGGGATGCTACAACACCCCAGAGAACTTGTTTCTCCCTTGCTCCACCCTACCACCCTGATTTTTCTTTGAATTACAGAATGAATCAAACCCTTACAACCCCTCACTGTCTATGACTAAGCGTTATAAATCAGCATTTACATTATGATTCTGAATTAGACAGTATTGCAGATATTCATAACAGATGTTATAATTCTATCTCTATACATTTTTCTCTGTTTATCATCAAGACTAAGCACATATAGAACTCACCGAGAATTTCACTGTATCATTCATATATTCTTTCTCATCTGGGCTCTTCATACTCTGCAACCATTAATCTCTATTCATCACCATATCCATGTCTTCAATCCCTTTCTGCAATGTGCTCAATCTCTTATATTCAAAATTACCTTACTGAACATCTCACACTTTAGTCTGCTTGCTACAATATATATATATGTTTCAGTCGATTCCCGTTCTCTCCGTTCATTACAGAAACGGTTACGGACTCTTCATGTACCATCTAATTGCAAATGAGAAACAATTAATAGGTCTCGAATGTTGATCTATACAAAAAAATTCACATTCCATGAATATCATATATTCTCAAACGTCTCTAACCAAAAAAAAAACTTTAAGTCCTTCGAATACCCAGCTTGCCTGACTCTCTGCATTCCACGAATAGTCATTCTCTACTATGGGGTTTTACCTGTCACAATTGACTTCCAATCTCACTTACTCCAAATCACTTCATTCTAGTCATTGCTCTGCAAGGCCATGCCACGTCACTTATAACCAATGCCATGCCACAATGGGGTTTTAAATGTTTAAATCGAAGGTTTATTTGCTTATTCTCCCACCGTTGTGGAAATATAATCGGCTTCAGTATCGATATTCTTCTCTGATTCATTTGCCTTAGTCAGTTCTTTGTTTGGTTTCATGTCGGAACATTTTGTTCTTTCATTCTCTGCTGTTGCAGCTCCTCAACGAGCTAACAATTGGCAATGTTTTATGTTGACCGCAGAACCCGCAGTCTCATGGTATTCCAGTGTTGCGGCTGTGAATAGGACTATTCTTCGGTAGTCTTTCATTCTTCCGCTCGTCGATATGTTTTGTTTTCCGTGGAGCCCATAGTCTTTCAATCTTCCGCTGTTGCGGCTGTGAATAGGACTATTGTTCCGTAGTCTTTTATTCTTCTACTCGCCGATATGTTTGTTTTTTGCGGAGCCCGTAGTCTTTCCTTATTCCGCCATTGTGGATGAGAAAGTCACTATCCTTTTGCCGTTTAGTCGTTTCTCCTAAAATGAAGAGTTTGCCCATTGTCACCGTGGAGCCCGTAGTCTTTCCGGCTTCCGCTGTTGCAGATGAGAAAGACACTATCCTTCTGCTGTTGCAGATGAGAAAGTCACTATCCTTCCGATGTTTAGTCGTTTCTCCTCCGATGAAGAGTTTTCCCATTGTTGTCGCGGAGCCCGTAGTCTTTCCGGCTTCTGCTGTTGCGGATGAGAAAGACATTATCCTTCCGCCTACTTTGTTTCAGATTCTGTATAGTGTGATCAAACTATTCTTTTAAACCTCTATTTTATATGTGAATCGTTGTATAGATGTAACACTGTGTTTCAATGAGACTTCGTATGTTAAGCTCCATGGTATAGAATAACGCTGAGTTTCAATATAATGTTGTATCCATGTGTTTCGATGTGTAACATTTGACTGTGTATGTTGTTGATGTATAACATGATAACTCTATGCTGATAACATATGTAACATTTGTAACATTTGATCGTTTTCTCCCTTCTGTTCCATTTATTTGAATGTATAACACAATCCTCTGTTGTAGTGAACTGTGTAATCATCCTTTTCAATATGCGGGTATTCTATGCAACATTTAGAGTTGTGACATTATTCTCATCCCGTTGTGGCTTTTCCTATGAGTGAAACATTCAAAGTTTGGCATATGGCAACACTCAGACTGTGTAACAAAACTGGCTAACAAAAACAAAACTAGAGTTTAGAAGAGAAATTCCTGTACTCAATGATGGTTTCAATGTGAAAATCTAATTAACAGACAATGTCCTAGCAACAGAAGAAAGAAAGTCCAAAGGATTTCAAAGATGGACTTTCCATTCAGGCGGTTGTATAGACAATTAAATCTAACATTTGTGAAACTTATGAGGGCCAAGAACCAAGGGATTTCAACATTGGACTATGATGTATTACTCTATCATATTTCCTACATTCTCCTTAGTACAAACATAGTCCAAAATGTGGTAGAGAGAATCCTTTTGCAATTGAAAATAGCATCTATATCTGCAGTAGGTAGGCTGAAATTTTTAGCCAACATTGACTCTCATTGGGTTGTAAAGTAAATGGTCAAACATGTTAACATATATGCCTTTTTTTGTTAGGTTATTTGAAATGGTTAACATAGAAAACATAAACATATGCTTGTTTTCAAGAAAACATGGTTGTGAGTCTCACTCTAAAACAACAAGGGCTACAAAATGCATTTTGAATTGAATTGGAGCCTTAAAGGCAAAAAACTAATCTTGGTATATATCCACATGAAAATCCTTTCTGGAAACAGGAAATAGCTCTAACCAATGGCAAAGTCAGCATAAGACCTAGCTCATATATAGTATATGACGTTTGACTCCAATCATTTTGCAATATGCATTTATTATAACATGTGTACATACCAAAAAGTCATGAGTTCTTTCTACATATCCAAGCAATTGCATGGGAAGGGAGGAAATTACCATTGGCATAATGATAAAAAACTCTAGAGATTTTACAATGCACTAATGCACCTCCTAGATTCTCTGCAGATATTTATTCTCCAGTTGCACCCTACCACAAGTATTACTCTTTAGGATGAACATAAGTTAAAACCCAATAGAAATGCCTCACATTACAAGACTTGATAAATCAGATAATTCTTGTATAATAGCAAACGTGAACATCAGATGATATAGAGAATTTAGACAAACATTGACAAGAGGAGGTCAAAGAAGGTCTGTATGAGTGCTTAGAGCGCATGGTCCCTGATGAGAGTGAGCAGGTGGAGATACATAGACAGATGATCAACTCTTTTAATCGAGCCACGGGCACCTTTGGAAAAACCCTCGCAAAGAAGGCAAGAGATGAGGACCAACGAGGTAAACAATTTCAAATTTCCAAGAATCAAAAGTTTGATTAAGTTCAAGTTCAATTGTTTTAGTTTAATCTTTAATTTTAAATCTTCAAGTTCAATTGTTTAAGCTTTAGCCTTTAAGTTGTTTAAGTTCAATTTGCAATCTAATTTGTTGAACTAACTTTGTCTTTGCAGCAAGCTGGTGGGAATAATTTGGTAGACAATGTGCTCAATTGAAAAAGTTTGCAATTCAAATCCTTATTCAACCTTGCAGTGCTTCTAAGTGTGAGCACAATTGGTCTGACTTTGAGCGGATTCACACGAAGAAGAGAAACCGGTTGGAACAAAAATGGTTAAATGATCTCATCTTCATGAACTGCAAACTTCAGCTAAGACGCAACCAGTTGTTAAACAAAAGAACTGATACAGGTCCCCATTATGTTGGACGATATTGATCCAAACTCAGAATGGGTAGTGCAGATTTAGTCAACAGAGTTTAAATCTGATTTTGACATTGAAGTTGAAGATGAGTTGAGGTGGGATGCTTTGGATGCAGATCCAATAGTATCAACTGCAAGGGATACATGTGCAGATCCAAACATTGCAGGAAGTGGTGGTACTAGTACTAATAGCATTAAACGGCCTAGCCATGCACCCTAGGCTTCTACTAGGGTCGTAGATGTCCCTAAGGGGGAGTCCTCCAAGGAGTGTGAGCCAGATGTTGATGTTCAGCATTCTATTTCCAACAATGGTGTTGAGTTTGATGATTGATTAGCCATGAGTCATGAGTCATGACTCATCATTGATCATTTTTTTTGGATTGTAGAGGCCATTTTGATGATAGATCCTCATTGATATTGTATTTTCTTTCAGACTCTGAGATATGTGCTATGATATTTCTCTATGTACTACGATACTATCTTCTATGTAGTGCACTTGGTGCCATTTTGTGATCCATACATTGTTTATATACCATATATACATGAGTAGACTTTGCATATTATGTCTATAATCATCTAATGGCTTCAAATCATATTTTGGAATGTGTTAAATTTAATTTTTGTCATTCAAATTGTAATTTTTTTTGTACTATTTAATAGCCTGGTTTATTGAAATCAAACTGCTTTGGTTCATTACCGGTTCCGGTCTAAGATGACCCTCACCCGGTTCAACTCTCGGTTCCAAGTTTTAAAACTTTGATATATATATATATATAAACTTTGAGAAGTTAGAATTCATAATAAACATTTGTAGTTGCTTGTAAGAACAATATTCTATACTATACAGTATTATGCACATCCCCTACACTTGCTAGTTCCAAAAAATCTCAAGCAAATAAGAAAAAAGTTGAGAGACCATCATTGACACTCGAACATGAGAAAAATGTAGTTTAGCTTTAGAAACTTAAGTTTAACTATTTTCAATTTACATAACAACTCTATAACAACTCTTCTTCCTTAGATTTCTTGTTTATGAGGATTGGGTTAAAAAGCATTGTCTTCTGAACAGGTTTTGCATATTTTTACAGCTGTGTCGAAAACCACTAGAAAACACTTTGGGATATACATGACTGCATTCTATAAAGAGATTAGATTCATATTTTATATTAATAAGGATATTGAATAGAAATTTATTCAAATGTTTAGTACCCAATCTAAGTCTTCACTATCCAATTGTTCACACAGTACTTGATGTTGGGATGGGGTAAGAGTTGGACTTGAATAACTTCTGGACACCTATGTACAATATGTAAAAGCTAAGATAACTATAAAAATGAGAAGAACAAGAGAAATACCTAGAAGGATCAAACATTTCAGTTGTTGCAATTCTTAATTCATTGACATAGAGGCTTTGTTGCTTGTAATGATGTCTAAAAAGACAATAGTTAAATCACCAGAAACGCAAATCAAAATCCATCATACACCACCCATATTTTGAGTTGCAACTTGTATAGGTTCAGATTTAGATTCAAAATAATACGAAAAATATGGATGGGATAAATGATCATATTGTGGAATCATCAATGTCCATTGTCAAACTGAAGATCCATGCCCGAAACATCTCCAAAAGTTGTCTTGGACATCTCTGAAATTGACTTGGAATGTCTCCAAACTTTACATGGAAGTCCCAAAATCTGTTGGGGATGTTTTGGATATGGCCAGCAAGTCCCCAAGCCCCCGATGAAATCCCCAGTAGACTAGGAACATTTCATAGGGATCCCCAAGTCCCCAAGACGCAATGAAGGTACGTGGCTTTTTCAGGGGCGCTAGGTCCCTATGCAACATAGGGAATTGTTAAGGGACTTGACATTGATATTGAAGACATAGTACAGACATCTCCTGTTGTTTTGTTTGTTGTTGTATCTATTGTTTTGATGAGTTTTCAAATATGGTTTAGGCATAAGAAGTTTCCCTAGAGGGTTGAAAACTCATAGGACTGTTTAGTATCTTCCCCCCTTGAATTGCCAGGAACTTAAGGTTGTTTTGAGGTGAAGTATCATACTTCTGCTGCTGTTTGGTACTTTAATTTTAAAAAGTCCCAGGGCTAAGAATTGGGAAATCTTCTAGGAAGAAGGTGGAATTTTTGTTTAGCATTGAAGTGCGAATTCCAAGAAATTTCCAACATTCACACCTATAATTTATCAATAAAATCAATTTATTTACCTACTTTTCACACCAGATTTCCTAGGAAGTAGTAGTTTAGCCTTGGGGTTAGGTCACCAATCTAAAAAAACAAATTATCATTCTCAAAGTGATTTAGTTAAAAAGCATGAAGGGGACAGGTCATCTACCCACTAGAGAAATGGATCAAAATAAAGCAGAATAGAATTTCAAGGAGTTGAAATGAAAGAGGCACTTCAAACATAAAACATGACACCTGCAAAACCACAAAACTATTCCCTGAACTATGTCAAAAGGTTAACTTTGGAACCAAGTATATCTCATCAAGCAATTATTAAAAGTAGAACAAAAATCAGTGGCAATGCAAGACGTTAAATAGTGGATTGGTATACTTTGGACTAACCAAATAATTCTATCTTTAAAGTCCAATAATAAGAACATATATTTTATTGACAATGGTACCTCTTCACTACAGCAATAGTCAATGTCCAAGCAAAATTAGAAAAATGAGGAAAGGAATGGAAATTATGATCAAATTAACAACAGTCTCTGGTTCTCTAGCGAAACCCTCATTTTTTAAGTATCTGGACAGTAACTGAGTAATTCTATATTTAAAATCCAATAAGACCATCTATTTTATGAACAATGGTACTTATTTCCTACAACAATATCCAATGCCCAAGGAAATCCTTTAAAATGAGGAAAGAAATGGAAATTGTGATCAAATTAACAGAAGCCTATGTTTTTATAGTGAAACACTCAACTTCATGTATAGTTTCATTACATAAATCAAATTCATTCCATGGTGAGTCTTTACCTATAGCATGAGATTCACAGGACCCTTGCTTGCATTGTATGGGAACTCTCCCATACCACACTCAAAAATGGAAAGTCATAGGCTCTAGATATCTGCTGGGAATGAATAATATTCATTGCTGATTCTCTCTGGTGACATGTATGTGACTGTACCAACAAATGTACCACACTGCATCCACCATGGTAAAATCAAGTCACAGTTAACAGTAAACATTCTTCCCATATGAAGTATTTGTAGTTAATCTACTGCCAAAAAATGCATTTCGTTGACAATTCATTGAATAAGACTTTCTATCGGACCAATTAACTACCTTAGCTCAAAACTGAATTTCCGTCACAGATATCCACATTATATATTAAAATTTATGTTCTGTAATCATACTTGAATATTTTTTTGTGAAACAGTGTTCTCCAAACCAACACTAATGCCAAAATCTTTAATTTTTGGCTCTCTAGTCATATTTATAAGAATATTAGCAGGCTTTATGTCTCTATGCACCAGATGCCTAATGCGATGTAAATTGTCCAATCCCTAGAAATACAACAACAAATCATTCTCCATCAGTCATGGCAATAGATAAGCAAAGAAGCATCACAAGGTTGATTAAATAAAAAACGGAATTCCCTTGCCACAGAAGCCACAATCATAATTATCTTACATGTAAAATTATGTGTGTGATAACAGAAATAATTGGTTTAGGAATGCACTTCTTTGATTGAACAAGGTATCTAAATGAGCCTCCATCCACATATTCCAAAGTAATGTTGATTTGTCCAGATGTAGGAGTGTAAAAATCCCCATGAAACTCCACTAAGACATTCACATGTGGTGCCTCACATAGTGTTCGTATCTCATTTAATAGCTGGTGTCGTTTTTCCTTCAAATTTATGAAAGTCGTTACTAAATCAATAATAGTAGAAAAGTTGTACTCTCAGTTTTAAACATTAACTTTCAACACTTAGAAATTAAATATATTAATTCTCTGGTGAAGTAATACACTTTATGTAGTTCAAACTCCAGTAAAATATAGTAATTCCTTGGTGAAGTAACAACTAATAGAACCATTATGAAATGCACTGAAAATGGAAATTTTTATAATAGAACCATGAAATGCACTGAAAATTGAACTCTAGGCTCAAAACTCCTCAAACATGTTTCAAAGACTTTAAAAAAAAATCCATTAAGAAATGCACTGATAATTGAACCTGGAATAGTTGTGATAAACGCCCACCCAATTGCCCCTGTACCATTACCGAGAGAAAAATACAATACTTATTTTATTTACTCAAAAGATCAAATAATAGCCTGAATGACTAGCACCAAAGTCGAGCCAAGTCAGTCGGTAAATAAATGATGGGTCTGCTTGTATTCGATCCAACCAACAGGGAGGGCATTCCCACGCACGATCCTGATGTGAAATTCTTCCTACTTTGCTAGGTCCTCAAGCAATCAGGAACTTGCATAGAGTATGGTTGTATAAACATGTATACAAGCTTAATACATAAGAGTGAGTTAAATCATACAATGAAAGTGAATTAGGTTAACTTGGCCCACGTGGAACAAATTGGAAACAGTGCCTTTATAAATTGTCGAGTGCTAAAGGTGGTTTACATTGCGGTGAAGGATCCAACATGCTACCTTTTATGTTATGCCATTCCCAATTAAAATCCAATTGAAAATGTAGTAACCGTCTCTCTTCAGTTTGTATACCTTTTATGTTATGCCAATCCCAATTAAAATCAAATTGAAAATGTGTAACGTCCCAGTTTTGACCCCGTTTGCATGATGTATATATTGTAATTAATCATGGTGAGGAGCTCAAGGCAAAATCCCCACCATCGATTTGGGTGTCTATGTTTCGGCAATGGGGATAGTTGCCGATGTTATGTCGTGCTAGCCGGCACAGTATAATGTGGCATCATGTAAAAACGCACATCAAATAAAACTAAACCACAACCAGCTACGACAGTGCAACGTTGAATGAAAAGGGTGTCATTCCGAAGGACAAGAGGTGGGGGATGTCAAACCTTGGTATATGGGGGAAAAACCCATGTGTTGCCACCTTGTTTTGTTTTTCCACCTTCCCTTGTCTCACCCAACCGTTTTGATGTCTTAATGGAGGTAGTTGGGGTAGTTAATGCTGGTAGTGGTGGTGGGTGTGGAGGACTGCTCATCCTTGCCCATGTACCCACTCCACTAGCAGAATTTCCCTTGATGTCGCGTGGGGATGAAGAAACACACCACCCACGAACTTCCATTCACTCCACTCCATCCCTGTCAGTTCACCTTCACGGCTGTGTCTGTTGAGGCTCACGCGGAGCAGGGGTCGGATTCACCCTCACGCATGGAGAGTTGTTCACTCTTGCATAGGGGAGTGCAGGCAGTTGGCATATCTTCAATTTCACGGTTGTGATCTGTGGAAGTTCCCTTTCACACAGGGAGTGCAGTCTTGCTCATGCACTTCCAATTCATGTCCTTTGTGTGGGCTGTTCACCTTCACGTAGGAGGGGAATTCTTGCTCATTCTCGTGCGCAGGGATTTCCTGGTTTTACCCACGTGGTTTTCCTCTGCGGATCTATGAATGCTTCGGCTGTATCTTTTCCTCACAGGCTGATTCATGGGGTCTACATTGTCGTTCCTCACACATGGATTCGGAGACTGTAACTTCTTCCTAGTGCGGTCTCTGTAAGTCTTTCTCCAGCAACTTCGACTATGTAAACTGGGCTGTTGTTTTCCCCACGTTGCTGGTAATGTGTGCTGATACATTTTTGGGATTGTTGTTTTCCCATGCTGTGAGTGGAATTTGTTGTTATGCTTTGGGGCTATCTACTGTGGTCTGCATTGAGTTTCCCATGGCTATGGGGAGTGCTGTCATCATCCATTATGGGGTTGTGGTTGTTGAAGTACCCTGGTTTTGGGTTGCAGCTGAGTTGTTTTTGGCCACGTTAGGGCTAAGAACAACTCTAAGTTTCCTTGTGGGATTGAGTTGTGTCTCATTTTGCGTTGGGGTTGCCACCCTATTGTTTATGCCTTCATCATAGAGCTGTGAATGAATTGTTTTGCTGCGGTCATGCAGTGGTTTTCCCTTGGACTGTGCTGGCTTGGTCGATCGGTTGATGGCCTGATAAACCAAGCTGCGTTGGTTTGACTGATTTGGTCCCTTGGCTATGTGTAAGCCTGTATTGCCCCTTAGTCCTTGGAGGAATCATGCCTATCTCGGGGGTGGCAGTGTTGCTGAGAGACTGATGAGCACGATGGCCTATGGTTGGGTGGAACGTTGCAGTGACGTAGCTGGTTGTGGGGTAAACTCTTTAACAAAAGATAAGTGTTGCTGGTTACTTCATCTCTGCAATTATACTGATGTCAAATGAATTGTAATGAACATGTTGAATGCTAGAATTGTATCTGTGTTTTCTTCTGGTGTATGTTGATGTTTTATGCATATTTGTATGATGGATCATGCATCCTGCTATATATGTTTAAGCAAGTTAACATCAGCGTTTATCTCTTGTTGTTATGTTCATGGGGTTGTTTCCCGTGTTTGGTGTGTTGGTCACTCCCTCTTCACCAGTTTAAGGGATGGGGATGTTACAGAGTGGTATCAGAGCTCAAGGTTGTAAGAGTGGGCCTCTATGGGCCATGAAGGATGTAGTGACAGAGGAAGGACTTCATTCTACCCAGTAGAGATTAGATTTGATGGCAGCAAACTTCCAAAAATTATCTAAGATCCTGAATAGTCGGACCATCGGAGCACTAAAGAGGAACAGACTTCCGATGTATCGAGAGAGTTTAGCGGTTTCCCATCCATCGTTGCGGCTGACGAAAGGACTAAAACGCTGATGCAGTAGTGGATCCGATTGCCGACGAAGGGAAATTTCAAGAAAATCACCTAAGTGTTGAAAGTCGAAACACTTAGTGGTTCAGACTTCCGACGTACCGAAAGGGTTAGTGGAAGAGACTTCCACCATAGCGGAAGAGTTAGGCGAAGGCGCACCCGACGAAGGACCGTTGAAAAGAAAATCACGGGAAATTTGGCTAAGTGTTCGAGTCAGTCAGAAGAAGAAAGTTCTTGGTGCATCCGTCGTTGCAGAAGACAAAGACACTAGTCTTTCGATGTGAAAAGCCCGCCGATCAAAAGAAGATAGCGTTTCATGTTCCGCCATTGCGGAAGCCAAACGCGCTAAGTATTCGGATGAGAAGGACCATCGGCACCGCAAGGAAGTTGAAATTTTTCTAAGTAAATAGCCGTCGATCAGAAGGAATAGTGGTTCTACGAGCTTTTGTTGCGGAAACCAAAACCACTAGACCTCTGATGAGAAAGGACTTTCGATGTCGGTCAAGGAATTAATTCACCGGTCGGAAAGGAATAGTAGTTCAAGTGTCCATCGTTGCAGATGAAGAAGCGACTAGGCGTCCGATGAGAAAGACCACTGATGCTGCGGAAGATTTAGCATTTGACAATCCGCCATTGCAACTGCCAAAAGGACTAGGACGTCGATGCAGTAATGGTTCCGACCGCCGACAGGCCAACAGGTGTTAAGTGATGAAATCGTTAGTAGAAAAAGGTGGAACAAGTGTTGTCATTGCGGCTGCGGAATGAAATAAACTGCCGATGCTAGTCCTTCCAGTTGTCGATGCGTAGAAAAAGTCACTGATGGCGTAGGAAAAAAGTTTGAAAATTGACTAAGTCTAAAAAACATCAGCCATCAGAAGCTTAAAGCTGTTTGTGCGTCCGCTGTTGCGGAAGTCAAAATCACTAACCTGCCAATGGGAAAGGATCATCGACACCGATCAAGATTGGGTTGCCGATCGGGAGAAGATCTAAGATCGGGCTTCGCGGTTGTGACTATGGAAGTAACTATGTCGCCTACAGAAAGAAGATCAAGCGGTGACAAGGGAAGCTTCACACGAAGTCTTCCGATGCAGCGGCAGCGGCAGAAGAAAGGAGAGGTTCACCGGAAGGAAACCGCAACAGCGGAAGCGAAGGGGTGTTGAGAGCCGACGCCAAAGGGTGAAATAAGCCGACGAAGAAGAAAATTTTGAAAAAATCATCTAAGTATAGAAAACATCGGAAGGATTTAGTCGATTGGATTGCCGTCGTTGCAGATGTCTAAGGGACTACCCTTCCAATGAACAGTGCACCCGACTGCCGATGAGTGTTGGAAAATTTTAGAGGTTTTGGCAGCTGATGTAGCGGAAGGGATTGTGAATCGAATCGCTGGCCCGGTGGAGTAGTTAGTGGTTTCAGGAGCTGATTCTACGGAACAGTTAGTGGTTTCGAGAGCCGATTCTGCGGAACCGTTAGTGGTTTTGAGAGCCGATTCTGCGAAACAGTTAGTGGTTTCGAGAGCCGATTCTGCGGAATAGTTAGTGGTTTTGAGAGATGATTCTGCGGATGAAGTTAGCTATTTGGGGATCCAAAATGGCGGGAGAAATAACCGCTTTGGCTGCCGATACCTCGGATCAATAATGGAAATGAGATCTGATTCTGCAAGGGGAAAATTCTGAATTTTCAAGTGGGATTTTTCAGGGATTTCAAGGGTTTTTCAGTGAGATTCTTAGTAGTCTTTTAGCAGCTTCAAAGTTGAAAAGGAGAATAAAAATCCTAGGTGGCTTAAGTTCACATTCCAAACCAGAATTCAGTGGTGTGTTTCGCCATTATTTTGAAACGGTGTGGTTTTCACACCCGAGGTCAGAATGAAGCATGGGAGTAGGAGTTGGAAAGCTTATCCAGTGGGGAACAAGGGTAAGTCACTAGAATCTGAGCATGAAGCAGCAAAGTGCTAATGATGACCACTGTTATCCAATGGACAAATCTGGAAAAATTGCATGCCCGGAGGTAGCAAAGTCTATGAAGTCAATTAGCTGCTGAGTGGAAGAGTAATTCCAAGGAGTGGTAAAGGTAAGAAACCTCATACCATGTGAATATTGGAATGTAGAAAGGTGTCATAGCTATATATGTTGATGATATTGATTATAGTAATTCATCCTATATGAAGTGGACATGGTATGTTGAATGCCTTGATATGAATGCATGCGATATTATGGATGACTAATGAACTCAAAAGATGAATTGAGGACAATTCAGGAACCATTTCAAAGGTTGTTATGATTGCAGGATAGTGATGATAAACTCACTGCTAGAAATGCTCTATGGAAAAGCAAGGTGGCATGAATGATACGCTGTGAAGTAAGGAGTATCTAAACATTTCATTTAATTGCATGAATGCTGTGACTATACCTTGCAATGTTAGTATGGTAATGATTGCATGAAGTAAATGAGCTTTGATAAACACTAATGTGACTAATAGATGGAAGTATTCGAATTTTATAAATTCTGAAAATGCTTCAGTAATGTTTGTAGCAATGAAAAGGTTATATGCATCCAGACTTACCAAGTGTTTGGTTGCTTGAGGCTCATGTTTCAGGTAGATTATTCAAGCATGGCAGTGAGAGGTAAGACCCTGACCAATGCTAGAATCTACCATTTATGAGAAGAGTCTCATGGTTGTAAAAATAGTTGGTATGCATAATAGGTTGTTAAAATTAAAATTGTGAATTTTGGATTTAAGAATTTGCTGACAACCACTAGCCACTATTGGCTTGCATAAGATTGTGTTTGGTTGATTGAAGCTCAGGTTTCAGGTAGATTATTTCGAGCATGGCAGTGAGAGGTAAGACCCCGACCAATGCCGGAATCTACCATGTGAAAGAGAAAAACCTTATGAGAAGAGTCTCATAGTTGTAAAAGTAGTTGGTATGCATAATGGATTGTTAAATTTGAATTGTGTATTTTGGATTTAAGAATTGTTGACGACTACTAATCACTGTTGGCTTGTGTAAGATTATGTCAGGTGGATGCATGGTAAGTGGGTATTCATGTTATGATAGTAAGCATAAAATTATAATGGGCATAGTGGTGCTGCTTACAAGAAACCCACAATTGATCAAGTCAATTTTTGTAGTAGATAGAATTGCAATTTCCTATTGAATTTGATTACCAATGTCATTGCTTGGTTATGGAGTGATCAATTGGATTGTATTATCAGGTAATGATTGAATTTTTGGCTATTTGATGAATGTGTCAGGGATACACACTGCAGGAATATCATGTGTGATGACCTACAAGATCCAAACTTCATGGGAAGGTTTTCCCTTGGAAATGGGTTTCGGGTGAAACGCCATTGGACATTTTGGAAATGTCTCATCTGCACTGCATGTTCGGTAGTAACATGAGTGAGATGGTATAAATTATGTCGGTAAGACATGTGTGAATATGAAATGTAAAAAGGAGTTGGGATGGAAAACCGAGGGACTCTTAACTCAGGGAAGGAGCCTCCATTCGTCCTTAACAAAGGCATACTGTGATGGAAAATGGATAAGTGTTTTGTGACCCTTGCTATGAATATGCATGTTTAATTATTAAATTCCATATGTAGAACATGTTTGATTTATTTCCATGATAACCGATCACTTGAGTATGAATAGGGCCTACATGGCACACACCGAAGAAGAGTGCACACTTTTTCGATGTCGAGTCATGAAAGGGTTGTCGATATTGATTACACTCTAGGGAGTGGATGCACTCCTGGTGTCTCAATACTTGATAATGAATGATGAGAAATGTGATTACAGTTTTTGAGCAATAACGCTGATGAGTTTGCTTGTATTTGCTTGTGTTGCTTGTGTTGACAGGCTAAAGGTAAAGGTAAAATGGTAAATGGTTGTTGTGAGGGGTTGCGGAGCAAGGGTTATTATTGATATAAGTGTATGTTGGTATAAGTGCATGATGGGCTATGATATGCCTGAGGGTCCATAGTAGATCCTAGACCTGGAAATGGTGATGATAAAAGTTCTAAGTCGAGTTGACATGATTGTGTACTAGCTGGACATTAATTATTTGATGTTGTGGAGAATCCTGTGTGCTGACCTAACATCTAAGTGCATAGGTGATCCCAAGGCTTGGAAAGTGAAGCAGGATCGTGTGTACGAATGAGGAAACACACAATACAAAAAAGTATTGGATTATTTTGCTTTTGAATATACATGTGTATATAATTTGGTTATGATGTTTTAAGCTCTTGTTCTAGAGATAAAACCAATGAGAATAAACTAAACATGTGGATCTGTTCAATGTTTGGATATAGGTATCCCTAGAAGCGAGGACTATGAGAGCATCCTACGGGTGCATGTGGACATGTGACTGTCCTGGAGAGCTCAGAATGAGCGGTAATGAAAAAGGTGCTAGTAAGACAAGGGAGTCCTAGAAATTGAGACAAACCATGTGGAGAGACTCCATGGTTTAGAGGTCTAGAACGGACCAGAGACACTAAGTGTCATGACCAAGAGAGATTGGTCCAGCATTCACGGTGAAGTGAAAGAGGCTGAGAGCTGAAAAGTCACGGCAGTGGTGTGCGTTCCAGGATGGAACAAAACAAAGAGGGAAAAACTCTTGCGACTCTCTCTTTCCTTTTGATTATATATATTTATATATATTCATGCATTGTGAAAACAAAAGATTGTTGAATGCATGTATGATTGAGAATGAAATGTGTGTATTTTCTTAAGTAAATTTGTCAATGCTGGAATAGTTAATTCCCTGCCCAGGAATGGACATGAATGAGCTCATGTGCCTGTTGGGGGAAGGCATGAAAAATATGAAAGTCTCCTTGATAAGACTTGGACTGTCATGCCAATTGGGTAATTAATTGACTAATTTTAATGTCTATATTATGCTTGGTCTGATATAATTTCAATGGTACATTTCGCAGGTGAGAAGAGTGATACCTGGTGGTGCACATTGATCATGGCAGCATATAAAAAGTTGTTGGCCTTGGCTGGAAGCCTCCTTCAAATGATTTCCAAGGACCACGAAAATCTTGGGGAGATGCTCAAGATACAGAAAAGGAAAAGTGAAATGAACCACCAGATTTTGCAAGACTCTATTGGTTTGCAAAGGGAGGTGAACAGCCTTCTGGGAGCGATCGACAAGGGAAAGGAAGGTGGATCAGCAAGGGGACAATTGTCCAAGCGACCCAATAAAAAATGGTCCAGGAATGAAGACTTAAAGAAAATTGAGCAGGTAAAGATGAAGCAGCCAGTGAGATGCTGGAGATGCGGAGGACATCATTTACGCCGGGACTGCCCAATGAGGGAACATGATGAAGGCAATAGCTGCAAAGTTCCTAGACTTCGGGATCAGCTGGAAGCTGAGAACTAGTAGGAGAAGTCCATGGAAGCCGAGGGGCTTGGTCTTGAATGTTCAAAGTAGATGATTGAACGTGGGACAGATCTGCAAAATTTTGAAATTTTGATGTGCAATTGTATATGTGTTGTATATAAGTAATGGAACACTGAGGATGGTGTTATTCCAAGGGGGAGGGGAATGTAATCTCCTAGTTTTGACCCCATTTGCATGATGTATATACTGTAATTAATCGTGGTGAGGAGCTCAAGGAAAAATCCCCACCATCGATTTGGGTGTCTATGTTTCGACAATGGGGATAGTTACCGATGGTATGTCATGCTAGCTAGCACAGTATAATGTGGCATCATGTAAACATGCACATCAAATAAAAATAAACCACGACCAGCTAGGACAGTGCAACATTGAATGAAAAGGGCGTGATTCCGAAGGACAAGGGGTGGGGTATGTCAAACCTTGGTCTATGGGGGAAAAAACCATGTGTTGCCACCTTGTTTTGTTTTGCCACCTTCCCTTGTCTCATCCAACCATTTTGATGTCTTAATGGAGGTAGTTGGGGCAGTTAATACTGGTAGTGGTGGTGGGTGTGGAGGACTGCTCATCCTTGCCCACGTACCCACTCCACTAGCATACTTTCCCTTGATGTCGCATGGGGTAGAAGACACACACCACCCATGACCTTCCATTCACTCCACTCCATCCCTGTTAGTTCACCTTCACGGCCGCGTCTGTTGAGGCTCACGTAGAGCAGGGGTCGGATTCACCCTCACGCATGGAGAGTTGTTCACTCTCGCGCAGAGGCACACAGGTAGTTGGCCTGGTCTTCGGTTTCACGGTTGTGATCTATGGAAGTTCCCTTTCATGCAGGGAGTGCAGTCTTGCTCACACACTTCCAATTCGTGTCCTCTCTGTGGGCTATTCACCTTCACGCAGGAGGGGAATTCTTGCTCATTCTCGCGCGTAGGGATTTCCTAGTTTTACCAACGTGGTTTTCCTCTACGGATCTGCGGATGGTTCGGCTGTATATTTTCTTCATGGGCTGATTCGTGGGGTCTACATTGTTGTTGCTCATGCATGGATCGGGAGACTGTAATTTATTCCCAGCACGGTCTGTGTAAGTCTTTCTCCAGTGACTTCGACTGTGTAAACCGGGCTGTTGTTTTCCCCACGTTGCTGGTAATGTATGCTGATACGTTTTTGGGATTGTTGTTTTCCCATGCTGTGAGTGTCATTTGTTGTTATGCTTTGGGGCTGTCTATTGTGGTCTACATTGAGTTTCCCATGGCTATGGGGAGTGCTGTCATCATCCATTGTGGGGTTGTGGTTGTTGAAGTACCCTGGTTTTGGGTTGCATCTGAGTTGTTTTTGACCACGTTAGGGCCAAGAAAAAATCTAAGTTGCCTTGTGGGATTGAGCTGTGTATCATTTTGGTTTGGGGTTTCCACCCTATTTTTTATGCCTTCATCACAGAGCTCTCAATGAATTGTTTTGATGCGGTCATGCAGTGGTTGTCCCTTGGACTGTGCTGGCTTGGGCGATCGGTTGATGGCCTGATAAACCCAGCTGGGTTGGTTTGACTGATTTGGTCCCTTGGCTATGTGTAAGCTTGTATTGCTCCTTAGTCCTTGAAGGAATCATGCCCAGCTCGGGGGTGGTAGTGTTGCTAAGATATTGATGAGCACGCTGGCCTATGGTTGGGTGGAACATTGCAGCGACGTAGCTGGTTGCGGGGTAAACTCTTCAACAAAAGATAAGTGCTATTGGTTACTTCATCTCTGCAATTATACTGATGTCAAATGAATTGTAATGAACATGTTGAATGCTGGAATTGTATGTGTGTTTTCTTCCGGTGTATGTTGATGTTTTATGCATCTTTGTATGATGGATCATGCATCCTGCTATATATGTTTAAGCAATTTAACATCAACATTTATCTCGTGTTGTTATGTTCATGGGTTTGTTTCCTGTGTTTAGTGTGTTGGTCGCACCCTCTTCGTCGGTTGAAGGGATGGGGATGTTACAGAGTGGTATCAGAGCTCAAGGTTGCAAGAGTGGGACTCTATGGGCCATGAAGGATGCAGTGACAAAGGAAGGACTTCATTCTACATAGCAGAGGTCAGAGTTGATGGCAGAAAACTTCCAAAAATTATCTAAGAGCCTGAATAGTCGGAGCATCAAAGCACTAAAGAGGAACAGACTTCCGATGTATCGGGAGAGTTTAGCAGTTTTTCGTCCACCGTTGTGGCTGACGAAAGGACTAAACCATCGATGCAGCAATGGATCCGATTTCTGACGAAGGGAAATTTCAAGAAAATATCCTAAGTGTTGACATTCGGAACACTTAGTGGTTCGGACTTCTGACGTAGCATTTCATAGTGAGTATTTACAGACCTTTGAGTCAGGAGGCCATGGTAGAGCTCCCTGCTGCAGGAGAAAGCACCCTTATGAAGCCACAAATAAGTGTCTATAGCCACATTGTCTCCCGCCAACTCCTTCACATGAATGGGGTTCATCACAGATTTCAATGACGGCAAAAGCCCTTGAATCCCCATCTCCTGCAACCAATGGCCACACGGTCAAATGAAAAGGATTCCGATCTAGACGTGAAAGCACCCCATCACAAAGAAGCAGCAACCATTGCATCTGGAGCTCCGAGGTCTTGACCTCATCCTGGCCGGTTGTTTGTTTCTCGTTGAGAGCGTGCCAACAAAATTTATTAGTTCAATGGGGCCAATTCTTCGAACGTTTGGCTTGTCTGTTGGGGTTAAACTTCACAGAAAGGGTTTATGTTAGTTCCGTTGATTGTGCAGGACCATCGGACCATTTGATTGTGTTTCAAATGTTTCAATTGCCAACACTTCTAGCGGATCGCCAATGTTACACTTTATTGTCTTGTATGTGTGTAGACATCTAAATTGATAAGGCTAGTATATAGTTTGTGGTCGGATGGGGTTACGGCATGCATGGGACATGGTTAATTTTAAGGTTAAGGTTAAGAGATAGTTATACAATTGAAGATAGGTTAGAATTTTTTTAATTTTTTGTATTCTTTTTAGTTATTTATGCTTAATTACATGTTAATTTTACAATTTTTACGAATTTTGGGCTGGAATACTATTTATGCTTTTTCATCTATCGATGAGAATGAGACAAGTATATTGTACAGGTTGATTTTATCGTAGTCGTCCAAGATTAAACAAGAATGAGACAAGTGTACTGTCCAAATTGATTATATGAGCGTCATATAAAATTAATAATTAATAATTTCAAAAAAATAAAAAATAATTTAATTAACATGTCATATGTAGAGTGATAGTTGTAAAAATTGAAATTAATCTTCAACTATTCGATTATTAGATACAACTACTAGCTTAACTCCATCGATTATTAGATACAACTATTAGCTTAACTTCAACTCTAATCAAAGTTATATTGGATAACTATTACCTTAACTATTATATGCAACTATTATGTTAACTCCAATGATTTTACAACTATTAGCTTAAGTACAACTCTAATTAATTACGGCTTAGTCCAAGTGCATTTGACATCTAGGAGTCTAGCTAATGTGCACTCATGTAAGAGTCGAACTCCAAATAAAATAGTTCGAACTCTTAATAAATTCCTTTGAACTCGTGTGATAAATGCACTTAGTGGAATGGTATTGTGCAACTCATGTGACACTCGAACTCCACCTACCAATTGGGATTCCACTTAATGTGCATACGGCTTAGTCAAACTCCATTTGGAAGCTAGAAGTCGCGATAACTCATAGCTATTTTATTAACTACAATAGATTTATATTAGCTTAACTATTACATAAAACTATTAGCTTAACTCCCATGATTCTACAACTATTAGCTTAACTTCAACTCTAACTACTTATGACTTAGTCCAACTGCATTTGGCATCTAGGAGTCTATCTAATGTGCAGTCATGTAAGAGTCGAACTCCTAATAAAATAGTTTGAAATCCTAATAAATTCCTCTAAACTCATGTGATAACTACACTTAGTAGCATGGTATTGTGCAACTCATGTGACACTTGAACTACACCTACCAACTGCGAGTTTAGTTAATGTGCATAATGCTTAGTCAGGATAACTCAGAGCTCTTTTATTAACCACAATAGATTTATATTAACTTTTAAATTAACTATTAATAGTTCGAACTACTTATAAACAATTATAAAAAATAAAAAATAGGTCATGTGATAACTGAACTTAATGGCATGGTCATGTGTAGTCCATGTGACAGTTGAACTCCATCTAGGAGCTCAAAGTCGAGTTAATTAGTCAAACTGCATTTTATAGTTGGGATTTGAAGTAAAGTGCAGTTCATGTGATAGTCCTAATAAAATCCTTCGAACTCCTAATAAATTCATCTTAACTCATGTGATAACTGCACTTAGTGGCTGGTAGTGTGTAACTGATGTGACACTCGAACTCCACCTACCAATTGGGAGTCCAGTTAATGTGCATAAGGCTTAGTCCAACTCCATTTGGAAGCTAGAAATCATGATAACTCGAAGCTCTTTTATTAACTACAATAGATTTATATTAACTTTTAAATTAAGTATTAAATACAACTATTAGCTTAACTCCAACATGATGATACAACTATGATCTTAATTTCAACTATGAACTTAACAACTACAACTTAAGTGGTTTTTATGTTAGATTAAGTATTAGATACAAGTAATTGACACATTCTTTAAGAAAAAAAATTATAACTATTAGGTTAAGTCCAATGATGATACAACTTTAACTTAACTTCAACTCCAATCACAAATTTTAATTGAATTGCAATGGTTGATATATTAACTTTTAAATTAACTATTAGATACAATTATTAGTTTAAATGCAATGATTCTACAACTATTAGCTTAACTTTAACTCTAATCACAGTTATATTGGATAACTATTAGATTAACTATTAGGTTAACTCCAATCATGATACAACTATTAAATTAACTTCACTAGTGATATATTCCTCTTGGTGTATTCCAAACATATTAATCTTATTAATATGGCTGTTGCTAGTCTTATTATTCTTGTATGGCTAGAGGTATCCATAACTACCGCTTATTTTTTATATATTTTTTTATAATTGTTTATTTCGATTTTTGAACCACTGCCATAGAATCAATCTTGATTGTACACTTACCTCATCCTCATCTGTAGATGAAAAAGCATAGGCCTTAGTCAACACCAACTCTGAACTAAAAAAGTTCTATAAAAAAATTTAATAATTCTTTTTAGGATTAATATAAAATTTAATTAATTTTTGTTTTCTATAAATATAATAATTTGTGTTTTAAATAAATTTATAATTTGTTTTATTATTATATAATATTTGTTTTAATGATATTTTTTTGTTATAGTAGTATATATAATAAACTTGGATCGAGGTTGTTGGCCGAGAAGAGTTGTGCACATCGTGAATCAGGTGGGTGGTGACGTTAGATGAAAAATTTACCTCGACGGTAATGCATAAATGAGGTTTAACTTGATAGTGATAAGGAGGGGTCATCACTGCATGACACATATCATATTTTGCGAGGTCACTCCTGTAAGAGGTCGAGGAATCAAAACATTTACCTAAAACTCTGAGATGGGGTCGGGTCTCTACCTTTACTGCATATGGATATGAGACTAGTTTTGGGTCAACACCCTAGTTTAATTATAATTGAGTCTTTGATTGGTTAAAGTATTGTTCTTGGTTTAAAATATTGTTATTGGATGAACTGTTATGACGTTTAAAGGAACTAAGCTTGGTGAAGCTGCGTCGACTGGTGCAGCTAGTTCGACGATCATAGATCATGATAGTTATAGTGATTTTAGAAAAGCACCTCAGTATGGGACTTGAGACTCTTACATTGAAGGATCAACAACTAGCTATGATGCTTCCAGGTATCGATATGGTACTGGTTCTAGCTACACCTAATTTGTAATTGTAGGAACCTAATTTTCCTTTGGCATGCGCTTAACGGTTTGTTTCAATGGTGTAGCAGGGATAAAGATGGTCTAACAAGGATACAGATGGTGTATCAGGGATAAAGATGGTGTAGAATTTGTGATAAGAGAAAATTCACACAATTGATTTGCTAGATATATGAAGATTGAGGTACATTGCACCAATATTACTAAGAGAAGTTAAACAATTTACAAATTTTACACTTCATTGTCACAAACGCAATTTTCCATGACACAATTACTAATGACTAACATAAATGACTAATTCATATTCTTCTAGCTAGTCATTTTTATGTCGTGACTAAATTAGTCGTTTACGTTAGTCATTTTTAACTCTGTCACTTATTATCTAGTCATATTTGTTAACTCGTGACTAAATTAGTCGTCAATTTTAGTCGTTCATAGTTGTGTTAATCAAAATTGCTCATATTTAGTAGTAAATCACTTGAAAAACCTGCGGTGACTAAAATTTTTAGTCACGTAGTAGCTAATTCCTCATTTTCTACTAGTGTTTCTAGCCCTAAGTGATAAGGGATTGTCATGACATTAACACTCCAAATAAGAGCATGAACTCAAACTATAGAGATGGGTGTTCAACTATCAATGTGAAAATTTATAAAGTTACACTATAGAGGAAGGGTTTCTTATTAAAATCCTCATCGAGGATTGTTGGCATGTTTAATGTGCCCATGTAAAGAGTTGTGTGGCTCCTCCACGATGGAATTAGCAATAAAACATTGCTAGGGTTTCACAACACAATTTTTCACTGTGTTATTGTTGCTTGCAATGGGGGAGAGGTCCACAGTTGGGATGCGTAGGTAGGGGTGATGTTTACAATGCCGACATCAATGTCTTGACACATATCTAGACTCTATTATGGTTTTATTTGTTTGCTCTTTCATTGTGATGTTTTAGTTATGCATACTTATAAATCATCTCTATTTTTCATTTACAGGCTATGGACAAGCATGGGGAATCTTGGATATGGTGGAAAATAGATGGTCGACTATGCATACAGGGTAAGCCCATGTAAAAAGGGCATTTACCTAATTTCTTAGTCGGTTACGGGGTTTACAGATGTGTTATGTGTATGGGGTGTGGCATCACTGCCAATTGGGATTTGCCAAGGTTTGGGATAGGAATAGAAGCTTAGACTTAATAGTGGATTAGGGTTTTTATAATTTAATTATGTCCCATTCAGGCATTCTATAATGTACTATAGATTGCGGGACAAAATTTATTTGTTTAGAAAAAATGTTGTTTGGAAAAATCATGGTAGTTTGTTATGTTTTAATCTTAACTCTTCAATGGTTTAATTTATGTGATGGCTGAGATATATGAGTTCCATTGCAGATCAATGGAACTATGATAATGCCTTTTGGTAGTGTATTCGTGACCATGGATATCGGGTCTTTGACCCCACTCTATATTTGGTGGAATGTTTTATTGTATTTAACGGGTTTACAAATGTTAATTTATTAAATCTTTTCTATTTGGGCCTTTCACTTTTGTTGATAAAGACAAGGGCAAAGCCCTAGATTCTTGCTTAATTTGGTTTTGTAGTGTATTCCTATCTATGTGTTTAGGAATTCATTGTAACGTTTATTGGAGTGTGTTTTGTATGTTGTAGAGGGAAACCCTAGCTCTATTTTTATGATTGTATGTTTTAATATAATACTCGGTGTAGGATGATAATGAAATCATTGTTTGGTTTTAATATTATTGTTTTGATGGTGACCCTATAAGTGTGGCCCATCCTTTCCTATATGGTATAGCTTGTTTACTATAAGGTTTATATTTTATTTCTTGTATGTAGAGACTTATGGTAATTTTTTAATGGATTTGATACTTTGTGTATTGTTTATGTTTTTTATTTTTCTAATTTTGTTAAACGCTCCCACCCAGAGCTCATCAGATTCGATCTTGGGTTTCGATAGTGGATTGATGGTTTTATGTTTATTATTTGTTTAATATTTCCTAAACACTCCAAGTCGGAGGTGACGAGATTTGATCTCGGGTTTCAATAATTGAATTATGATTCTGTTTGTGACGCAATTATTACTAATGTAGCGTAGACAGTTTAAGTTGGGTTATTATGGAGGCATTCTCGCCAATCCTTAATAGGATTCGATACTGGGTGTGTTCCTAACATTTATAATTTTTTGTTTCTTTAGGTTTGTGGTTTTATAATGTAGCTTGTTCCTCTTAAAATGTTGATAGGCTCTCAACCTTCATGTTAGAGGAAATGATGTTAATTATATGGGTGATTTACTTATCTTAATGTAGCATGGAAATTCTATATGTATTTTCATATTCATTGCTATAAAATGTAATATTCCAGCGCATGTTAACGTCAGCCAATCCTTTCTACAAGATGGATCAGTATTTTTCCTTGGGAAAAACAATGGTTTAATGGCTATCGCAAAGGATGATATTTTTACTTGACTAAATATACAAACAACAACTACTAAAAAAATGTTGATTTGTTTTAGTTGTGATCTACTGCACACATACTTTCTAGGCTGCGATCAATGAAGTGCAGGCTGAACCGACACTATTCCAGCTCAAGACAATTCTCAGCTCTGGGAGATGCACAGAGGAAAAAGGGAGTGCGCAGGAGGTGTAGCTACATGTGCCCTGGATGTAAGAAGGTGTTGATAGTGTAGTGTGATGAAGGAGGAGCTATACTCATTTTCCCATGACGTTAGAATATTTTAGCATGAACATAGCATAAGCCTGGCCTGCTCCTACTTGCACAGCAAATTCCAACAAGATGAAGAAAATATATGGTGAAGGTTAGCTCTCTGTATGGGAGGCAATCACTGATGGATTCAAAGATTGGAGGATTCCATGAATGAGGCGCTCTGGCTGCTTCATGCTAAAACCCTAAAAACAAGAAAAATAAGCAAAAAGGGAAACATACAGAGAGAGAGAGAGATGTGTTTTCAGCAAAACAAACAAGACCTTTTTTATTAGGGAGCGTCCTCTTATATAATGAGGAGATTTCTTATTTGGATAGACAAACATAATAATTGATAAACCTAATTTAACCTTTTTCCATCTTCTCCACGCTGCCCAATTCCTCCCTATTTAGATCTCGAAGCGTCTTGGCTTCCATGAGCAGGTGAGGAAACATGTTTTGCAAGACTTCAATTGTGATCCACTTTTCCTGAGTTGGGGTTTGTCCTTGACGAGCCATGAGATAAGAAGTGTATACCTTGTGCTCTGTAGAATGGGTCTGGGTGTCTAGGAGAGTGTCTTTGGCCAAGGGGAGTTGGAAGTCTGGAATGCTGTCGACTGGATGAGTAATGATGACTAGTTGCTTCAGTAGGGGGGGCTCAAAAAAATTTAGATGATTGACATTAATGACATTATGGAATCCCAGTTGTGGTGGAAGATCCAATTTGTAAGCATTTTCTCCAATTCCTCCTTGTTTGGATCTGGAAGCATCCCAACTTCCATGAGAAGGTGCGGAAACATGTTGTGCAATATTTTAGTGTTTGGGTTCACAGGGTACTCCAAAAATAACAAACACCTTGAGCAACTGCTTCACATAAATAGATCATAAATAAACACACCAATGTTTGTCACATGGTTAAAACCCTCGAGATGGAAACAGTCCACGACCCCAACCAAATAGCTACTTGGAGCAATTTATTATGTAAAATAAAGAAAGTTACATATAAGCTTCTCATAATCGATCAACTAGCCAAGGACCCTCCATGCTCTTTAAATATAAATCATGGACCAATCGAGTGTTAAGCCAAAGATCAATGGTAGGTATGATCTAAGAGAAGTTGAACTCTCAGATCACTCTATGTGTAGAACATATCATGACCCTCGGATCACTCTCTTTCTATAACATATCATGACTATCGTATTAGAATATTTACAAATGCATACTAATGCCTACTAAAGAAACACACTTTTACCTAGCGCATATATTACACAAATTGATCTTAAGTAACTCCTAAGTGTCTAAATATCCTAACATCCCCCCTTAAGAACAACTTCAAATAGGATTGAAGGATTTAAAAAAGTGACATTATTAGGAGAAGGAAGGAGGCATTAGAGCCTATCCCCCCTTAAGGACCCATTCCTAAACTCCTAACATAGATCGAAGTTTAGAAAACTTCACTTCTATAAGAGACTTGGTGAAGATGTCTACAACTTGATCATCTGTAGGGAAATAGATAATTTCAAGAACATGATCATGAACAATATTTCTCATGAAGTGCATGTGTAGCTCAATGTGTTTGCTATGTTGATGTAGAACTGGATCTTTGGCAAGCTTGATGGCACTTTGATTGTCACACCAAAGTGGAGTAGGCTACTACTATTTGAATCCAAACTCTAAAAGGATCTGTCGAATCCATAAATCCTCTTGATTGGCATTAACTGTAGCTCGCTATTCTGCTTCTACTGAAGAAACAGAAAGAGCTTGTTGTTTCTTACAATCCCAAGTGATAGGTCCAGATCCCTAACTGAAAACATAACTTACAGTATACTTTCGATCATCAGGGTCATCGGCCCAATCTGAATTAGTGAAACCAACAAACAAAGGTGTCCCCCTGTATTGTAATGAATCCCAAACAAAAATGTACCTCGAATATATCGAAGCATTATTTTTGCTGATTTCCAGTGACTTTCATGTGGAGTTTGCATATAATGGGAAACATGACCAACGACAAAGGAAAGGTCAGGACGAGAATGAGTCAAGTATAAAAGACTACCAACAAGCTGATGATACAAGGTGGCATCTACTTCAGGGGAAGTATAAGTGGCAGAAATTTTGACTCCAAACTGGAAGGGAGAAGGGGATGGTTTACAATCTTCCATGTGGATGAAACGAAGTAGGTCACAAGCATACTTAGACTAGGAAAGAAAGATTTCTTCTTTGGATTGCAAGACATGGAGACCAAGAAAATAATGAAAATGTCCTAAGTATGACATTTAAACAAATTTCTTAAGACTGGATTTCACATTGGTTATAAGTTTAGGGTCACTACTGGTAAGAATAAGATCATCAACATAAAGAACAAGTATGATGAGATGGTTTCCTACTTTCTTGGTATAGAAATTGGGGTCCAAATGACATCTAGAAAAACCTGTGTCAAGGAGAAATCTATCCATTTTGGCATACCAAGCTCTAGGAGCTTGCTTAAGGCCATATAATGATTTCTTAAGGAGACAGACAAGGATAGAGTTATCTTGAACATATCCAGGAGGTTGTTCCATGTATATTTCCTCCTGTAAATCACCATGTAAAAAGGCATACTTGACATCCATTTCATGGACATCCCAGTTATGTAAGGCTACAAGGGAAAGAACAGGGAGGATGGAATTCATTTTTGAGACAGTAGAAAAGGGTTCATTGTAGTCAATCCCTTCAACTTGGGAAAAAATTTTTGCGACTAACCTTCCCTGAATTCTTTCAACACTTCCATCTAATGCATACTTAGTTCTGTAGACCCATTTACATATGACAATTTTTCTTCCTTTTGGAAGAGGAACAGGATCCCAAGTATCATTTTCCATTAACGAATGATATTCTTCATCCATAGTTGCATCCCAATCTGGAATTCTTGAAGCTTTTGCAAAATTTTTTGGATCATGATTCTTGGAAACTTGAGCCAAAAGAGAAGAGGCTCACTAAAACTTAGACGTGTTCAAAGTTGATCTCTGGGATCACTAGAAAAATCACTAGTTGCTTCACATGTTGAACAGACCCATCGAGAAAGTATTCATGCTAGCGCAATTGGAGTAACGTGAGCAGGCAGAGGTGGATTTTCATCCGTGACTGTCATCATCAAAAACCAGAGTTGGAAAGCTGTCAAGAGAATTGGAAGAAGAAGAAGAAGGCACAATCATTGAATTAGGCTTGCAGGCCAAAGATGGCACACCTGCCAACTTAGGCTCGTAGGCCAAGATATTTAAATCAAATTTAACATCTCTTCTAATGATTATATCATGAGAATGTGGCTGAATAAGTCTATAAACATTTACATCTTCAGAATATCCAAAAAATATACACTTCTCACTTTTAGGCTACAATGCTTTCCATTTTTTATCCGGAATGCGAGCCCATGCTTCACAACCAAACACATGGAAGTGACTTACATCTAGTTTAATTTTACTCCATGCTTATTTCGGTGCTATACCTTCTAAAAATTTAGTGGATGTGAGATTAACTATGTAATTTTCACAATTTATCGCCTCATCCCAATATTGAAGATTTAGTCCCTTAGATTGGATCATACAATTAGCCATTTCTTTTAAAGTGTGGTTCTTCTATTCAGCTACACCATTTTGTTTTGGTGTATATGGAACAGTGTTCCATTTTTGGATTCCATGTTCAGTGCAAAAAGTAGTGAACTTATTGTTAACATATTCTCCTCCATTGTCAGATCTTAACTTAATAATTTGATGACCAGATTGTTTTTCAACAAGGGCCAGTGTAGGCCGAGAACATGTTAAATACTTCACTCTTAATTTTTAGGAAGTAAACCCAAGTGCATTTGGAGTAGTGATCAATGAAAGTTAAGAAATATTTGAAACCAGAAAAGGAAGCAGATGGAAGAGGGCCACACAATTCACTATGCACAAGCTCCAAGGGAACTGAGGCGTGCTAAGAGGCACGTTTGTCAAAACTGTCCCGATGATGTTTTCTGAGTACACAACCGGAACAAACACCATCCTTGCAAGATACCATCAAAATACCATTCAGCATATTGTCTTTACATAGTTGTTGCAATGAGCGATAATTGAAGTGACCAAATCGCTCATGCCAAAGTTTGCTCAAGTTATCACTATGAGCAGCAAAAAATGAAGGAAAGGTGATGACCCAAAGTGGTTAAATTTGTACAACCTGGTAATATCATCAATAGTTATAGTAGCAAGGACATTTTGAGGATTTTTAAAATCCTTGATTACAACTTGGTACGGGGTAAACGTCACAGTTTTAGCTTCACCCGAATGAGTAATTTGATAGATTGATAAAAAGTTACAGGAAATTTTTGGAACACATAGTACATCACTGAAATGACCATTTTCTACTGGAACTGTTCCAGATCCTATAACACTTAGAGATCTATCATCACAAACAAATATTTTCTTCGTGTTACATTCATGCATAGTAGAAAAGATGGTTCGATCCTTAGCCATATGATACGATGCTCTAGAATCAATGAACCATTCATTTGAAGTAGAAGAAGAAGATGCAGTATAAGAGTAACCAAAAGCACAAAGTGCATGTCTATGAGAGGTATATTCTGAAGACGAATCTAAACTGATGTGGTTCTTCTTCATTGCTGCTTCCAAGGCTGCCATCTTCTTGAAACACTTAGAATCATTATGATTATATTTCCCACAAAAATTGCAATGACGCTCAGTCTTCTTTCCTTTTGACTTGGATCCTTTGCCATTTTTTAAAGGATTTGACTGAGAGGATTTGGGAGCCCTATTTTTTGGCTTATTATTGCAGAAAATTTTGTTTCTTGGGAGGCTTCGACTTTTCTTTCTATTGGGACAATAAGTCTTTCCTAGATGTATCTGCATTGTTAATTATTCCAATATGAATGAGCTTATCTTGCCCTCTAATTAAGGAATCACAAAAGGATTCAACACTAGGCTCTTGATAGCTAGCTATAGTCAAGGATTCTTTCATGGAGTAGAATGTAGATAAAAAAATAGAATATGCAGGTCCAAGTTTGGAAAGAATATGATAAATACATTGTTTTTCTTCTTTCTTTATCTTGCATTCTGCACATTAGAGTCTAAGAGTTTTATACTTAGATAAACAGTCTTGAATGCATGAAAAATCATTTGGATTCAAGGAAATCAACTCATTCTCAGGTTGATGACCTTGAATTTCATTGTGTTTACCAAACATAGATTCCAACTTTTCCCAAGCTATATCAGGTTCATCAATTCTAGATATGTGGAATCACAAATGAGTAGAGATTGACATCCCAATCAATCCACGAGCTTCATCACATCTATTTTCTCATTTAAATTTATTATCATCACTAGTGGGTTCTGTTTCTTTCCCTAAGGTTATCCTAAAAAGTCCCCTACTTCGCACAACATCCTCCATACAAGATTTCCATGAGAAATAGTTAGAACTTGTAAGTATAATATCACAAGGGGAAGACATACTATAAGATAGTGGCTAAAAGAATAGAAACTAACTATCTCAATGCAAAGAGCTCAAAAACAAATCCAGTTTTAAAAAAAATGGCACTAAAAACTGATTCTGGATGTTGAATTTATGCTTGATCAAAGAAAATGTTGAAGTTGTCCCCAATAGTGACGTGGCAGATATTAACTTAATCAACTAAAAAAAAAGAACCCATATTCCCAAGATCAACCTTTGACAATCACTTTACAATAAGTGAATCATTTTTGTATTAATCAACTAAAAAAAAAGAACCCCTATTCCCAAGATCAACCTTTGACAATCACTTTACAATAAGTGAATCATTTTTGTAGAATAAGTGGTGTTTACTTTTACAATAATGTTACTTTAAATAGTGCGGCAATAAATTAAGAGACTTAAGTGACTTACTTTTTATTTTATTTTATTTAAGTGAGATGCACTTTTACAATAAGGTAACTTGAAAATAGAAATTGCATGCACTAAAAAGTACCTTAATAAGAATTGAACTCAAGACGTATTAAGGAATAAAGCAACTTTGTACCAAGTGAGCTGAGTTTAAAAGGTACACAAAAGAATGGAAAGAGGAAGGTTTTTTTTTTCTTTTACTCTTCTCTCTCGTTCTCTGTGCTTGCCTTTTTTTTTGCAAATCACCAAAAAAATGAAAAAAAAAAACAAAAAAAAACTTTTTCCACAAAATGGGGTTAGATCTTGGTTAGCTTACCTGAAAAGTCTACATTTTCAATTTTTCGCGCTATTTCTGATTCATCGTGATTGCACAAGGTGCATGGCAAAGAGCAGACGTAGCCAAGAAGATAAGAAAAAAACTTTCCCTTAGTGTTTCTGATTCGCTGTGATAGCGCAAGGTGCACAGCAAAGAGCATACGCAGCCAAAGAAGGAAACAGTCCAAGACTAAAAAAATAAATATCTAATATTAAAATTGATAAAATGTAAGAGATTTTTAAAAATAAAAAATAAAAACAAATCCGTCACTATAACATTATACCTTCAAATTTGCCGAAATGGGTGTTTCTGGAACAAATGGAAACAATTTTTGATGAAACAAAAACCAGTTCCCAATGGAAATGGTGCTCCGGAGGTAATGGAATGGCTCCCATAGGCCACAAATGCATAGAAAATCTAGAATCAGAAACATTTTCAAAGTTTCGGCAACACCGGTTCCAGATCTTGATCAAAACCAAAAGCGGCTCTTTATAAACGCTCTGATACCATGTTCAGGTTCACAGGGTACTCCTAAAAGACCAAACACCTTGAGAAACTGCTTCACACAAATAGATCACATATCAACACACCGATGTTTGTCACATGGTAAAAACCCTTGAGAGGGAAATAGTCTATGGCCCCAACCAAATAGCTACTTGGAGCAATTTACTATGCAAAAGAAATAAAGTTACATATGAGCTTCTCATAATCGATCAACTAGCCAAGGACTCTCCATGCTCTTTAAATAGATATAATGGACCAATCAGGTGTTAATCCATGGATCAATGGTAGGTAAGATCTAATATAAGTTGAACCGTTGGATCACTCTATGTCTAGAACATATTGTGACCATCGAATTAGAATATTTACAAATGCATACTAATGCATACTAAAGAAACACACTTTTACCAAACGGATATATTACACAAGTTGATCTTAACTAACTCCTAAGTGTCTAAATTTCCTAACATTCAGCTATGATCCACTTTTCCACTTTTCCTGAGCCGGGGTTTGTTCTTAATGAGCCACGAGATAAGAAGTGTATACCCGGTGCCCTGTAGAATGCCTCTGGTTGTCCAGGAGAGTGTCTTTGGCCAAGGGAAGTTGGAAGTCTGGAATGTTGTCAATTGTATGAGTAATGATGACTGGTTCCTCCAGTAGGTGAGGCTCAAACAACTTTAGATGATTGACATTAATGATATTGTGGGATCCCATTTGTGGTGGAACATCCAATCTATAAGTACTTTCTCCAATTTTTTCAAGCATACTATAAGGGCCATATCTTACTGGAAGGAGCTTGTGATTCTGGCCTTTGAAGCATTTTTTATCCAAGTGTAACCAGACTTTATCTCCAGGTTGAAACGTCAAGAACTTCCTTTGTTTGTCATGGCGTTTCTTGGTCTGATCTTGAGCTGCTTTGAGTGTTCTTGTGATTGTAGTGTGGCGTTGTGAAATTTGTTGTAGAGATCGTTGGGCTGATATTTGTTCCTTCTGTTGGTGCACGGTATCTTGAGGAGATAAAATGAGTGGGAGATGTACTGGAGATGCTGGTTGGAAGCCCAAGCAGACTTCAAAAGGAGAAAACTTGGTAGAGGAATGTGTGGCCTTGTTGTAGCTATGCTGGAGGATGTGCAAATAATTGTCCCATTGTTTGATGCATCCAAAGTGACTTCTAAGAGCATGAACCAAGACCTTGTTCACCACTTATGTTTGGCCATCCATTTGAGGATGGAATGTTGTGTAAAACTTGAGTTTGCACCCTAGTAGTGCCCATATTGTCTTCCAAAATGTGCTTAGGAAGCAATAATCTCTGTCTGATATGATATTTCTTGATAGGGAAAAATGTCGCCACATATTTTAGAAGTATAACTCCGTTGTTTGTACTCCTATTGTAGTTTTTGTGCATGGAGTAAAAAGTGCCATTTTGCTGAAGCAACATACAAATACCCAGATTGCATCACGGTTATTTTGGGTGGTTGGGAGTCGACTAAGAAATTCCATGGAGATTGACACCCAAGGTCGTGAAGGAAGAGGAAATGGCTGATATAAGCCATGTTTCTGGTTGGATGGCTTGGATTGGGAGCATAATGCACAAGCTCGGATAAATTTCTCAACTTGGGGCTACATGGAGGGCCAATGGAAATGGCATTGCATATTTTGGATGGTCTTTGTGGTACTGAAGTGGCCACCATAGGCTGAATCATGCACCTCCTGGATGAGCAAGAGGTGTTCTTGTGATTTTGGAACACATAGCAAATTTACTTTATAAAGCCAACCATCCCGGATAGTGTAGTCTAGGAAGGGGGTCTGACTGGTATCTGCAGTTCTGTGCAAGGCTATCCAAATCTTTTGAAAGTTTGGGTCGGTAGCATATTGGTCCTTCCATGTGTCATAGTTGGTAGAACACACCTCTAGAATGGAGAGGATTGTAGTAGGTGGCCGACTAAGCAAATCAGCCATCTTATTCAAAGTGCATTTCTTATATTGGATGGCCAAGTGAAACTATTGAATGTAGGAGGCCCATTTAAGGTTCCTTTTTTCCTAAATATTTTACTATGAATTGAGAAAATCAAAGGATGGTGGTCTGTATGCAAGATGCTTTCTTTACTGAGAAAATAATGTCTCCATTGCTTGAGGGATTGAATTAGGCTATAAAACTCTTTGTCATAGGTTCTATAGTTCATCTTGGCCTGGGAAAGAGTTTCAGAGTGCTAAGCAATGGGGTTTCCTCCCTGTTTAAGCATGGCTCCAATAGCATATTGTGAGGCATCAGACTCAATCTCAAAAGGTTGAGAGAGATCTGACAGATACAAAATCAATGATGAGCAGAGGGCTTCCTTGAGCTGAGTAAAATGACTAGTGGCTTCATTAGTCCAATTAAATGTTGAAGAAGTATTAGAAAGCTGATGTAAAGTGTAACAGACCTCTATGAGTCCCAAAAAAAAAATTCCATCTGAAAGAATGATTATACGTTTAATATTACCATGGTTTCCTCAAAGTTAACTAATCTCATTAATAGCTTTTCCTTCTATTCCTTTATAATTGGAAGCACTTATTCTTAAACAAGACCTTCATATTTTCATCATGTTTAAATTCTCAATATGAATTATAAAGAGGATTACCTTCCTAACTTATCTTAATCTTGCTCATCTTTTGGAAAGGAGAAATGTGAAGAGGAAAAGGAGGGCACGATCACCACTTAGCAAGCAAATAGAGAAGGTTCATAGTTTTCAAGGCATTTCCTGTCAAAACTCCAATTCATACAAAAGAAAGAGAATGTATACTTAATGTAGAAGTTGTTCCCATTGATGAATAGCATGTAAAACAAGTAAATTCACAAGAAACCTTTAAAATCAATACCTCTTCTCAAGATTTGTGCATAATCACTCATCTTTATAACACTTAACTCACATAATATTAATACTTGATGGCATCTAGTGTCATTAGATACCAATATAAGTCTTGATATCAAAAATAATGAAAAATCCATAAGTTACTATGTCACAATGATAAAAGATACATAAATCACAATCTAACAGAAGAAGATACATATGAACACACAGATCTAAGTGGTTCACCTCGTTCTTTGGGTTACATCCACCAAAATTAGTTGCCTTTTGTATTTCTCTATTAAGGATCAACCTTTGAATGTATGTATACAATCCACATCATACAAGCATTGCAGGAAATTTGGGGTCTAAAATGGGTCTTATAAGAAAACGCGCCAATAATAAATTTTGTGAGTTGGAATTCAAGAACCAATAGAATTTCATTAAAATGAGTCAACCATAATGGTTGAATTGACATATTTGTCATAAAAGAAAACTACTTTTTGTGTTCATGTTTTCGACATAGCTCACTGTGTTTTCAGTCAAATTACAAGTGGGAGAGGTCGTTGGATGCGGAATTTAATTCCACATCCAACGAGTACCCACACTGCATACTTTTGATAGACCCTGCTACCCCAAAAACAAGAAATACTTGAAAAACATGATGATGACATCATCATGGTGTTTTTTTAGGTATTTCTTGTTTTTGGGGTAGCAGGGTCTATCAAAAGTATATAATACCGGTACTCGTTGGATGTGAAATTAAATTCCGTATCCAATGAGCTCTCCCGCTCGAAATTTGAGTAAAACCATAGGGAGATAAGTCAAAAATACGAACAAAAAAGGTAGTTTCTTTCATTCTTCCTCTAAAATTAATAACTATTATTTTATTATTTTAGCTATTATTTTATTATTTTAACTATTATTTTATTATTTTCCTTAGGAGGCCCATTTTAGACCTCAAATTTCTTGTAATGATGTGTTAACTTTCCTCTTTTCAATCCACATCATAAAAGATGTGTTGGCTCATCCATTCACAATCCCCAGCAATCTACGACAAAATTATGTACTATTTCACAATTACTATATTATCCTTACAAGATTTCTATCAAATTTTATGCATCAAGGCCACTTTATTCACAAAGCTGATACCTACATGCATACACATTAAGGTTTTCCCTACAACACCATGGATAGTAACTACCAATTCATTATGCAAAACATGCTTTTGAGAAAAGAGGGTGTATGCTAGGATTTAAAACATAAGGTCATGTCCCCAACCCTCCGACCGATGAAGAAGATGCTACTAACACCAAACAAATGGGAAAACAACCCCCATGAACACGAACAAGGATAAATGATGATATTAAAAACTTAACATAATGCATACTAAGATGCCTAAAACATACAAGGATACATAGTTACTCAACATTCAGCGGAAGCAAACATATACATTCCAGCATTCCACATGTTCATCATGATTCATGAAACAATAGATATAATTGCAGAGATGAAACAGTCAGGAGTACTTATCTTTTGATGAAGAACTCGCCCCGCAACTAGCTACGTCGCTGCAACGTTCCACCCAACCATAGGCCAGCGTGCTCATCAATCTCTCAGCAACACTACCACCCTTGAGCTGGGCATGATTCCTCAAGGAATAAGGGTCAATGCAGGCTTACACATAGCCAAGGTTTTCCAATCAGCCAAACCCACACAGCAGGGTTTTACCAGGTCATCAAGGAGCTAGGATAGGTTAAATGCCAAGCTGGTGGCCTCAACACCAACTTCTCAAGCATACCTAGCCTCTAATCCCACTCTCAACAGTCCGAATACCAACCACTACATACCGCAGCAAAACAATCCTTTCACAGCTCTATGAAGAAGGCAAAGACAATAGGGGGACAACCCCAAACGAAAGGTGAAACAAATCTCAGGTCCAACCAGACTCAAGAGTTGTTCTTGGCCCTAGCGTGGCCAAAACAACTCAGTAGCAACCCAAAAGCAGGGTATATCAACAACCACAAACTCAAAATGAATGATGGCAATAATCCACAGTCTCAAAACAAAGGAGAAACCAAACTCCAAGCGTGGATAGAGGAAAACTCAGCTAGCGGGATGTGGCAATCAACAGCCAACCAACATCCACGAGCCCACAGCATACACAGTTCCCCAATGTAATGGTTGAAGAACTTACACAGGAAGAAAAGGGAAAAGAACAAACTCCCAGCCTCTGCGCAAAGGAAAAGACATAGCCCAGGAAAAACATGGAAGAAAGAAACACACATGCAGTCCAAAATGGAAGAATAAATCAGACTCTCAAGAGCATCCAAAAATTAGGGGAAGAATGACAGCAACCCAAATCACAGGTTAAACCAATAGCAAGGCCAAATCGGGGATGAAGACCGCGGCTATTTCACATACACAGCATAAAATCGTGCCCTCGAGGCTGCTCTTCCAGCTCGCACCACAGACCAACGAACAGCATGAGAGAGGGAAAATGAATCCCCAGAAAAGAAATCATGCCCCTTCTTAACTCGACTCTACATGAGGAAGATGTACCGGCCTCCTCCTGCACGTCCCTACGTGAGAGTGAACAGACCCAGCCTATGTGCACAGATGAACAGACAATCGTGAGGAACAAACAGACCCAAGAAGAGTGGCGTCATGGAGAGAATGACGATGGAGGTTGCTTGCGAACGTGAGGTCAACCTACTGGCAAAGTGTACGTGTGGGCAAGTACTGACAATCCTTCCCCACTCCACTCTCAACCATAACTGTCTCAACTACTCAACAAGACATTAAAGCGGTTGGATGAGAAAAGGGAAGATGGAAAATCAAACAGGGTGGTAACACATGAATTTCACCCCCCCATAGTCCAAGGTTTGACATCCCCCAACCTTATCCTTTGGAATCATGCCCTTTTCATTTTAACGTTGCACTGTCGTAGCTGGTTGTAGGTTTATTTTAATTGATGTGCGTATTTACATGATGCCAAACTATAATGTGCCGAATAGCATGATATACCATCGACAACTATCCCCGTTGTCGAAACATACACAACCAAATCGATGGTGGGGATTTTGCCTTTAGCTCCTCACCACAATGGATTACATTATATACATCATGCAAACAGGGTCAAAACTAGGGTGTTACATTCTCCTCCCCCTTGGAATAACACCGTCCTCAGTGTTCCAATACATAGGAATACATATACAATACATACACAATTGCACATCAAAATTTTGTAGATCTATCCCACGTTCAATTATTTACTTTGAACATTCAAGACCAATCCCCCTCGACTTCCATGAACTTCTCTTGCTGGTTCTCAGCTTTCAGCTTATCCCAAAGCCTAGGAATTTTGCGACTGTTTCCCTCTTCATGTTCCCTCATGGGGAAGTCCCAGTGTAAATGATGTCCTCCGCATTCCCAGCATTTCACTGGCTGCTTCATCTTTACCTGCTCAATTTCCTTTGATTCTTCATGCCTGGACCATTTCTTAATTAGTCGCTTGGATGATTGTCCCATCACTAATCCACCTTCCTTTCCTTTTTCGATTGCTCCCAGAAGGCTTTTCACCTCCCTTTTACAAACCCATAGAGTCTTACAAAATCTGGTGGTTCATTTCATTCTGCCTTTTCTGTATCTTGAGCATCTCATTAAGATTTTCTTGGGTCTTGGCAATCATTTGAAGGAGAACTCCAGCCAAGTCCAGCAACCTTTGACCTGTTGCCATGATCAATGTGCACCACCTGGTTTCACTTTTCTCACCTGTGAAATGCACCATTGAAATTTTGTCAGACCAAGCATAATATAGACATTAAAATCAGTCAGTTAATTACCCAATTGGCATGACAGTCCAAGTCTCATCAAGGAGACTTTCATATTTTTCATGCCTTCCCAACAGGCACACGAGCTCATTCTTGGGCAAGGAATTAACTATTCCAGCATTCACAAATTACTTTAAGCAAATACATCCATTCCATTTTCAGTCATACATGCATTCAACAATCTTTTTGTTTTCACAATGCATAAATATATATATATATATATATATATATATATATAATTAAAAGGGCAAGAGAGAGCAGCAAGAGTTTTTCCCCTCTTTGTTTTGTTCTATCCTGGAACCCACACCACCACTGTGGATTTTCATGCTCTCAGCCTCTTTCACTTCACCATGAATGCTGGACCAATCCCTCTTGGTCATGACACTTAGTGTCTCTGGTCTATTTCAGACCTCTAAACCATGGAACCTTCCCGCATGGTTACCTCGGCTACTAGGAACTTCACAATCTCACTAGCACCTTTTTCATTGCCGCTCATTCCGAGCTTTCCAGGACAGTCACATGTCCACATGCACCCCTAGGATGCTTCCATAGTCCTCGCTCCCAGCGATACCAATATCCAAACATTGAATAGATTCACATGTTTATTTTATTCTCATCAGCTTTATCTCTAGAATAGGAGCTTAAAACATCATAACCAAATCATATACACATGTATATTCATAAGAAAAATAATCCAATACTTATCTCTATTGCGCATTTCCTCTTTGGTCCATAGGATCCTGCTTCACTTTGCAAGCCTTGGGATCGCCTATGGACTTGGATATTAGGTCAGCATGCTGGCTGCTCCAGAACATCAAATAATTAATGTCCAGCCAGTACATCCTCATTTCGACTGGACTTGGAACTTTACCACGACCATTTCCAGGTCTAGGATCTACTATGGATCCCTAGGCATATAACATCCTAGTATACACTTATATCAATGTACACTTATATCAATGTACACTTATATCAACGTACACTTATATCAACATACACTTATATCGATAATAATCCTTACTCTGCAACCCCTCACAACAACCATTTTCCTTTTCTCTTAAGGGTGCAACACCCAACTGTATCTATTTAGCCTGTCAACACAAGCAATATAAGCAAACTCACCAGCATTATTACTCTAAAATTGTACTCATATTTCATATAATTCACTATCAAGTATTGAGACACCAGGAGTGCGTCCACTCCCTAGGGTGTAATCAATATTGAAAACCCTTTCATGATTCGACATCGGAAAAGTGTGCACTCTTTTCCGGTGTGTGCCATGTAGGCCCTATTCATACTCAAGCAATCGGTCATAATGGATATTAAATCAAAACATGCCCTGCATACTGAGTTCCACAATTAAACATGCATATTATTAGCTAGGGTCACAGAACACTTATCCATTTGTCGACGCAGTATTCCTTCGTTAAGGAGGAATGGGGCTCCCTTCTCTGAGTTGACAATCCCTCGGTTAGCCATCCCAACTCCTTTTTGCATTTCATATCCACACATGTTTTACCGACATAATTTATACCATCTCACTCATGTTGCTTACCAAACATGTAGTCCAAATGAGACATTTCCAAAATGTCCAATGGAATTTCACCCAAAACCCATTTCCAAGATAAGGGAAAACCTTCCCATGAAGTTTGTCTCCTGCAGGCCATCACACATGATCTTTCTGTAGTGTGTACCCCTTGCACATTCATAAAATATCCAAATAGTCAATCATTATCTAATAATACAATCCAAATTGATTGTTCCATAGCCAAGCAATGACATTAGTAATCAAATTCAATAGGAATTTGGAATTTTGTCTACCACAGAAATTAGTTTGCTTAGCAATGAGGTGATCCTCATTTGTGGGTCTCTTGTAAGTAGCACTACTATGCCCATTATAATTTTATGCTTACTAGAATAATATGAATACCCACTTACAATGCTTCCTCCTGACACAATCTTATGCAAGCCAATAGTGATTAGTAGTCGTCAGCAATTTCTTAAATCTGAAATTCACAATTCAAATTTAACAACCCATTATGCATACCAACTATTTTCACAACCATGAGACTCTTCTCATAAGGTTTGGCTCTTTCACATGGTAGATTCCAGCATTGGTCATGGTCTTACTCTCATTTCCATGCTCTAAATAATCTACCTGAAACCTAAGCTTCAATCAACCAAGCACTTGGTAAGTTTGGGTGCGTATAACCTTCTCATTGCTACAACCATCACTGAAGCATTTTTAGAATTTATAAATTCAAATACTTCTAGCTGTTAATCACATCAATATTACCAAAACTCATTTACTTCGTGCAATCATTATCATACTAACCTTTGCAAGGTATAGTCACATTATTCATGCAATTAAATGAGATGTTTAGATACTCCTTACTTCACAAGCATATCATTTGTACCACCTTGCTCTTCCAGAGAGCATTTCTAGTAGCCAATTGATCATGACTATCCTCTTTATGCACTTACTATCCTGCATTCATAACAGCCTTTGAAATGGTTCCTGAATTGTCATCAATTCATCATTTCAGCCATTAGTTATTCATAATATCACATGCACTCATCTCAATGCATTCATGCAATACATCACAACATTTGCACCTATACTTATGCAATCAGTCACTCACACCCTTCAAATGCATCTATTCAATGCATGACTACAAGATTCATAAAAATATTTTTAATGCATATCCATTCAATGCTACCTTGCATCGATTCAGGAATACTATGCCTTCAACATACCATGCATGGCCTAACCATGACTACTTCATATAGGATGCATTACTACAATCAGCCCATCAGTACTTACTTTCCTGGGGATACTAAGCTATATACATGCATGACACATTTCTATATGGATGTAGTATAACATTCAAATATCCATATGGTATGAGGTCTCTTACCTTTACCACTCCATGGAATTTGTCAAAATCAAACTCTTACCTTCATGGGTCCTACTTACACCCTTGACATGAACAATTTGGTTGGTCCTTGCAGGAGATTGCAGAATTTGGTGACCAACTTTTGTTATGGAATTGTTGCCTTATCCCTTCCTCAAAAGGGTTGCTAGTCACATTTGTCAGCATCAGCAACATATTCAACCAAGCCCATGTTGTCGTTATTTTTTCCACTAATGCCAACACCAACGCAATGATTATCATTAGTGGCTCATTATAAATGTATAATCCTTACTATCTTATGTACGCAAAGCATATCCTCATACATTTCAGCTATAAAACTTAGGAAATGTAGTTATAATAAGCAAGATAGGGTTGAAGGAAACTTCCCTTTTCAAGTCCCACATCATCGCATGGAACTCCTCTTCCACACAATAGCTAGTTAGCCTTCATAGTCCTTGCTACCTCTGGGCATGCAATTTTACATATTTGTCCATTTGATAGCAGTGGCCGTCATTAGCACTTTGTACTCCATGCTCAGATTCTGGCAACTTTCCCTTGTTCCCTACTGGATAAGCTTTCCAATGCATATCCACATGCTTCATTCCAACCTCGAGTGTGAAAACGACACCACTTCTAAAAATGAATATTTTCACCAAATCTTTTCATTTCTACACACAACTGTATTCGGGTTGGGAATGCTAACTTCAACCACCTGTAGGAGCAAGTCTAGGAAGATTTAGGAAAATTTTTCTATCAGGAGAAGTCAGTGCATACAATGAGGAACACTGAATAACTTGCAGATCTCATTTTCGATGCACCATTCATCTTTTATGAATGCTGGGTTTAACTAACTTGCCCAAAACATAGCATTTCCTTTTTTTTGTCAATCTTTAATTTTCGCACAATTTGGCACATAAGATCGCGGACACTTTCTCCATTTTAGCCCTGAAAAACCACTGAAAAACTGCTGGAAATCCCACTAACAGCTCAAAATTTTCTTTTGTCAAATCGGGTCTCTTCCCAACTAATCTTCCCATGTATCGGGTCCTTAGTTGACTAAGCTTCTGATGTATTGGGTTGCTAGTTGACTAAGCTTCTGATACTTCGGCAGTCTGATCTTCATCTTTCATCTGACGCTCATCGGTGGTCCAATCAGCTAAATTTTTCTGACATTTCAGGCTGATCCTCCTCTGGATTTCAACGTATCGACGGACTGATCCTCTAATTTTCTTCGACGTGTTGGCGGTCCAATCCTCTAAAGTTTTCTAATGTTTTCTGTACTTAGAAAATTTTCCGGAAATTTTTCTTCTTCCTTCTGCCGTTGCATCGGCTGCTCAAACAACTATCCTAACGCGACGTCTTGGCAATATTCAGAATATCTCTGCCAAAACTGCGGCTCCGCCTTCAACTAATTTCAACCGAAAATTTCTCTTCTCTTCCGCCGCTGCATAGACAACCTCATCCTATAATTATCGGTGATACAATCTTCTATTTTTCTACGATGCTTGCCACCGCATCGGCTACTCAAACAGCTAACTTTCACCGACGGTTTTCATACTTAGAGGAATTATCAAAATTTCAAAATTTTTCCCTTCTTTCTGTCGGCGAAATAGTTCCTTCCGCAGGCACAACGGTGGAACACGATCCTCGATCTTCTCTCGATCAGTGACCCAATCTGCTGAGGCGTAACCTGATCGGTATCGACAGTGTTTTCTCATCGAAAGGCTAGTGCTCTCAGCTTCCGCAATGGTGGCACACCAAACACTATCTACTTCCGATGGTCTGCATTTTCATTACTTAGAAAAATTTTGAACTTTCTTTACAGCGTCGGCGGTCGGAGGCCTTTCTTGTCAGACGTGCAGTTGTCTAGCCATCCGCAACGACAGGTTCTCGATCAACTATTTTCTGTTGATGATTTTAACAGTTAAGACAAATGTCAAAACTTTCCTACTGTCGGTAATAAGATCCACTAACACTGCTGCATCGGCGTTTTAGTCCCTTCAAAAGCTGCAACGGCGGACAAACAACCGCTAAATTATTCTGTGGTGTCGATGACCCCAGCATCTATTTTCTGCCAACGAACATTGAACACCTAGAAAAATTTTCGTAATTTTCCCTCCAACCATTCTCCGTTGGCCGTGTTTTCTCCTAGCTCTCAGCTACATCAGAAGTACTTCCCACTAAGTGTTCCGATGAACCGACTATTCAAATACTTAGACAATTTTGTGGAATATTTCTGTCATCCATTTCCTATCTCTGCTGGGCAGAAAGAAATCTTTCCTCTGTCACTACATCTTGGTGGTCCATTCAGGCCCATGCTACAACATGAGCTCTGATACCACTCTGTCACGTCCCTGACCCTCCGACCGACGAAGAGGACGCTACTAACACCAAACAAATGGGAAAACAACCCCCATGAACACGAATAGGGATAAATGTTGATATTAAAAACTTAACATAATGCATACTAAGCTCCCTAAAACATACAAGGATACATAGTTACTCAACATTCAGCGGAAGCAAACATATACATTACAGCATTCCACATGTTCATCATGATTCATGAAACAATAGATATAATTGTAGAGATGAAATAGTCAGGAGTACTTATCTTTTGATGAAGAACTCACCCCTCAACCAGCTATGTCGCTGCAACATTCCACCCAACCATAGGCCGGCGTGCGCATCAATCTCTCAGCAACACTACCACCCCCAAGCTGGGAATGATTCCTCAAGGAATAAGGGTCAATGCAGGCTTACACATAGCCAAGGTTTTCCAATCAACCAAACCCACACAACAGGGTTTTACCAGGTCATCAAGGAGCTAGGATAGGCTAAATGCCAATATCGTGGCCTCAACACCAACTTCTCAAGCATACCCAGCCTCTAATCCCACTCTCAACAGTCCGAAGACCAACCACTACATACCGCAGCAAAACAATCCCTTCATAGCTCTGTGAAGAAGGCAAAGACAACAGGGGGACAACCCCAAATGAAAGGTGAAACACAGCTCAGCTCCAACCACACTCCAGAGTTGTTCTTGGTCCTAGCGTGGCCAAAACAACTCAGCAGCAACCCAAAAACAGGTTACATCAATAGCCACAAACTCAAAATGAATGATGGAAATAATCCATAGTCTCAAAACAAAGGAGAAGCCAAACTCCAAGCGTGGATAGAGGAAAACTTAGCTAGCGGGATGTGGCAATCAACAGCCAACCAACATCCACGAGCCCACAGCACACACAGTTCCCCAATGTAATGGCTAGAGAACTTACACAGGAAGAAAAGGGAAAAGAACAAACTCCCAGCCTGTGCGCAAAGGAAAAGACACCGCCCAGGAAAAACATGGAAGAAAGAAACACACATGCAGTACAAAATGGAAGAATAAGTCAGACTCTCAACAGCATCCAAAAATCAGGGGAAGAACGACAACAACCCAAATCGCAGGTTAAACCAACAGCAAGCCCAAATCGGGGATGAAGACCATGGCTATTTCACATACACAGCAGAAAATCGTGCCCTTGAGGCCGCTCTTCTAGCTCGCACCACAGACTGACGAACAACATGAGAGAGGGAAAACAAACCCCCAAACAAGAAATCGTGCCCCTTCTTAACTCGGCTCTGCATGAGGAATATGGATCGACCTCCTCCTATACATCCCTGTGTGAGAATGAATAGACCCGGCCTATGCGCGTGGATGAACAGACAATCGTGAGGAACGAACAGACCCGAGAAGAGTGGCATCATGGAGAGAATGATGATGGAGGTTGCTTGCCAACGTGAGGTCAACATGCTCGTGGAGTGTACGCATGGGCAAGGACTGACAGTCCTGCCACATTCCACCCTAGCCATAACTGCCTCAACTACTGAACAAGACATTAAAGTGGTTGGATGAGACAAGTGAAGATGGAAAATAAAATAGGGTTGTAACAGATGGATTTCACCCCCCCATAGTCCAAGGTTTGACATCCCCAACCCTTATCCTTTGGAATCATGCCGTTTTCATTTTAACGTTGCACTGTTGTAGCTGGTTGTGGGTTTATTTTAATTGATGTGCGTATTTACATGATGCCAAACTATAATGTGTTGAATAGCACGATATACCATCGGCAACTATCCCCATTGCCGAAACATACACAACCAAATCGATGGTGGGGATTTTTCCTTTAGCTCCTCCCCATGATGGATTAGATTATTTACATCATGCAAACGGGGTCAAAAATGGGGTGTTACACATAAGTAGTATCTAACACACATAACTTCATTTCTATAAAAAGCTCAGGAATCAACATTAACTATGTATTCAGAAGGCACTCATAATGCCACCATTACTTGAGAGACGCCCACCCTGGTTGCTTAGAATTTTTGGATCATCAAGGTCTATCCACTTATGAATTCATTCATAGCAATTAGAGTATGGAAAAATTACCCTAAAGGATGTATATTCATAATGGACCTTAGAATCCACTTTGAGAAGCCAGTGCAAAGTGGCGTAGCATTTCAAGTGGTTTGCACGGGCCATGTTGGGTTTTCTTCTAAGAATAGCTTTTGAACAATTTTGATTATATCGTACAGTGTTCTTAAAACACTTTGCAAACCTACAAATAGAATCCTACTTGAACATACTCTGAGAAAGATGTTATCCTAGAATTAATCGGAATACATATAACATATTATGGGAAGTGGCCCGTATAAGACAAATACCAATATTTCAAGAACATAATAGGCAGTTGCTGAAATCAAACTCAACATTTCAATAACCCTAAGCAGAACTTCAGAAGAATATATGTAAGAAGACAAAATCCCAAGTCATAAGACTGGGAAACTTGAGAATTTTCAACCTGTAAGCACCCATAAATCTCCTAAAGAGTATCCGTATTGAAATAAATTAGTAAAAGAGGATCCCAACTAGAAAACGACGGAACAATATAATCTTTCAATCATTCGTGGGTTCACGTAGATGCGACGTCGATGAATTCAGGAAAGATTATACATAAACCTAGGTTTTAAAATCACAACATTAAACTGCATACATCAATTCAGAAACTGTCCAAGCTGACACAAGAGATTACCGACAGTCTAGGGGCCAGACTAAGAATTCTCCCAATTATGAGAACGGCGGAAACAATATCACATGCTGAGCACTGTGATTTTTTTCAAATATCAAAACATAGATGTGATAGTAATTAGGTAAATCATAGGCAAGTTCCATAGGTCATCCATCAGTCACAGTCATTGGACTTGTAGGCTTACAGAGTACCTTAATAGCATGCTTTCGATTAATCAAACACAAGCAACTTCTAGGTTTGAAGACAAATAGTTATAAAAACCATACTCACAGTGATCAGCACAGACATGGTCTTCTTCATAGAGGCATGTAGGGCCACGGTGCAAGGGTCTACCAGTACTTGGGCTCTCGCAAAGAAACTCTACAAAAATGAATTCCACGGTTTCTTCCTTCAGCTGACATTCTAATTTTCCCCAAAAGTTACTTCTAAAGAGAAGACGACCCCCCCCGAATGCATTTCTTAACATCCATAAATAACTTCAGCATGAACGGTTTTTCCCTTATTGTGCACCTCATTCTCCACAAATTCCGGCAGTAAATACCACCATTATCTTTTGTTCAGGCAGGTTTTTTTCCCCAAATCTTGAAATCAATTAATCACCTGGGCATGCGTTCAACCCAACTTCCCCAAATCTAGACATCAATTAATTACCTCAGCATGCATTCATCCAAACTTCCCCAAATCTTGAAATCAATTAATTACCTCGGCATGCGTTCAACCCAACATCGTCTTTTTGTAACCCTAATAATTTTCTCTTAAACAAAAGTATATTTGTTAAGGAAGTTATGTACATGGTGCACTCAGTTTACAATTGTCTTTGGAGGGTTGCTAAATCAATAGTGTTTCAATTGTCCAAAGAAGGAAAGAATATTCTTACCTTAGGTAGATATATTTAAATATATAAGGGATTCTTTCCCCCCCTTTTTTTTTATGTAAATGCCTTTATATATAATATATACAAAGTATCCTCCTATGTATTCAAGATTATAAGGGATATTAAGAATATATATATAATTTAAACCATATCATGACTATCACCTTATGCACTTTCCTACTACCATTTAATATGTATTTTTATACATATATATCATATATACCTATATATAATTAACTCCACAATTAAACATATGTAAGTCTCTACAGTTAGATGGTATTCAGCAAGGGTGGTATGCTAAAGGTGCTATTTTTCTCTTATTGTTTTAAGGATACTATGACCTATAGTCCCTTTGACCATTAGATCCTTAGGTTTCTCTTCTCCTCATATTAACCCTTTTGATTTTAACCCCTTAACTCTTCTATGTTGATGCTAAACTGAGTGCAAATCCTTCTATCTCGACTTAATCATATTAGGGTTTAGTACCAAATTGTGGTGTCTTAGTCGAGAGAAGTTTTAGCGAACCATATATCCTGGTAGGGGTAGATATTATCTCTTAATATTGCCCTAATCGAAATGGTACGTAGGACCTTGGTATCCATTATGGATCTTTTAATCATTTTCTTTTATCTCTTGTGGTTAAGTTATGCCATTGTCTTTATGCCTCCTAATTTTTTCACTTAGGTAATTAACTCATATAGGTTGCGCGGTTTTGCTTCTTGTGGGGCCTTGGCCTTGAGCTCCTCACCCGAAGAAAAGTACAATAACATTGAAAATTACAAAGTATATAGGGTATGCGAGAGGGATGTTACATCCTACCCCCCTTAAACAAAACACCGTCCTTGGTGTTTCTGTTTTCAACCAATTTCCTTATTCCATTCTATCCTCTTTCTTGGTTTCGTCCTTTTCATTCTCATCCCCGGTGATCCTTCCATATCTTCTCAAGTCGTTATCGTTGAAGACTTGTAGTTTTCGTGCAACAAGGTCGAGTCTGGCCCAAATTTTATTCAGTAAATCATGTCGAATTATAATTCAACTTACACAAAAGCTGTAGATCCCTTTTACATTGTAACAATCTGTAATTTAGGTGACACTTTCTAGTTTTTTATTGGTATCATAATAGCAAACTATTTTCATAATGCAATAATACATAATTACTACGCTTGGTTGTTTCTTTTATCTCCAACCTTTGGATAGTTATGTCATCCTCGACTTGAGGAAATCCTTTCTTCACATCACACATTAGGCATGTAACAGTCTAATTACTTGGAAATTCGTTAATATTTTTTACGATCATTATTCTTTCCAAACTCTCCCTTGAGTTCCTTTTCCATTCTTTTGTGGACTTACAACAATTTCTGAGGTTACTCTCCCTTTTCACCACTAGGGAAAAGTTTTCTCCTCAGAGACATCAAACATCATCCTCTCTTCAAGATGTCTAGTTTTGCCTAGGTCTTTTCTTGCCACGCCATATGCCTAACATGAATGTGCTCATGCAGCAATTGTTTTCCTAACACCATTTTCCTCTTCTAGCATATATGACTAACACAAGTGTGCTCACACAACAATCACTTTCCTAACACCATGGTGCTTTGGTAGCATTCAAATTTTTCCTTGTTCGTATTTAGTATGAATTTTAACTTTAACTATTCGTAACGCACACTCCTTGGTGCTTAGTGTTAACACTCAGAATGTACCCACGTTGCAAAGGTAAATTCCAAAGTTAACAACAAAAACCACTTCAAAAAGAAACTAGCTTTCCTTTCCAAAGAGGGATCTCTTAGATAAAAATTTAACAAGGCGAGATATAAAATCAACACCTGAAAATCATATAGACGGTTGAAATGATACACATAATCATTGGGAAATGGAGTCACATATACATAAAGGTATCACAAAATCGCATGCATGAGATTTCATCAAAGGCGAGATAACCACTTAATTATAGTCATTCATTGAGTTCAGGTGGAAAGGAAGAAATAATGAACAGTTCATCAATATAGAGAATCAGAAGATGAGTTCCATATTAACTTTAGAAGAAACATTTATTAAATATCTGAAACAATAGTCAGATCATAACAAGTATGAATTCCAACCATTCAACACTATGCTTCAGATACGAGGAAAACAAAATGGAATGTAACACTAGAAAAATGATCACAAAGGAAAGAAAATACAGACTGTAATGTAAATAGCACAAGAATCTCTGATAACCTACATGCATTCAACTTTGTTATTTAAAAAAATATAAGTCTTCAAAACATTCATCAACAAATGGGTTCCAACCCCCATTACATAAAGTAAATGCAAATATATACAGAAATGATTTCTTCCCCGAAGAAGATTTAATAACTGAATAATCTGCTTAATCAAAGTCTTTGTAACTATATCCCTAATAAATTGGAATAAACTACTTGCTTTGATCTTGATAATAGATCATTTAATTAAAATCAACTTGGTAACAATAAGGCTTGAACAAGCAGCTCCATAGCGCGCAACACCTGTTTTCACGGATGAAGAATATACTTTGTTTTTCAAAATCTTTCCACAGCTCTCCATTGTTCTGCGCTTAGGATATCGTAATCAATCATTTCCCAAATAGACACTTCTATATCCATATAGGTTTCATAAGACATAGTAGGCAGCACTCCTCTAACGATCAAAAATATCTGCAATATCTCTAAGTCTTCTGTTAACTTTTCCATGATGAGCTTTCCTGTCAGCCCCTTTACCAAATCATCAAACTTAGAGTGATCCATACGGATTTGCACTAGTAGGATATGATAATGTTATTGAGAAAGGAATCGCCCCTCTTTGTCCCATAAATAAGGAAGGCCATTTTCAAACAATTCTTTAAAAGCATGCCTGAAATCATTAATACGCGAGGTCATCTCATCAGCCTTATCTTGTACTGTCTTCATAACATGGTGTTTGTGAATAAACCATTTTTACCACAGTACCATTGCCACTCTGTCTTTGATTCCTATATCTTGTCATTTTTGATAAGTTAATGAATTTAAGAAATTCAATGCATTCTGAGCTGTGCTTAGGGGCTTCCTCTCCATGGTCTCATTTACTAGTTTCAATCTTCGATTGGCTAAATTAACCAATGTACTTTGATCATCAATGAAATTCAAATAATGTCTGAACTTAGTAATTTCCACAGACAATGTATCCTAGATTATGTGTTTAGCTCCCCGGAGAGGACCCTTTCCTGTATTCCTTTCTTTTAATTCATTAAGCTACTTTTGTAATTGACCTTTATCCTGTAATATCGTATTCTTATTTTCAGCCATTTTGGTCCGCTTAGATTTTATTTTCTCATTTTCTTCTTCTAATTCCCTTATCTCTATATCCTTCAAGCTAACTTGTGACATGGGCAATATTAAACCATCAGCAGAAAAATCATTTAAAGGCTTTTCAATATTTACAATAGTCAAATCTTCATCAGTACGAGTCTGGCTCATTAGTTCTTCCATAATTTCATTTTCATCATTTTGGCCTTTCTTCAACCGTGAAATTTGTGTTGTTAACTCATTTCATTCCATTTCCCATTTGTTCTTTTCTTCTTGCAATTTCACAGTCTTGCCTTTGTACTCCATCATCTCCTGATGAATCTTATCCTTCTCCTCCCGCAGTGCTAACAGCTCTGATGACTGAACATGTTCTGAACTCGGGATTTTCAATTTCTTCTTTAGTACCTGTAGGGCATTATCTTTTTCTTCTAAAAGTCTTCTAATGGCTTGGGTGTTCCCTATTTCATCCCCTGAGCTTACGATATATTCTTGCAATTTCTTTATTTGAATAGAATTCGCCTTGTTCTCAACTTTCTCATGCTTTAATTGGATCTCTAATTTGTCAACCAAAACTTGCAACTTGTTAATTTTCACCATAGCATGCAATAAATATGAATAAATAATATATCTTGTTTGTTTATGCAACTGCATTTTATCGCGTGCACTTATTTTATCTAATCTTACTTCCATTTCAGCCACTTTTTGTCACTTACCATAGCTAATTTTAAAGTATTTCTCTCTACGTCCCGAGTGGAAATCAAGTAAGTCTTTGGATTATTTAGACTTCTCACTCATGGGAGTAGATTTCTGGTTTCTTCTAGGGATTGTCTCTACTTTTCTACATAGCTAGTCATGAATTCTTCTTTAGATTCAAAAACTGAACCTGATTCTGCATTATTTACACTTTCAAAAGAAAATTGATTCATCTGCACAAAATTCTTAGGAATCAAAGCTACCTTTTTCAACTCATATGAAACTACTTCACTAGAAATTTTATCATCTTGAGATGTTTTGGTCTTCTTATGTGAACTGTCTTCATCTATTTCCATACTTTCAATCTCAGAAAAAACTTCTTTTAATAAAAATATTAGAACTATCTAGCATTTGGGAAACTGCAACTGATCCGCTGCTTGTATTCTCATCGAATCTTGGAATTTCCACAGAGTAAAACAAATTGGCTACTTCCTTCAAACCCTCAACAACCTGGTGATCAAGTGGTTTATTGTTATTTTCTTGTTTTATTAGAGAAATTATATGATAAGGATCATAATTGACCCTTTGTTCCCTCTGAAAATCCATATTTTCCAATAATTTCTCTACACATGCGAGGGCACCCTTGTTTTTAAAAATGAAGGAACGAACTTCAAGGGGGAATTTGATATTGGAGGATTTTTTGAAAGCCCCGAAATGTACCTCTTCTGCATGTAATCTCTGTCTCATGTATTCCAATGCAAAGATCCTAGGGGTAAGGAAAGCAGGCAGCCTGTAAGGCTCTCCAATGAAACCATATACTCTCAAAATTGTAAAGTCTTTATACAAGAACCAATATCCAATCCTATATTCATGTGATGATTGCATCATAGTCTTCATTTCTTCCAACACTCTGGGAAATACTTCATCAAACAACAACTTATACATTTTTGACATAATGGAATTTACAAATTCAAACATATTAATTTGCTTCGACAAATTCAAGGAGAATATAGTACTCAAGAATTGCAATTTAGTTACATTCAAACATAATAACATGTTCAACAAATATGATTGATACTTGAAAATATGAATTTTGAGAACTCGACCTATTGGATATGGATTGCTTCTGCTAAATATTTATCCAAGCTAAAAACATGGACCGGCTGGGACTTAGACCCATGACTAATTGAACTCCTTTTTAATAAGAAACCCACGACAACTTCACTGACATGAAGGTCATCATCCAGACCTAAAACCTGACAGACCAAGGAAACAACTAATTGAACCTCCTCCTTGAAGATGTGAATACGATATGGAAAAAAGAGACCTTCTAAGGACTGACCTTCATTAAGAATGCTAGACAAGAATTTACATCGAACTTCAGTTTTACATCCTCTGTACAATTCAGCTAAAACAGACTCATTTATAGACTCACCACTATTAGGGTAATTATCAGGCAAATTCAGAAATCCATGGATAGATTTTGCATCGATTCTACACAATATCTTGGAGGTGGAATGACTCACAATGACTCTTTCAGAAGACAAAAAATTACTTGCATGCCACTCGGTCAATTCAGGAAAGTGTAGGGTCTGCTCAATGGAAAAATAATACAGAAATGACTTACAAGCATTAGAAATGTCATTTCCCTGTGAATTATATCGCCACAATCTTTCTTTAATAACCGATAAATTGCCCACGGATAGGAATGGTTCTTATATGCCTCTATCTCTATCAACCAGGAATTCTTCTCTTTCATCCAGAATTCGGTTAATACCTTCTAACCCTTTCTCTTTCTCCATAATAGAAAAATGATGGTAATTCTGTGAATAAATCTTGAGTATTTGAGACTTACCTGTGACTGTAATTACATATACGCGGAGTTGACTTTGAAAGGGTGGTGGGCAGTCCTTTTCATTCATCCGGACATGTACAATAAAAAATGATTCTTCAAATAAGTCAACTTCACTTTATATAGAATTCCATTCTAGAGAATCCTTTTAATGGTTTTTCTTAAATCATTTTTCTCCACGGAATGTACCACAAGATGCCACATGTATCACGGTTTTAATTATGCTACTGCTTTTCTACTCAACCATCGTGCAACTCTATCCTCCGGATCCGATGATGACCGTTGATGAATTTTCACTTTATTTTTAAGCCGTTGGATTAACTTACACGTACACATTCTGCTAAGCCTTTTTGTTTTTAACAACGCGCAACTTTGTGGAGCGGACTTCTTATCAACCATAGATTTTGCTGACCTAGTTTCATGATCATCAAATCTTCGTACCATGCTAACTATCTTTGCATGCCCTTGTCTTCCGTGCATCTCCATAGATCGGATCTATTATAAGCCATCGATGTTCACCTCCTCATTCTTTACCATTGGATTATGCGATGATTTCAGCGTTTATGCGCCCTTTTATCATACATTCACATTGTTATATTTAACCAAAGTTCAAACAACCATCATTTCTCTTCACCATGCTTCATTCGATACTCTTCTAGTTAGAAGTTGTTAACACTTAGCATGCCTTTACTTTCATTGTCTCGATACGTGAATTAGCTACACGGTTAGTCAAATCATCTATTGATAACCCAAAATTTCATTAATTAATCATTAGAATTTCATAAGTTGCAACGATTGTAAACATCATTCATGAGTTATATAACCCTGTAAATCATCTTGAAAAATTACTCCTTACTCATTTCTTAGCAATTGAGCACAACTTATATACATAGGAAGATTTATATACTGTAGTGCACGTCGATTGCAACAATGGTCATAAATATTGGTGAAGCGTGCAATGTGAGTATATAAACAACATCATCCATAGTTAATCCTAGGTTTATAAAACCTCAAAATACGACAATTTATAATAAGTAGAACATCATCCATTCTTAACCTTATTATTTAAGGTAGCGAATATTTTTACTAATAGTCAATTCCAACTGATAGTGTTCCTAGCATATCCTGCAATGTTAGCATATAACATTAAACAACAGTGATAAACTTATCATTTTCAATATCAATATCTTTAGACATCCTTGCTCGGCTATATTTGGATAATTACTAGTGAAGCGATGTCCTCACTTTAAACCACATTCGTGAGTGCCAATTCTAGGGACATGGAAATTCCAATAACATCAGTAATCCAAATTAAACAAAGTAAACAGCTTACCATAATTTCATACCTCAGCTACTTATGTCATTTATTACAATTTTTTTGCTTCATCAAAATGAGAGCCTTTATATACGTGTACTCCTTCTATACGACCAGTAACATTTGGCACAACACATCATGTTATTTACCTTAGTTGTATTGTGGTCCAAGTTCATAAGTAGTCTAGTTTTCTTTTTCCTTTTCTTGAAGAAATACTGTAAGGAATGTTGTCGTTTTCATGAAAGTGTATAAGAAGATCAATAATACCAATGAAAATTTATAACTAGCTCAATAGTTTTTATGTGCATAACCCAATTTCTTGCACGCTAATAATTATGTGGAAATGATACATTATAACAGTGGTATGATGGTAACTAACTTGAATTCTCTTCTTAACAATTCTTAAATTCAAGTCCTCAATTTACTTAGCATCTATTTAGTATGCTAATGGTATTCAATGTTCTCTTTTAATACCTAAATCATTAGCTTATCAATGTTCTCTTTTAATACCTACCTTGCTATCCTCAAGGAATTTAGGTAAATTATATATTTATATTTACATACATATATATATATAACCATATCCCCTCACATAGTGATACCTCTAAGACTTTGGAGTATACTCTCATGAGCCACTTACATTTATTTATTACAAATAATGAACCCTAAATTAGGTCTAAAAGACTTGGAATCAATATTCCATTCTTTTAGCATTCCTACATTTGATTGGTAATTAGGTAACCCTTTCAAATGCTACTCTTTACAGTAATATTCACCGTGTTTTTTCAATGTAACCTATCACAATTTTTCACCTGGAATTCTAAGAATCTTTTAACATACATCATGTCATTAACGACCAATTCAACTATGAATGTAGGTTCTAAAGGTCACTTTTTTCAGCAAATCAAATCCCACATTACTATTATAATAGAAACGACTATAGTACTTTCATCGACCATGAGTTTGTCGAAGAAGACTTCTATACTTCACTAAGAATTTATTGTGCAATTTAAATAGAGAGGAAACAATTCTCTTAGCTATTCATAAACCTCTTCGAACGTGATCAAGGAAATAACGAGATACCTATGTACATATGTCGTCGGCTTGACGTGGAAGTGGCGAAAGAAATGGGCCATCTTCATTGTGATTTTGAGAAGGTGTTCCACCTTCTCCTACACAACTACAAGGTCAATAAATATCTGCGTTTGGTACATCTTAAGGTACTTGTATTGCAGAGCAGTGTGAACTTGTTGCTTTTCTGTTATCACAAGGAAAAACTCAATCATTAGTTCTGAAACAAAATATGTAGGAGCATACTGAGCCCAAATAGGCCCAAGTGTTTCAAATCTCGCTTTGATACCATCTGTAATAGACCTCTATGAGTCCCAAAAAAAAATTTCCATTTGAAAGACTGATTATACATTTAATATTACCATGGTTGCCTCAAAGTTAACTAATCTCATTAATAGATTTTCCTTCTATTCCTTTATAATTGGAAGCACTTATTCTTAAACAAGACCTTCATCTTTTCATCATGTTTAAAAGCTCAATAGGAATTATTAAGAGGATTACCTTCCTAACTTATCTTAATCCTGCTCATATTTTGGAAAGGAAAAAGATGAAGAGGAAAGGGATTTCATGGTCACCACTTAGAAAGAAAATAGATAAGGCTCATAGTTTTCAAGGCATTTCCCATCAAAACTCCAATTCATACAAAATAAAGAGAATTTCGAGAATGTATAATGAATGTGGAAGTTTTTCCCATTTGTGAATATCTTGTACAATACGTAAATTCACAAGAAACCTTTAAAATTAATACCTCTTCTTAGGATTTGTGCATAATCAATCATCTTTATAATGCTTAACTAACATAATATTAATACTTGATGGCATCGAGTGTCAATCGATACCAATATAAATCTTGATATCAAAAATAATGAAAAATCCATAAGTTAGTATGTGAGAATGATAAAAAATACATAAATCACAATCTCACAGAAGAAGATACATAAGAAGACACGGATGTACATGGTTCATCCCATTCTTGGGGTTACATCCACCAAACTTAGTTTCCTTCTCTATTTATCTATTAAGGATCAACCTTTGAATGTATGTATACAATCCACATCATACAAGATGTCTTAACTTTCCTCTTTTCAATCCACATCATACAAGATGTGTTGGCTCAGCCATTCACAATCACCAACAATCTACGACGGAATTCTATACTATTTCACAGTTCTTATCCTTACAAGAGTTGTGTCAAAGTTTATGCATCTAGGCCACTTTATTCAAAAAGCTAATACCTACACACATACAAGTTAAGGATATATTTACAACAGTATGGATAGTAACTACCAATGCATTCTACAAAACATGATTTTGGGAAAAGAGGGTGTAAGCTAGACTTTAAAACATAAGCAGTATCTAGCACACATAACTCCGTATCTATACAAAGCTCAGGAATCGAAATTTAACTACATATTCAAAAGGAACTCATAATGCCACCATGACTTGAGAGAGGCCCACCTTGGTTTCTTAGAATTTTTTGATCATTAAGGTTTATCCACTTACGAATTCACTCATAGCAATTAGAGTATGCAAAAATTACCCTAACGGATGTATATTCATAATGGACCTCGGAATCCACTTTGAGAAGCCAGTGCAAAGTGGCGCAACATTTCAAGTGGTTTGCATTGGACCTATTGGGTTTTCTTCTGAGCATAGCTTTTGAACAATTATGATTATATCATGCAGTGTTCTTAAATCACTTTGCAAAACTACAAATAAAATCCTACTTTAACATACTATGAGAAAGATGTTATCCGAGAATTAATCAAAAGAAATATAACATATTCTGGGAAGTGGCCCCTATAAGACAAATACCAATATTTCAAGAACATAACAGACAATTGCTGAAATCAAACTCAACATTTCAATAACCCTAAGCAAAACCTTAGAAGAATATATGTAAAAAGACAAAATCCCAAGTCATAAGACTGGGAAACTTGAGAATTTTCAGCCACTAAGCACGCATAAATCTCCTGAAGAGTATCCATATTCAAATAAATTAGTAAAAGAGGATCCCAACTCGAAAACGGTGCAACAATATAGTGGTTCAATCATTCGTGGGTGCACGTAGATGCGACATCGGTGAATTCCAGAAATATTATACCGGAAGAAATACTGTAAGGAATGTTATCGTTTTCGTGAAAATGTATAAGAAGATCAATAATACCAATGAAAATGTATAACTAGCTCAATAGTCTTTATGTGCATAACCCAGTTTCATGCACACTAATAATTATATGGAAAGGATGCATTATAACAGTGGTATCATGGTAACTAACTTGAACTCTCTACCTAACAATTCTGAAATTCAAGTCCTACCTTTACTTAGCATCTATTTAGCACGCTAATGGGATTCAACATTCACAATTTAATCAGCAGCCTCCAATAATGAAGTTAACATTCACTTTCTTAGAATTGATTGATAAAGAAGTTAACATTGTCTTCTTCGCAAAGGCATGTAGGGCCATAGTGCAAGGGTTTGCCAGTACTTGGGCTCTCGTAGAGCAACTCTACAAAAAGGAATTCCACGATTCCTTCTTTCAACCGACATCCTAATTTTCCACAAAAGTGAATTTTAAATAGCAGGCGATCCCCCCAAATGCATTTCTTAACCTACATAAATAACTTCAGCATGAACGGTTTTTCCCTTATTGTGCGCCTCGTTCTCCACAAATTCGTGCAGTAAAATCTGCCAATATTTGTTGTTCACGCAGGTTTTTTTCCACAAATCTCGAAATCAATTAATCACTCGGGCATGCGTTTAGCCTAACTTCCCCAAATATTGAAATCAATTAATTACCTAGGCATGCGTTCAACCCAACTTCCCCAAATCTCGAAATCAATTATTACCTGGGCATTCGTTCATCCCAACATCATCTTTTGGAAACCCTAATAATTTTCTCTTAAACAAACATATATTTGTTAAGGAAGTTATGTATAGGGTGCACTCAATCACGGGGACTTCACTTAGTGAACGTCTTACATAGCACGTGCAATTGTGGGATATTAAAGAATACCCTTAATTTCGAGAGATATTGACCCAAACTCTTTTTGTTGAAACCCCTCCCAATACTTAAAACCTCCTCCCCACCCCTTTTNTAACATGATAGGATAGCGGTCAACAAGTGAAGCCCCCGTGCACTCAATTTACATTTGTCTTTGGAGGGTCGCTAAATCAATAGTTTTTCAATTGTCCAAAGAAGGAAAGAATATTCTTACCTTAGGTAGATATATTTAAATATATAAGGGATTCTTTCCCCACCTTTTTCTTTATGTAAACGCCTTTATATATAATCTATACAAAGTATCCTCCTATATATTCAAGATTATAAGGGATCTTAAGAATATATATATAATTTAAACCATATCATGACTATCACCATATGCACTTTCCTACCACCATTTAATATGTATTTATAAACATATATATCATATATACCTATATATAATTAACTCCACAATTAAACATATGTAAGTCTCTATAGGTAGATGGTATTCAGCAAGGGTGGTATGTTGAAGGTGCTATTTTTCTCTTATTGTTTTAAAAAGACTAAGACCTATAGTCCCTTTGACCATTAGCTCCTTAGGTTGCTCTTCTGCTCGTATTAACCCTTTTGATTTTAACCCCTTAACTCTTCTATGTCGATGATAAACTAAGTGAAACTCCTTCTATTTCGACTTAATAATATTAGGGTTTAGTACCAATTTGTGGTGTCTTAGTCAGGATAAGTTTTAGTGAACCATGTATCCTAGTAGGCGCATATATTAGCTCTTAATACTGCCCTAATCCAAATGAAATGTAGGACCTTGGTATCTGTTATGGATCTTTTAATCATTTGCTTTAATCTCGTGTGGATAAGTTAAGTCATTGTCTTTATGCCTCCTAAGTTTTTTCCTTAGTTAATTAACTCATATAGGCTGCACAGTTTTGCTTCCGGTGGGGCCTTGGCCTTGAGGTCCTCACCTGAAGACAAGTACAATAATGTTTGAAATTACAAATTATCTAGTGTACGTGAGGGGTATGTTACATAAAGGAAGAGCAATGTGAGAAAAGTGCAAAATGAACTTACGATAGAAATTTATACCACCCAAAAATCTTTTGAGCTCACTCGCTGAAGAAGGGAGTGGCCATTGCTTCAATGCTTTGATATGGGTTGGATCCAGTTGAATACCTTCCGAATTGACCATAAATCCTAGATATGGAACTATATTCTGACCAAAATATGACTTCTTTTCTTTTACCTGCAACTTGTTGGATTGGAGGATTTGGAGAATTTGTCGGACATGCTCCATGTGTGCATTCCATGTATGGTTGAAGATGGGAATGTCATCTAAGTAGATGACCACCATGCAGCCCAAATGTCATCTAAAAATGTCATTGATGAGCCTCATAAATGTTGCTGTAGAATTGGTGAGATAGAAGGGAATGAATTGTGAATTACTTTCAATTCATAAAGACCAAATTTGGTCTTAAATGCTATCTTCCATACATCATCTAGGTTAATTCGAACCTGATGGTAACCAGATGTCAGATCTAGTTTGGTGAACCATTTTTCTTCTTGGAGGGTGTTGAGTAACTCCTCAATTCATTGTAGTGGGTAACGGTGTTTGACAGTAGCTTTATTGAGGGCCCGGTAATCAGTGGCAATGCGAATGTCTGGGGTATATTTTTTGGGATAACAAATGCGGGAGATAGACAAGGAGATGAAGAGGGTTGGATATGACTGAACTTAATGAGTTTTGTCAATTGTTTTTCCATTTACTTCATTTCTGTGGGGGCCACCGAGTAAGTGGGGGCATTAGGTAAGGCATATCCGGGGATGAGATGGATTGAATGGTCTATGTGTTTGGAGAGGGGGGGTAGCCTGTATGAGGTTGAAACAAATCAGAAAAATATTTGAGTAGGGGAGTCATGGCCTTAGGAATAGAATGAGTGATATTTTTTGGTGATACAGGGCGCACCAAATAGAGATATATACACTGATTCAGTTGGACATGTGGGGTTTTGTCGGTAGTAGAAGGGGTTTTTGGTGTTTTTGTTGTTAATATATAGCCGTGGCCATATTTTGAAAGCTTATATTGGTGAGATTTTGCTAGATAGATATCATTTCTTTGTGATTGGTAGGGTATTCCTAACAGTAAATATAAACAATCCAAGGGGGAAACATCACATATAATAGTGTCTTTGAATTGGTCTATAGCAAAGGTGAAAAGGAATCACTCAGATACTAGGAGACGAGGACCATCCTTTTGAACCCATTCGAGCTGATAGGGGTGTGGGTGTGGAGTAGTAACTAGGTTAAGGTGGTTGAGTAGGGGTTGCGATACCAAATTATTTTGTTTTCCATTGTCCATAATCATTAAGGATAAAGAATTTTTTATTTGGTAATTATGAGTGAAAAGTGGTTGGGTTGAGGATTTGGACTCATTTTGGGTCATTAGGATCAAAGAGAGATCCACTTCGGTGGGATTGTCTAGAGCGACTTCTTCAGTGTCCTCCGTTGGTGGAGTAGTAATGAGCTCTTTGAGTAAGGTTTTGTTGCTCTTTAAATTTTGGAGGGATCGACAATCTGAGGAGTTGTGTGAGGTATCCTTATGGAATGAACACCAAGGTATTCTTGTATTTCTATGGATAACAAGAAGGTCAAATAGGTGGAAAATGAGTTGAAGAGTTTGAGATGGTTGTTTGAGAGGGAGAGGCATGAGGGTTCGGGTGGTATTGAGAAGTATGACCCCTAGGAGCAATCTTCCTTTCGATAGCCAATGCTCTCTGAAGGACTTTATCTAATGTTGGATTTTTGAACAGCTCTACCTCTCTACAAAACTGCATCAATAAACTAGTGATAAATTTAAGAATGAGTACCTCTTCCGGTTCTAGAATGTGGAGCTGTAGGCATCGTTTGCAAAAGAAGTCGATTTAACCTTGAATGCTTTGTGAAGGAAGTTATATTATTTGATTCCATATCATCCTTAGAGATTGTACATACCCTAGTGGGTAGAATCAGGTTCTCAATGCGTTAGAAAGTTGAGCCCAAGTTCTGATGGTTGTGGAGGATGAAGTTCCTGGAGTAGTTCCAAGTTCCACCATGAATGTGGTCTTTTCTTACTTAGTGTCCCACTAGGTTTGTGCAAGGAATTAAAGTTGTAAGGAGGCAATTTGAATCTTTCTCTCCTCATTGAGTCCTGTGCATGTGTTAAAGTAGGTGGAGAGGCTATGGATCCATGAATCAACAAATTCTCCATTGGTTTGACCAACAAACTTAGGGAGTTGTATTCTAGTTTCCAATTGGAATGGGTCTAGATTGGTTTGTTGTTGCATCCTCAACAACTCATTGAGTACAGAAGCAAGATCTTAGACTGGATTTGAAGTGTTGGAATCTGATTGTACTATCAAGGGATCACTTCGAGGAGGCATGGTGAGGCCAATTGAGGATCACAACCAACGTAGGTGGTAAAAAAAAACTTGAAATAGAGAAAAGGAGTTGTAGGTCTAGAGGGAGAGATCTGTAATGTTTTAGATCTGTGAACCTCCTCTCTATTGTAGCTGAGATCTATGTTCCCTTGGGGGTATGAGATTTGCGTATTCACTTACATTCATCAACTTGGAGGCAGGTGAAATCTGGAATGTTTCATTAAAAACACCCAATTTTTTTTTTGTTCGAGCCCATAGTCAAGATATTAAGGCTCTGATACCATTTGATTTTCCACAGACATAATTTATAGGGTGTGATCAATGAAGCAGAGGCTGAACTGGAACTGTTATAGTTGAAGAGAATGCTCAGCTCTGGTAGATGCACAGAGGTGAAAGGGAGTGTGCAATAGGTGTAGCTACGCATGCCCTGGATTTGACGAGGTGTTCACAGTGCAGCGTGATGAAGGAGAAGCTATGCTCATTTTCCCATGAAGTTGGAATATTTCAGCAAGAGCGCAACATCAGTCTCGCCTACTCCTACTTGCTCACGAGATTCCAACAAGATGAAGAAAACCTCCAATGAGAGAGAAAATCTATGGGGAAGGCTACCTCTATGTATGGGAGGCGATCACAGATGGATTGAAAGACTAGAGGCTGAAATGAATGAGGCACTCTCGCTGCTTCATGCTAAAACCCTAAAAATAAGAAAAATAAGCAAAAAGGGAAATGCAGAGAGAGAGACGTGTTTTCAGCAAAACAAAGAAGACCTTTTTTATTAGGGAGCATCCTCTTATATAATGAGGATATTTCTTATTTTCACAAATAAACATAATAATTAATAAACCTAATTTAACCTTTTTCCATCTTCTCCACGCTCCCCAAGTTGTTAATCAATTTGATCCTTAGTTCATGTTTATGAATATTTGTTTAGTCTTTTTATTGTTTGTTTTAATGTATAAAGAATCAACTGCTATGCATCCTTTGTATGGTTTCTTTGGTTGGTTAAGGGATTCGATCGCTCAGTATTCATTAGGAGTATTTAGCCCGTTTATTAGTCTTGGTTAATGAGTAGTTTAAATCGTAATGTGAATGTGTGTAATTTATTTATTTATTTCATCTAGTAGATTTTGTTGGATGGATAAATTTATTTGATGAGGTTTTATTATTTGAATAGCATCATAGACCTTTGCCAATTCTCTGTAATTCTATACTTAAGGATTTTAGTTTTACTATGTTTTATAAATGAGACCATTGATATGATGTAGGTTTTAGTTTCAGTACAGTTTTGAAAAGGTCTCGTTATTAAATTTTATCACGACCTTACATGTTTCAGTCTAGGCTTAAATGCTAAAATAAATAGGAACCTTTAAAGACTTGTTTTAAAAAATGCTCATAAGAAATTTATCCTAGAATGCTACATCAAAAGTTTAAAGAGAGATACAAACAACCTAAAACATTTATTCAAACTCATGAGGAGTAAAATTGCAGATCCTAATACAAAACATAATGGATCTAATCTCAGCTGGTAAGCATAATTAAAATAACTTGGAAATGTAGAAACCTCTTACCTGCAACTATGCATCTTGTTAATGGCTAAAAGACCGTGCATACTTCAACACCCAAAATTAATAAAACACTAGCTATATATGACCTTAGGAATGATAACCATATAACTTTGGAACTACCACATTCCTCCCAACCATGACCATGAACTATTTCTCGTTCTAATTTGGACCACCCTTAGCTAGCTCCAACATTCAAGTGATGTAGAACTCTTAAAGGTGGGTTTTTACTAATTGAAAATTCAAGCTCTCTAGAAGAATGCTTATTTTTTTTTTAAATGCTCAACAAAACTATTGAGGAATAATGATCAGATCCCTAAGCCTTATCTTTGCTTAGGTCTTTTAGAAAATATTTTACAAAAGGGAAGTTGGTCTAAACTTTAGTTGAATCAAGAATTCATTACTTTCTTGAAAATAACCTTTAAGTTAATTTATATGGAATTAATAGTTATTTTGTTTAACTAGGAACTTTTTACTAGTTCCTAAATGAGCTTTGAATATTAATTTAATTATTTTAGTTTATAATAACTTTATAGACTCTAAGTTATTATTTTAGTTATCTTTATTTCCTTATATATAAATATTCTTATATACAGAAATATATAAACTTTACATATTATTCTTAATATTTATTGATGCACCATATATCATAGTTTATTTATTTTGATGCTTCCCTTATTTTACATTATTTCTTTTATTAAGGTGTGAGGTAGGGTTTGGTCGGTGAACTAGGTTAGGCACCTCCACATCCTCCTTGCATTGTGTATTACCTAGTATATCATGGTATTTCTTCGATTTCTTGGTGAGAATTATATTTGAAAGTTCATTTAATCAACTTAAAATAAGTATGATAAGGTACGGTGGTATTCATAGTCGTTTTCAATCAACATGCTTAAATTCAGTGACCTATAGTGTTATTCAAAGCCTAATCTCAACACTATAACTTCAGGGTTACATTAGTGCAATTATAGAGTCTCTCGGTCAACACAAATATTAGGATGTACTTGTCTAATACACCTATGGATACAATGGACAAATATCTGAAGATCCATACCTTATGCTCAACATCAATTTGAAGTGCTCCAAGGATTATGCCCAACACTTCCAATCGTATAACTCATATTCTCAAGAGATTATGCCCAACACAAAATATCATAACTCATGTGCTCTAGAGCTTATGCAACACAAAATATCATAACTCACGTGCTCCAGTGCTTATGCTCAACACAAAATCTCATCACTCATGTGCTTCAGAGCTTACACCAAACACATTATAGAACTCAATCATGTATTCAGTCTTCTTCACAATACAACACAATAATCATATCACTATATATGTATTAGGGATAGTCACATAATAATAAATCTAGTACATCATACCATGACAATATTCCTTGTCCCATAGGTTCTACGCCCAACATATATAATCATATACAACACAATAAAACATGTGCATTGGCTTACGCCTAGTATATCTAACTAATCTACATAACTCATGTGCGGTGGGGCTTACACCCAATATATAAACATAAACATCAAAGTAACTCATATGCAATGGGGCTCATTCTGAATATAGTCAAGGTCAAAATTCAGGATATTACATCTCTTAGTGCTTAGAAAAACACCATCTCAGTGCTTTAGGGACTAGAAATGATGTCATGAAATAGTGAGGGGTAAGCCTCTTTCATGGTGACTTCATTATCTCATGTGGCCTCATTGACTCCTAAGTGCTTCCATTGCACTTTCAGCTGGACTATGGTTCGGTTCCTAAGTTGTACGTCTCTTTTATCTAGAATGTTAAGGGGCTCTCACATAAACTCCCCTTCAAGTTCCACATGCAGCAAGGACCAATCAATAGCATGTTTAGTATCATCTACATATTTATTTGACACGAATGTGTGAAAAACATTATGAACGTATATATGAGCAGGTAAAGCTAATTCATACTCCATTAACCCTCTCTTGGCCAGTATCTCAAAGGGTCCGCAAAATATTGGTGCCAAGTTTCTGCACCTTCCCAAGCTCAATGAGAATCTTTCAAGTTTTAGTTTTAAATAAACATGTTCCCCCATCTGGTAATATTTATCTTTTATTTTCTTATCAGGATAACATTTATGGCAGTCTTGTGCTCCCTTGAGATTATGTTGTACTTTGGTGACTAACTATTCTAGGTCCTTGAGTAAGGCTAGCCCTAACATGAGCCTGTCCACTGGGCTATCCCAGTTACTAGTGTTATACACTTTTGACCATAGAGTATCTCGAAGGGACTCATTTTAGTAGATTTCTAGTATCCATTGTTATACAAAAACTATATGAGGTGCATATAATCCTCCCACTTGGTTGGATTGTTCATCATGTACATTCGAAGCATGTCCTCCAAAATATGATTTATCATCTCTGTCTTCACGTTTTTCTGGGGGTGGTATGCGAGACTAAAATTTAACCGTGTCTCTAAAATGGAAAATAAACATCTCCAAAATTTAGTAAACTCCATATCTCGATCCAAGATGATTTCCTTGGGTATGCCATGCAATGAGAATATATCTCCTTTAGGAATATGTCAACAATGTAGACTTCTTTGTAAGTTCACTTAACTAGGATAAAGTGCACCTCTTTGGACAACTTATCAACCACTACACAAAGATCCCATTCAAGGGAACTCACACAAAATATGTTGGGAATAACAAGACAAAAATAGTTAAGGTCGTCATGTATGTTTATTATGTTCAATTGGCGACAAACATAGTTAAAAGAAGCAATCACACAAGTGGAAAAAGCGTAAACAAAACTTCACCAAGTTCATACTTAATGCAAATACCGAGACAAAATAATCAAAATTACATCTCTCAAGTCATGAGTGTGACACAGAGCAAGAATAAAAGAAGACATGAGAAAAATTAGCTTTTAGTACAAAGCTTTCCCCGGGGGAAGGCAATGTTACAACAGTAAAATATTAAATAATTGGGTTATAATAGTTAGAAAATAGTAAATAATTATTAAATATAATTATGAGGAGAAATGTCTCTTCAACATTTGATCGCTAAGCCATATTTAAAGAAAACCATATCCATTGTAATAAATGATCCATTCAATATTATATATTTAGACATTATTATTTGAAGATGGAACATCTTCCCCCTTAGTATCAAGATACATATTTTCCATTACACGAGATACGTATTTTCCATTACAACGAATACGTTGTAACATTGGATGGGTTCAATACTTATAGTATATTTTCTAGGAATTGGTCATTTATGAGCCACTTGCACCATTATTACTCCAAAATGAGTCTACACCTCATTTTTAGGGAGCGTTCCTCATGCAACATTTGACCTTTAATTAAATAGTCGTGGTAGTTCTTCAGTACATGACGCGACACAAAAATTTGAAAGTTCACTTAATCAAATTAAAAATAAGTAAGATGTGGTTAGTGTTTTATGAGAGTCTTTTTTATTCGACAGAATCAATTTTCAGTAACTCATTAGAGGAAATTTCAACTCAAAATGGGCCTTTTAACTTTTATTCAAATTCCATGTCATCATGTGTTAGATAATGAAATTGCTTTAAATTTGAAATACCGAATAGGTCTTAAACACTTTTTTAATATAAATTTGGGTATAGCTATCATAAAAAAAACTACTTTTTTTGTTTGTATTTTTGACATATCTCCCTATGTTTTTACTCAAATTTCGATCGGGAGAGCTCGTTGGATGCGGAATTAAATTACGCATCAAATGAGTACCCACTCAACATATTTTTGACGCACCTTGCTACTCCAAAAACAAGAAATACCTGAAAAAATGGAATGATGACATCATCATTTCGTTTTTTCAGGTATTTCTTGTTTTTGGGGTAGCGGAGTCTATCAAAAGTATGCCGAGTGGGTATTCGTTGGATGTGGAAATTAATTCCGCATCCAACGAGCTCTCCTGATCGAAATTTGAGTAAAAACATAGGGAGATATGTCAAAAATACAAACAAAAAAGTAGTTTTTTTCTTTTCTTCTTTAACTATTATTTTATTAGTTCATTTTAGGAGGCCCATTTTGAGTTGAAATTTCCTCTAATGCCTAGCGTTATTCAAAGCCCACACTCAATGCTAAAAACATGGAGTTACACTTAGTGAAATTCGAGAGCCTCTCACTCAAGACTAATGCTAGGATGTACTTGTATAATACACCTAGTGATAGAATGGCCAGGGAACCAATGTTCCAGAACTTATGCTCAACATCAATTTGGAGTGGAGTTTTATGCACAATACACAAAATATAAATATGAAAGTATCATCGTATGCAATGGGACTTGTGCCCATTAATGTTAGGTCAAAATTCACGATATTACATTCCTCCTTGTGAGTCACCAAATACTTTATAACAACTAGTTCAGTTTTGATTTTCTCACTTTTTAATTATTTATTAATTAATAATTCTTTGACATGTATTTTAACCTTAGTTAGTCAAAATATCAAAATAAAATAATAACTTAAGGTCTTTAAAACAATAAATATTCCAATTCTTTAGTACATTTGATAGGGGCGAAGCTTCCTTGCAACTCTTCTTAATCCATTGTAAAACTAAGCCATAGTTATGGAACAAAAACCCAAACTAGGCATAACATTTAGGCATAACATTGATAATAATACTATATTCAATGTTTGAAAGCTTGGAAATATGTGAAAATATACTTTTCAACTCCATATATTTCTTGGCATAGCTAATAGGTTGCAACATAATAATAATTATATTTTAGTTCATGTTAATGTGAAACCAATCCATTAATGGAAAGCATTGGTGATTTAACCAAAACACCACTCAATTTTAGCTAGGTGAAAGTGTTGTCAACTATACAAACAATTGAATTTTTTACCCCATGATCAACATTAGATGTAACCAACAAAAATGTGTTAGTAATGACCTCGATAGTAATGACGTAGGTAATATAGGTTACACATCTTAATGAAGGCACTAGGAGGGATTGTAAGCCATTTTGTAATCATTACGTGTTAAGTCTTCCATCAAAATCATTTGGAGAGCTTTATTTCTCTCTACAATGGAGATTTGGCATTTAAAAATAAACTCTCCAACTTTTCCCTTAATTCCATATTAATTCTTGTATTTATGTTTTAATACTTATGTAATTTGGTATCTTCAAGTTCCCAAAGGACTATAAGTAATATTTTATTTAAATGTTTTCTTTAATAAATAATGAACATAATAACTTATTGTGGACATGATATAAAGACATTAATTGATAATTTTCTAACTAGTGTAGCATGACTGGAATCATGCTTGAATTATTGTAGCATGACTTGAATCATAAATTCATTGTTTTCTACTTCCATAAAAAAAAATTGATTAGAGTTCCACTAAAAAACATTATTGTAAGAATGCTCGTGAATGACAATTCTTCCTACAATCACCCATATGGGTTGGCATCCAATAAGTATGTTCAATTTATATTTGCAATAGATGTGCCATTTGATATTTATGTTGAAAATTTACACATATATCATTGCATCTTTCTAAACCCTAGATTGTAATTAATGGCTAGTTCTCTCTTGGCTCATGAAACACCAAGATATTACTCGATAGGTTGAATGTATGGAATTGTAACTTTTATCATATAAACATTATGTTCATAATAGAAATCTAATTTAGATAGTGTAATTATACAATTGTCTAAATACTTTATTTATGAGATATATGTATATAATATTCTTGTTTAGTAATGTAGTATATTTGTCAAATAAATGTATTTCAAATCAGTGTAAGAGAATTTTTTCATATTAATATAGTGTCCTTGTAATTGAAATATATAACTCATGTTGTATGAATGAATAATGATGTTGTATTAATGAATAACAACTAACCGCACAATTTCTCTTTTAATATAAATATGATTATTATATTTTCTCTCTTATATAATAATTGCATAGATGTTGTTTCTCATCTTTTCTAGAATTAATATGTTTCATATACAATATGTAAATGATTGTATGCACTCCCATGAAAAACAAACCTATGTTTGAGTAAGGATAGGTATTGATTAGAATTTTTTTTATTTTACTCATTGAAACTTATAGTTTATTTTAATTGTACTACACTTAAACATTTAATTTATAATGCGACACTTGCTAATAATCTAAGCCTTCAACCAAAACATGGCCTTACATGCATTTAATATTCCTTTCTAAAGGGTTTCTTTCAAACCCTAACCCTTATGCAAAAGTTAGGGTTTACATATTAGTAATTACTTTCAATAATAACTTGCGTGTAAAAATGGTCATAATACAAGTCAATACCATGACAATTATAATACTAATATTATAGGCACATTAAAGTTTTGTTTACATTATTAAATGAAATGTTGGAATTCCAACCCTCTTTATTCAATAGAAATTTTATTATTATTAATGACATATTTGTGATGTGATGCAAAGAAGTGTTTGCAACCATAGTGTTTTCTCTCTCTACAACACAGTTAACTATAACATGGTTAATACCAAACAAATGTTAATAAATATTTCTATCCCACCAATTTAGTGGAATTGATATGCCAACAACTATTAATATTTAATTAAATCATGTATTTGTAATTCCAAATAATTAAACACAGAATAATGAGATGAAAAAAATTCTATATGTTATCATCATGCAAGTTTCTAGGAAAATCAGTGCTCTATAATCATAAGTCCAAAAGACCCAAATACTTTATTCTAAACTTGTTAGATGCTCCAATGATAAGGGTTTTCTCTCAATATCTTGTTAGTTATGAGATTAAAGGGGAAGACTATCAAAACTTGGAAACTGAAATCAATATATCAAGAGTTTAAAACAACTAAATCAATATTGAATATTCATTCAATATCTATTTGGTTCTCAGATTAAAGGAGAAGACTATCAAAACTTGGAAACCAAAATCAATATATCAAGAGTTTAAAACAACTAACTCAATATTGAATATTCATTGAACAATATAAAGACTATTATAAAACTAGAGATAGCAAAGATGCAATCTTGACAATGATAAAATGAAAAATGAAAATTTTTAATAAATGATGGAAAATAAATATATCTACTAACTTCCAAAATGCTTATGATAGCATAATCAAACTCTAGGAACTTGTCATTAATTTCTTAATATCTACCATAAACAAATAATCTTATGTATAAAAAAAACTTAAATATATAAATTTAACATCAAGGTTAATCTCAAATATGCCTATAAATAGCAAAATCTAGTTTCTAAAATATTTTTAACTTGTGATTAATTTGTTAATATCTACCTTAAACAAATAATCTTATTTATAAAAAAACTTAAATATATAAATTTAACATCAATATTAATTTCAACTATGCCTACAAATAAAAAAAACTGATTTTTAAAATATTTTTCTAATGTATCATCTTAGATTCATTGAGACATCAATTTCAATGTCAACTGTTTCCTCAAAAACAACTCATTTTTATAAATACATTTGATATAAATTGATTGAAACGTCAATTTTAATGTCAAACTGTTACCTAAAAACAACTCATTTTTATAAATAAATTTTATATATGAAGTTGACATAAATTTGGAATTCTGTACATTTTATACATGTACTGAAATTGAGACACGGGATGGCCAAATTCGTTTTGAATACTTGAAAACAACGAATTTTCATTGATTCCAGCACCACCGTGGGAGGTTAAAATTACCCTAAATCCTAAACATGCACGTTGCTGACGGCTCAAGCTCCTATCATCACCAGCTCAAGCTCCTATCATCACCAATAATAGAGACAGGTGCATGGGTTTTGTAATGAAACTAGAAACAATAAAAAGATATTGACACATCGAATTTAGTCACCCAACATTTATACAACATCACTGTGTAAATAATTTATAGTAGTTGGTCTAATTCATTCGGGCATGTACGGCAGTAATATGTTCTGTAATTCAAAAGAAACCAAATCCCGAACCCATTCCATCCTTCCCTGGTTTAAACGATTACATAACCTTCAAATCCTCTCCTTCTCTCAAAATTTGAGAAAACAGAACAGCATCAATGTTCAGTAGAATTATCTACCTGAATTTCACTAGGTTCATAAATTTCGGATCGAGTATAGTTATTCATTTTTAATTCTTTGTAGATTGTGTTCTTAATCTTCTCCACAGAAACCACAGGGATATATGCCGCGGCCCAATACACTCTATCAGATAGATAATGAACCCCAGCGTTGTACTTCTTCTGCACGCAATAAGGAGTCGCTGGTATAAGCACCTCCATGACCTTGGGTACAACAGGAACCTGACACAGCTTGTACCAGGCCAAGAGGGAGAGTTCCACTGCTACAGGTTTATAGTTGTCATACAATTTCTTGGCTCCCAGTTTAGACTTGACATACAAAGCCTTTGCCACTTCCTTAGTCATTTCCATTCCACCGATCTGTCGAATCCCAGTAACAACAAACCTGGCAGCTTCCAGTGCCTTTTTCTCTGCCCCATAGAGTTCACAGGTCCTTGATTTGAGTGATGAGGACACACGACTTTGAAGCATAACGATCGCATTGCCCACCTTCAGATAAAACATGAAACTAGAGACCGTCAGAAAAACAAACCAAATCATACCAGAAATTTCTTATTCAATCAAACTAAACCCTAGATTTTTTTTAAGCCTCAATGCAGTAAATCACAACTTAAACCCTTAAGTTACTCCATCAGATAAATAATGAACCCCAGAATTGTACTTCTTATGCACACAATAAGCAGTAGGTCGAATAAGGACCTCCATGATCTTGGCAACAAAAGGAACCGGAACCTGACGCAGCTTGTACGGTTGTACCAGGCCGAGAGGAACAATTCCACTGCTACATGTTTATACTTGTCATACAAGTTCTTGGCTCCCAGTTTAGACTTGGCATACAAAACCTTTGCCACTTCCTTAGTCTTTTCCATCACAACAATATGTCGAATGCTAGTAACAATAGACCTAACAGCTTCGGGTGCCTTTTTCACTGCCTCGTAGATTTCACAAGTCCTTGATTTGAGTGATGGAGATCCATGACTTTCAACCATAACAATCGCATTGCCCACCTTCAGATAAAACATAAAATTAGACACCATCAGAAAAACAAACCTAATGATACCCCGTTTTTCTTGTTCAATCAAACTAAGCCCTATATTTCTCTTCAGCGTCAATGCAGTAAAACACAATGTAAACCCTAAACTTACTCCATCAGATAAATATTGCACCCCAAAATTGTACATCTTCTGCAAACAATAAGCAGTCCGTCTAATAAGCACCGGCATGTTGTTGGGAACAAGAGGAACCTGACGCAGCCTGCACCAGGTCAAGACGGACAATTCCAATGCTAGAGGTGTATACTTGTCATACAAGTTCTTGGCTCCCACTTTAAACTTGACATACAAAGCCTTTGCCACTTCCTTAGTCTTTTTCATCACACCGATTTGTGGAATGCCGCTAAAAACAGATCTGGCAGCTTCGAGTGCCTTTTTCAGTGCCCCATAGAGTTCAGACGTTCTTGATTTGAGTGATGGGGACCCATGTCTTTCAAGCATAACGATAGCACTGCCCACCTTCAGATAAAACATAAAATTAGACAGTCAGCAAAACAAACTTAATGATACCCGGGTTTACTTCTTCAATCAAACTAAATCCCCTATTTTTTTTCCGACTACACAAAGTAAACCTTAAACTTACTCCATCAAATAAATAATGAACTCCAGAATTGTACTTCTTCTGCACACTATAAGCAGTCGGTAGAATAAGCACCTCCATTATCTTGGGAACAACACGAACCTGACGCAGCTTGTACCAGGCCGAGAGGGACAATTCCAGTGCTACAGGTTTATACTTGTCATATAATTGCTTCGCTCCCACTTCATACCTCACATACAAATCCTTTGCCATTACCCTAATCTTTTCCATCACACCGATCTGTCTAATGCTCGTAACAACAGACCTCGCAGCTTCGGGTGCCTTTCTCACTGCCCCATAGACTTCACAAGTCCTTGATTTGAGTGAGGGTGAGGCATGACTTTCAAGCAGAACGATAGCATTTCCCATCTTCAGATAAACATAAGAAAAATAAAACTTAATGATACAGGGGTTTTCTTACCAATCAAACTATATTCTAGATTTTTCTTACAGTAAAACACAAAGTAAACCCTAAACTTACTCCATTGGCTAAATAATGAACCCCTGAATTGTACTTCTTCTGCACACAATAAGCAGTCGGTAGAATAAGCACCTCCATGATCTTGGGAACAACAGGAACCTGACGCATCTTGTACCAGGCCGAAAGGGACAATTCCATTGCTACACGTTTATACTTGTCATACAAGTGCTTCGCTTCCACTTTAGACTTGACATACAAAACCTTTTCCATGGTCGTTTCGATCACACGAATGTGGCGAATGCTAGTAACAATAGACCTCGTAGCTTCGGGTGCCTTTTTCACTGCCCCATAGATTTCACAAGTCCTTGATTTGAGTGATGGGGACACGTGACTTCCAAGAATAACGATCCCATTGCCCACCTTCACATAAAATATAAAATTAGACAAGTTGAGAAAAACAAACCTAATGATTCCCGGTTTTTCTTTATTCAATCAAACTAAGCCCTATCTTTTTCTTCAACCTCAATGTAGTAAAACACAAAGTAAACCCTAAACCCACTCCATCTGATAAATAATGAACCCCAAAATTGTACTTCTTCTGCGAACAATAAGCAGTCGGTCTAATAAGCACCTGCATGATCTTGCGAACAAAAGGAACCTGACGCAGCTTGTACCAGGCGGCCATGCGAAATTCCACTGCTACAGGTTTATACTTGTCATACAAGTTCTTGGCTCGTACTTTAGACTTGACATACAAAGCCTTTGCCACTTAGTCTTTTTCATCACACCGATCGGTCGAATGTCCGTAACAACAGAACTCGCACCTTCGGGTGCTTTTTTCACAGCCCAATAGAGTTCACAAGTCCTTGATTTGAGTGATGGCGAGACATGACTTTCAAGCATAACGATCCCATTGCGCACCTTCAGATAAAACATAAAATCAGAGACCGTCAGAAAAACAAACCTAATGATACCGGAGTTCTCTTCTTCAATCAAACTAAATCCTCGATTTTTCCTCAGCCTCAATGCTGTAAAACACAAAATAAACACTAAACTTACTCCATGAGATAAATTATGAACCCAAGAATTGTGCTTCTTCTGCACACAATAAGCAGTAGGTCGTCTAAGCACCTCCATGAATTTGGGAACAACATGAAGCTCACGCGGCTTGTACAAGGCCCAGAGGGATAATTCAGCTGCTACAGGTTGATACTTGTTATACAAGTTCTTGGCTCCAAATTCAGACTTTACATACAAAGCCTTTGCCACTTCCTTAGTCTTTTCAATCACACCGACCTGTAGAATGTTGGTAACAACAGCTCTCGCAGCTTCTGGTGCCTTTTTCACTGCCTCATAGAGTTCATAAGTCTTTGATTTGAGTGATGGGGACACATGACTTTCTAGCATAACCATCGGATCTCCCACCTTAAGATAAAACATAAAATGAGAGAGAGCTGGACAAAAAAAACTAATCATACTGCGTTTTTCTTCTTCAATCAAACTAAACTGTAGATTTTTCTTCTTCACCCTCGATGCAGTAAAAAACAAAGTAAAACGTAAACTTACTTTGTTTATGGTTTACTGCCTCAATCGAACCGAACTGAATGGTGAATGACAGAAGCCAAATAATTATTACAAATATTCCATGTATCTTCATATTTTTAGTATATAATAATAGCAAATATATAGTTTTATAATGGAACGTAGGCATACCTTTCTATGAGCGACAAGCAGAGTCTCAGACGGCTTTCCCTCGACCTTGCTGTAAACGGGCCCAACCATAAGATTCAAAATTCCCTCCATGGTATCCAACACCTGTTTTAGAGGCCCGGAATTCTCTTTCCCATAACCGTAAAGAACAGAGGGACGGGTAGTTACATTTCGAGCGGCAACCTGGAAAAATCCCAGCCATTCAAGAGTCCGATCCTCTTTCTGCAACGCCAGAAAACCCAGTAATAAAATTGCTAAGCATGGCCAAACCAGATGATTCAACTCGGACGACATGACTCGATCACGATACTGCTTAAGGGATTCGAAATCTCCAACTGTAATTGTGATACAGAAATCTCCAACTGTAATTGTGATACGTCGATTCGATTGTCTGCGATTTGAGCGTAGTTTGAAATTAATAACCGTAATGGGTTCGATTTGATGAATACAAATAGAGAATGGCAACTGATTTTAAAGAGGGAAACTGTAACACAATGAAATACCTGCGGACCAGTGTTGGAATTTATTTGTAATTTTAACCATCAAACAATTTTTAATTTTTTAATGTTTGGGCTCTATACCGCCATCTGTTGATGTTTTCTTCAAATTATGCTCTTCGTCGCATATAATACTTACGTGCACATACTAAATATTTATTAAAAACTGAAAAAAATTCAAAACAAACAAAATTGGAAATTGAAATGGTTAAAATTTTTAAAAATTAACATTTATATAAAAATAAAACAATTTATTTATGTAAAATTTGCTATTAAATGTTTTTTTAAGTGGGAACAACTACCTTGAATGCTCACCCTGAGTTATAGTGACATCCTCCTACATGCATAAGAGCTGGTCAAGTATTTGAAGATAAATGGGCAATGAAAAAATTATCATAAGTTTAAGGACTTTTATTATTTTTCACCCCAACACTTAATAATTTCGAGGCATTCCTAATAATAGTTACTCCACTATGGACCCATAAATAGTTACCCACCTATGGACCCATAAATAATTTCTAGGAAAACCTTAATCATGGTTAAAATTACCCATCATGAGTTGTTTTCCCATCAAATTGGAAACCCATTGTCCACATATTGGTGGTACAAATATCTCCTCATGGTATAACCTCTCGTCCACCTTGACATAAGATGTACATAAATTGTTTTTTGCTTACATTTTATAGGCTTTTTGTTAATACATTATTTGTGGTAACACAACTATTCTAATAATTCACAAAGTTCCATCTTCCAAATAGCTAGAGTAATAACCTAACTATTACTTTAATACCTTGATAGACAATCAATAATTCATCCCCTTTTTTTTAGAGTTGTGATATGCTTTCATTGTAAAGGGATTATGTGCCACGGGAATTATTAGTCCTTTCCTACTAGCTTGAGTTCTCCATTAACTTTCAATTAGTTTGCTTTCACTTTCATTTTTTGTTTTAACAAAACTTTAATTCAATAGTTTCTATTTTTAAATTAAATAATTATCTTAATTTTATTTGTTTCAAATCTTATTGGGTATAGAATTTGAGGTCTTATTGTCGAGTTGTGGTAGAGTTATCACTACAAGGTTGTACTGTATCGTTTTGACCTAACCGTGTAATTTACCATCGCATGTTTGTATTTGTTCATTATTGTGGAACTTCGACAATGGATGATAGTATGGGCTTATGTATGTATGATTTTGCGAAAATTGTATATTATGTGTGATGTTAAATATGAATTATTTTCATGTTTTTATTATGTCTCTATCATGCAAATTTAATAGAGGATGGTACATGGATACCAAATTAAAGATATGGGTCGAACAATGATTATGATGGTAGATGCATGATACACAAATGATTACATTGTCGTTAGTTTTCATGAAATATGTATACATGTCAGATGATTGTGGGATATTGCACAACATTTTGTTATGAGACTAACAAACATGTTCACAAGAGCTAAGGGGTAGTTGGACCCTACAAAATGGAAGTACATTGATACTATGAATTCCAAAAGATAAATGGTATGAAAGCGGTGCATTATTGTTCTATATAAGTATTGGTTTATTAGCATGATGTGTGGGGAGGTGTGAAGTTTCACGAAAATCAACTTCCTGAATTGGTTATTCAATGACGAATCCCTAAGAATGGAAATAGTAACACACTATGACTATGAAGGGTGTTGATCATTGTTCTATACGAGGGGTGGAGGAATTACCCACCATTTATCCTCTGAAACCCAGAGTCACAGGAGGCTTGTGCTACGACACGCTCCCCAAGGTGTGTGATGATTACTAGTGGGTTCGTGCTCGAGAATCTTAGTCGATGTAGTAGTCATTTCTCCTTACGTGTTCTAACTAGATATAGGTCATGTAGTTGATGCTCGAGGGTAGTCCACTAGATGAAGGATAGGATGAGGAAGTTAGTTGTGAAATAGAAGAAGAATGTAATGCCCCTATTGTATGCCCTAAGTGTTGTGTAATTGTTAATGTTTATTGTAATTTTTTTCTGGTGTGCAGCTCAAGGCCAAGGCCCCACGAGTAAAACCTCGTGAGTTAGGGGATTATTTCCTTAATTTTTTATGTCTAGGAGACTTAATAGATTGCCACAACCTAACAACAGGAAACTAAATGAAAGGGTAAAAGATGAGGAAACCTCGGGGATCTAGTAAAGAAAACTAGCGGTCATCATGGCTTCTATAAAGATGGAGGTTACGTTGGACTTAAAGTCAATTACTGTAATTTCACACTCATCATTTTCCTACGTAATTAAAAAGGTTGATCCATCTTATTTGGATAAATAAGATGACACCTTTGTGCAAACCTAGGAGCCTAAGTTCTCAAGCCCTCACTCCCGCCTCGTAAAAACAAAAATCATGTTATAAAAATGTAAAGGGAAATATATATATGTATGTATGTATGTATAGATATATATGACCTTGAGAAAATGAATCTATATATATATATATATATATATATAGATTCATTTTTCTCAAGGTCATATATATCTATACATACATACATACACATATATATATATATATACTTTAACAAGAAGAAAAATTATACTTGAAGTGAAAAAATGTGGAAAAGATATATTTATGGGGGGGGCGGTGAATCCCGTTACTATGGGTGTATATATAACATTATCTTGTAGTAAAAAAATAGATATATACATAGGATACTTATTGCACTATATGTGAGGAAACTTTAAGGAAAAAGCGTTATCAAAAACGAAAGAACACTTAACCTCTTCCGTGAGGTGTCTCTTGGGAAACCCCAAGGGTTCTTATTTAAAACAGTTACCATTCTTGGAGGAGACAGACCTTTTGGGTAATGCATGCATTGCTGCATGGAAGCATGCGAGGGGCGTGAACCCCTTGTTTTTTTAAATGACTGAATGATGCATTGTTGAGGGGAGAAGGGTAAACCTTTTTTTGTGAATGCTTGAATCTATGCGTGAAAGGAATGCATGCATTGTTGCATGGTGTCCTGTGATGGGCGTGAACCAGTTTTTTATTTTTATTGCTTGAATGGAGTGTGCAATAGGGGAAAAAGCACTTTTTTATGAATGCTTGAATTTCTGCATGGCTGCGTGTGATGGGCATGAACCAGTTTTGATTTTTTATTACTTGAATGGTACTTGTGATAGGGGTAAACCTTTTTGGTGAATTCTTGATTTTTTTGCGTGAGAGGATGGATATGTTGCTGCGTTGAAAGATGCCCATATTGCTGCATTGATGCAAGCGATGGAGAAGACCCCTCCTTTTTTGTTGCTTTGTTGTGAATGCATGTAGTGCTGCACTGCTACATGCGAGGGGTGTAAACCCTTTCTGGGTGAATGCATGAATGCTGCATGGATGCGTGTGAATGCATATATTTCCATGTCGATAGATGTGGGACACTCTGCAAAAGAGAAATCATGGTGATTATTTCTATAGGTGACGTTGATAGAGTTTCTAAGCGAGAGAATAAAATCGAAAGGTATGTACAAAAATGCTTACCTAGAGCGTTAGTTTGAATTGGTATTGCTTCGATCGTGAATGTGAAACTATGCATATAGGGTGTTACACATCACTGTGGACTGCTAATTAGATCTAATTTTTCTGTTTTTGCCTAAATCTCAAACATATATGTAGCATCCCTCTCATATGTACATAATTTGTAAATTTTGAATGTTATTGTACTTGTCTCTGGATGAGGAGATCAAGGCCAAGGCCCCACCAGAAACAAACCTTGCAACGTGTATAAGTTAAAAATTTAGGAGGCATAAAGACAATGACATAACTTAACCACAAGATATAAGAACAAATGATTAAAAATATCCATAGGGAATACCATGGTCCTACGTATCGTCAGTATTAGAGATAATATCTCTTCCTACCAAGATACCTACTTTGCTAAAAGCTATTCCGACTGAGACACCATACCTAGTACTTAATCCTAATACGATTAAGTCCAAATAGAGGAAGTTGAAGTCACTCTTCTTAATGTTTACATAGAATACTTAAGGAGTTAATGTATAAAGAGCTAACTGCCAAGGCACTATAGGTCATAGTCTCCTTAAGAGAGATCGCACTGCTCGCATATCTCGTTTGATAAATACCATATATCTATACTAATATCTATATATAGAGAGAAAGAGGGACATATACTCGACATACATAAGTTAACACAAGAAAATATGACAATTTCCTTTGACGACTGAGGTGTCGTCCTAAGAGAAAATAAGTCGGAGACAATTCCTCTGTGGAAAAGAAATGGTATGGGTGTGTGCAAGAAGTTGAGGGTCTCTTTTGGTGCATTAGATGCAATACAAAACTGAAAAAACATGCATCCATCAACTTGCATGGATATTTTGAGACACTTACACAATGAATCTTGCGATCAGTAAAAAACAAGAAATGTAGGAAATTGAATGACCTTTCAAAATATATAATTTTTTTTCTATTGAAAATGTTGTTAACTATCTAAAGTTAGATAAATTTTAACACGCACTTTTTATTTTTCGGACAAATTATAAGGTATATGTTTTTGTGCATGCAGCGTCTGAGTGTCTAAATGTTGGAATAAACTTATGAAAACCGGTATACATATAGAGAACATATAGGACTAGTGCACGACTATTTTTCCAACAATAAAAATAATATGTTTAATTTTTTTTTTAATTATCTAAGAGATCAAACCTCGAAAATGGTACGTCAATTATTGGTGCAGCATTTGAATGTCTTAATGCAATTATTTGGAAATGGGTTTTTTATAGCATGTAGAGGTTGGTGATATTTAGTGCACCATACAAATTTTTTTTTAAATGGTTGAGAAACGAAAGAGATATGGACAAAACACTACCAGTCTCTTTTTTGAGTTGAGGAGTGATGACATAAGATAAATAAGAAAAAAATAGAAAAAATATGTATTCTTGTTAAAATTTACATATTTAGAATCTGCAAAAAAAAACCATATCTGTTTCTAAAATCTCATAAAAAATGGAGGTGTGCAACATAATCAGAAGAACCGGTAAACACAAGGATATTGAAAATTTGGATATAATGTTGAATTAGCCATGGTTTATCATACTCCAAGGCACAGGCATGTTGAATCTGAAGCAAAGTACAAAGCAGACACATAGGCATAGGAATTCCATGAAAGCATGGGTGGAGGCTCGGCCTTATCATTTGGAGGGAATAAATTTTTGAATTTAAAGAATACGCAC
>LPNX011026378.1:168394-225278 GCA_001517045.1 Pseudotsuga menziesii
AACGTAGGTGCTCATTAGGGGAGGTTTCAAATCCCACATCAAGTCAAAGTGATAAGTTACCATCTCAAGACGAAGCTCATGAAGAGGCAGTGTACATGGAGCCTATTGTTGAAGAGGCATTGGACATGGAGCCTACTGTTGAAGAAGAAAATATTAACCGGACCATCGATGAGGATGTTGGACTTCCACCATCCAACTACGAGGAAAACAGTGAAGGACAACAAGTTGCTACTGAAAATCCAACCCCCTTACCTCCATTAGAAAGCACACGTCGAAGAAATCCGAAGCGTATACAAGTTGATGAAGGACTCCTCAATTCCATTGAAGGTATGCTATCTAAATGTAGTATTGCTTATCAAACTCAACAGATACTAAATAAATATTTTGAGGAGAAATGTGATGCAGATAAATGTAGATTATTTTTATCATTGTTAAAATCTAGGGGCATGAATATTGTTAGGAAATAGTTAGGGATAAAGATGATAAAGCCTTTTGGACCAAGTTCTCATATAGTTAAAAGCTTAGTAGATGCCTTTGGTAAAATTGGTAAGAACACACGGTCAAAGGACCGCAATGTGGCTCGTCGTGTGTTGTCACAAGCAATTGTAAATAAGAACACCAGGGTCCTTTGTTTTCTCAAGCCTACATGTCTAAACTAGTTAATTTGAATGTAAAAACCTCCGTAGGTATTCTATTAGAAGAGAACATCTCGACACAACTGCCTAGACAGATTTTTGGGCCTTTATTGGTCAGTTGCCACATCGTGACATGAAGCTAGTTGACGCAGTAAAGGGCTAGTGCAGAGTTTTTGGCATGATCACACAAGGCCTTCTTCAAACGGGAAGGATGTACTAAAAATGAGAAGGGATTCAAAGGACCGTGAACCACATATTAAGCATCTTCTTGATATAACACAGACAGAACTATACGAGAAATTTAGGAATGAACATAGACAATTGAATTTGGGGCAAATATCTTTTGAGAAATGTAAGCCCTGGTATGTTAGAATAAATACTCTTCGTAACACTTGTTGTTGTAGATACCATGTAGAATATGAATATTACTATGAAACATTTTTGTACATTCATCGTGTGTTGCATACTAACCATGTGCAGGATTGCTCCTTGACAATACCACCGACCTCATCAAGAGAATTCATTCATAGTACCATGTGCAATAGGCCTGAGGGGAAAACTTACTATGCAAAATCCTGTTTGGATGGAACTTGCTCCAACTATGTTGGAATGGAATTATTGAGCCAATGTATGCACGAGACTGGAGACAATAAATTTGGGAATATGGTTACAGACATGAAAAATTTCAAATATATCAGCTATGAAATAGTCCGAGGGAAAGAAAGCAAAAAACTTGGTGACATCTCAGGTACATGCATTTATCTATAAAATTATGTTTGAACAATTGCATTTCATTCCCTACTTACAAAAAAACCTGATATTGAGATCATTTTGTGTCAACAGGTACAAGTTAGTGTCTTCGTCAAGGAATTTATTGAAAAGACACGTCAATATGTTCAGCACGTCAACTTGGCACGATGCCAGGATGAGAATTTTAGAATATGTAGAGATACATTTCCTCGTGGTACTATACTTTAAGTTGTTGATTTTGCCGAGAACTACACTATGCAACCTCAAAATGAGATCCAAAGTCAGTATTATCACTCTGAGCAGGTTCCCTTGATGGTGCATATCACATATAGGCATGGCCCAAGCAGTAGTGAAGAGCAAAGAGAAATTCTAAAGGAATATCACTTCTACATAAGTGATGATTGGTGCCATGAATTCCACTATGTACGTCATTGCTTCATCATGTTCTATGATCATTTGAAGGGTAGGAACATACATATGGATGAACACTGGATTTGGTCTGATGGATGTGCTGGTTAGTTTAAAAATGCATGCATATTTCAATGGTTTTGTTCATTGCATAAAAACTACAAAGTTCCACATATGTGGAACTATTTTGAGACTGGGCATGGTAAAGGAGAGCATGATGGCGCCGGAGCATGTGTCAAAACATCCCTACGAAGAGAGGAATTGAAATTATCTACAATATCTAGTATTCGAAATGCTCAATCTATAGTGAGGTGGTGCACGCCAGTAATGGGAGAGGAATCCGCTATGTGAGTAGAATCCACAAGAAAGAGACACGTGGAGAGATTTTTTTGGGAGGTGGTAGACATATATCGTTCACATGCATGGGAATGCAAGACTGTTCTTGGGACTCGTGGCTTTCATTCGGTTCGAAGCTCTGATAACCTAGTATTTGAAATTTGGACCAGAAAACTATCTTGTTTTTTCCCACCTTGTTGTGATGGTGACTAGGATCTGTGTGAATCATTGGATTGAGTTGATGGATGGGATCGCATATCACTTTCACTTGATCAACATGCAATTGTTGAGTTAAATCCATTGGAAGAAGACGAATCGTCTATTTCTATAGATTTTGATCATGTATCAGACCTTGTACAACTTGGTATGATGCATTTCCTTAACATTTTTTTGTAAAATTTACGTAGTCTTGAAACTCACATTAATGGCCTTGTATCACATGAAAAATATTTGATTATATACCTACAATCATACTATGCAGGACACATATACAGAGTGGTTGCCTCAAAAGATAGTGAATGGGGTGGTGATTACTGGTTGGCACGTTGTACAGAGGGAAAGTAAACCCTCATTATGTCCATGGCTGATGATGAAAATAACTACTTCCCCATCGAGTCTATGGTTGTTAAAGGTGAATATATTACACATGACAACATTGCAAGAAACAAGGGTGGATATGTTTACAGGGATTAAAAACCAGGTGGAATTGTGTATCACTTTACCAACTTAATCATTGGTACAAACCTCCAAGTACGAACAATGCCTAGTCAGAATTCATTGAAGGTACACTACTTCTTACCGGATACAGAGCACAAGAGACTAATGGAGACCATCATTATAAGAGATGATCCGAAGGGCTTGGTTATATCATAATAGGTGGGATCTAGCATGATGAGGTATGTATCATTATTGTAATTTTCCCACATATGTTTCTTATGAATATGTCAATTGTGTGTTCTTGTACGCTACTTCTTACCGGATACATAGCACGAGAGTCTAATGGAGACCATCATTATAAGAGATGATCCAGAGGCCTTGGTTGTATGATATTAGGTGGGATCTAGCATTATGAGGTATGCACATCATAATTTTAATTTTCCCATGTATGCTTCTTATGAATATGTCAATTTTGTGTTCTTGTATGCTACTTCTTACCAGATACATAGCACGAGAGACTAATGGAGGCCATCATTATAAGAGATGATCCGAAGGCCTTGGTTGTATGAAATTAGGTGGGATCTAGCACAATGAGGTATGTATCATAATTTAAATTTTCCCATGTATGTCAAGTTAATGTTGTTTATAATTATGCCAAAAATTCTCTTGTATGTCAGGTTAATGAACATGCCAAATTTTACGTATGATCAATAAACCATATATATCAATATTGTCAATGTTTTAAGCTGATATATACAACTAGGAGGATGGAAACAAGATGCCGAAACGATAACCCTACCTAGGAAACCCTAATCCTAACCCTAATCTTATCTTACTGTCACAACTCAATTCAGAATCACTCTAATGTCGAACTGAACTTTTTCAAATCCGGTGGACTTATGCTTCAAATCATGTTGATTCACGAAGTTGACTTTAGTGTGCATGTACTAAGATCATTGAAACCTTTAAATATAATAGTTTTTTCGTATGTTATTTCTGTGCTTAGGCAATCATACTTATAGATGAAGCATTTTTTTCACTTGTTAAGAGTTTTTGTTCAAATACTCAGCCTTCATTCTTTAGATTTCATTTTTTATTCCAAAAATAAATTCAAACTTTTTGCACTATTCTATCATGATGGCATTTGATTTTTATTATGGACAAAATTATATATATACCATAGATACTATGGTTCATTGATGCCATGATGTCTTGTATCGTTTATGTAAAATATCTTGCAATGCTTGTAGTTGCACAATGAAAAGATTTAACATCAAAAAACAATATTAGACTATTGATACACATTATATATATTTCATATGAAAATGCATTGCACATAGTCCTTAGTTTAATTATGGTCATTATTCATGTTTGTATATCGAAAATATTAATGTGTTTCAATCAAGTAAACACTTTTACACGATACATTTAAAATCCCACTTGGCATTTGTGTTTGCAAGTATATGATACCTAGTACATTGTTATGATGCAATTGCAAAGTATATTGCTCGATTGTGAAGGTGTGGCTAGTGTTACCACATAGCACATGCCTAAACATGCTTGTGCGACCCATCAGAATCCCTTTTTGATACACAGTTTCCATTCTATGCCCTGGATAGGGATTCAACAAGTGTCCCTGAAAGCCTGTAGGAGGTGGGATTCAACATGCCACAGAATCATGACCATTGCTCAGATCAATGAATCATCAGCTCCGTTGGATTCAGGACATCGAGATAGTGCTAGGGTGGCCCTCTAATCTGCTTCCATGGAGAAGAGACCATTATTTTGGTCAATTTTGGAAACTAGGGTTTTGCTCACTAAGTGAATGTGAAATTTTTGCACATGGGGGTCAAATTCGCATATTGCTCGACCGTGAAGGTGTGGCTAGCGTCCCCACATAAAACATGCCTAAACATGCTTGTACGACCCACCGGAAGCCATTTTTGATACACAGTTTCCATTCTATGACCCGGGTAGGGATTCAACACGTGTCCGTGAAAGCCTATAGGAGGTGGGATTCAATGTGCCACAGAATCATGACCCTTGCTCGGATTGACGAACCTTCAGCTCCATTGGATTTAGGACATTGGGATAGTGCTATGGTGGCCCTCTAATTTGCTTCCATGGAGAAGAGACCATTATTTTGGTCAATTTTGGAAACTAGGGTTTTGTTGAGTAAGTGAATGTGAAATTTTTGCACATAGGGGTCAAATTCGCATATTGCTCGACCGTGAAGGTGTAGCTAGTGTTCCCACATAATACATGCCTAAACAAGCTTGAATGAAGCACCGAAAGTGTTTTTTGATGCACAGTTTCCATTCTATGCCCTGGGTAGGGATTCAATAGGTGTCCGTGAAAGTCTAGAGGAGGTGGGATTCAACGTGCCATAGAATCATGACCGTTGCTCGGATCGACAAACCGTCAGCTCCATTGGATTTCAAACATTGAGATAGTGCTAGGGTGGCCCTCTAATCTGCTTCCATGGAGAAAAGACCATTATTTTGTTCAATTTTGGAAACTAGGGTTTTGCTCAGTAAGTGAATGTCTAATTTCTACACATATGGGTCGGCTTTGCAAATTCCTTGACCATGAATGTGTGGCTAGCATTTGCACATGGAACATACCTAAACACACTTGCAAGACCCACTGAAAGCCCTTTTTGATGCACGGTTTCCACTCTATGCCTTGGTTAGGGATTCAACGGGTGTCCCTAGAAGCCTGTGGGAGGTGGGATTCAACGTTCCATAGATTGATGACCGTTGCTCGGACTAATGAGCTGTCAGCTCTGTTGGATTCAGTACATCATGATAGTGCTAGAGTGGCCCTCTACTCTGGGTCCATGGACAAGGGATCATTTTTTTTGTCAATTTTGGAAACTAGGGTTTTGCTGAGTAAGTGAATGTGAAATTTTTTGCACATAAAGGTCAGCTTGAAGGCAATTGTAGATCTTCCCCTCATATAAGAGATGTGAGCTTTTGTACAATGAAATGCAGGAGGAGACAATGCCATTAAGTCAGTAACCATGTAATGGAACATGTTTATGTTTAGAAACAAGTGGCCATTCTATTGCGCCATTATTACAATATATATATAGCTTCACGCTACGAATGCTTCGAAAATGCCATGTACATTAATCACACATAACTTTCATCTCTTTCAAAGTTGTTACTCGAGGCCATTCATCAAATTCCATGTACATTAACAAAATGATAAAATAATGTGTAGGACATACATAATGTGCAGGATATAGTCATAACTGTTATTTTGAATCAACCTTATAATACTCGAATACTTTTAGGTTTGATGTGTATCCCATGTACTCGTTAGATGAAAGACATCATGCCAAAAAATAATTTTATTTATGTAGACCACACTGATGCATCATTTAAGTGTGTCAAATTCGTGCATCCTTTAAATGTTTGTTAGGTTGTTATGTGGGTAAGGTGCTTTTGTATTCCACCAAGTTGGATCAGTTGCTTAGCTGTGATGGGTGCTTAAATGTGTATTAGACCTATGTTCCATCTTTTTTAATACAATTTGACATTGTTAATATAACATTGTATATGCAATTGGATCGAGGTAAAAAACGATTAAAATGTACATTTTTGTCATTACGTAATTTATTGTAATTGTGCATTGTTCTCAAATTTATAACTAATATCTCCATATAATCGTAAAATCTATACACCAATTGGGAACATTACACATAGAAACATTCTTCGCCACACACGTATAATCACACTTAAAAGACTGAACCATGAATATCTCAAGAGCCTTGATATGAAATATTTTTTATACCATTAAAGTTATAATACAAAAATATAAGGCCTAGATCTATGGCCTGTCAATGTACATGTATCAAAAACACATTTTAAAGTACATGTGAAAACAAAAGTACATCTGTCCTGGACCGCGCCCCTATACTCTAACTCCGAACTATACATAAAAATACATATTTGTCTTGGAATAACACATCAAAATTATATTTTTCTCTTTTTTTTCTCGGACCCTGATGCTCTTTGGCTCTATCTATGACCACTGTGCATCTGTGGCGACTGCAAATCAATGACAATATTTTTTATCAGGTAACTGAACTAGTACTGTCCATCAATAACAAAGTTTGAAAATTTAAATTATGACTCTATTGTAAATAAAACAAAGACTCACTGCATCTGTCAGGGGTATAGGTTCCTGTGGTGTCGAGGGTGTAGGTGCCTTGCAACGAGCCTCATTGCCATGCTTCTGTACGAATAAAAACAAATATGTTAATTATCTCAAGAATTATAAACATGTACATGAATGAGAAAGTACTAATCAATTATCTAAAAAATGAACATCTCACCGATAAAACCATTTCTACGGGATGAGGTCGGTGCCCTCCAGTAGTAAGAGGAGCCGTAGGTTGAACATCAACCTTAGTTGCGTGTACTAATGGACCAGGGTGTGGCTACATTCACCAAATGATTAAATAGTTAGACATCGTGCATGTCTAGAAACAATACAAATGAAATGTACAATTACAAATATTCAAGTAGATGTACCTCAGTGTGACTTATCCCTATTGTAGGTGCGGCATTGACAGCGGAATCAACAATCCCACTAAGTTTTGGCACGGATGAATCTACATCCTGATGCTATAAACATGTGAAAATAACATTAAGAAAAACCACTTGTGAAGTGAATACATAGCTAACCAACAACTGCCATTGGAAGTGTGTACATTACCATGGAATGAGTAGGTTGATCCTCATGAAAACCCTCTCTATTCAAGGAAGAGGGACCTCATCTGGTGTAAACATCCCCCTTATCTATGTTTGGATTACGGGGAGATCCATACCAAAGAGGTGGTGTAGGGATCTGCGATGACATCTGCATTCATAAAGTGTTACCATAGTTAGACATGGATTTGAATGGATGGAATAATATGTACTGAAAAAATAACATGTTGTAATATACATACCCTTCCTGGGACATATCTCCACCATGGGAATGACCACTTCCATCAATTTCTTTCCTCTCTTCAGATGCCTCTAGCATTTGCAAGTTTAAAAATTATATTTACATTAACGATCTATAAAGGAGTGTACAGTAAGAAATTTAAATAATTCGAACAAGATTCAATCATAACCCATGTACTTACATTCTCTAAGTAGTCATAAATTCCACCTTGGAGTATGCCATTGATATCAATGTCTTCAGCATCACGTTCTAAGTGGGGTTCCTGCAACTTCAAAAATTGTAAATATTAGACATTTTAATAAATTAATCAACACTAACACATGCATTAACAAAATTATAGATGTAATAACAAAATGACAAGTGTTTAAACATTACCTCAATTGTGGCTCTCTGGGTCTGGGGTACAACCACACCGGGTGTAGTACCACCCCCGTGAGAGGCATCAATCTCCTGCATGAGTAAATATTGCATATATATTACGAATCTTTTAATATGTTAGATATAGTATGGAACAATTAAAAATTTAGTTCAATAATAGAGTTTTAAAAAAAAGTCCTTACCTGACCACCAGTCATCATACTCGTACCATGCCTTGGTCCAGGACCATAACAGGGTCCCCCAAACAATGTCCAGACATGCAGCTCGCTCTGAGGCACATGGGATGTAGGTCTATCCCCACCAACAGATGTCCCTCCACCACCAGAAGCTGGTGGTTGTAAACCAGCAGAGGAAGAGGGCACTCTCTGGTTAATAGTGGCCGTGTGTCGAGAGACCATCTCAGCCAGAGTAAAAAATGCATCCTGTGTCTCGGCAATCATGTCATGTGCAGGAGGGATGTCTGCCCTTGGTAGCTGGGCACGAGGTACATGTATATGTGGATTGGCATCTCTATGCCTAGCATGGGGTCGGTGTTGGGGCATTCCCCTACCCACTCCCTAGAAGCCCAACATGTCAAAATAGTTGACATGTTTCCCCATCACAAACTCTGCATACAATTTTCGAAGGAATTACATCAGTACTTCCCTATTGTTGTGAGGGGGAATGTCAAAAACCATGTACCACCTATCCATCCAGTTGTCTCTGATGGGTGGAAAAGTGCACCACTCAATAGAAATATGTGGCGTGTTGATCTCCGAGATGTTATCCGTCCCAGGCAGTCTAAACAATGAATAGATGGCTTTTTTTGTTATTTTCAGCCTTTTTACCTCATTGTAACTTAACCCATCAGCATATTGTTTCCTTTTTCTCTCCTTGTAATATGTGATGCTATACAACGCATCATTCGATATTGCGATTGTATCAACAATAGATAAGAATGAATCTGACAGGGAGTGGTGGAGCTCATCTCCACCCCTCCAAGCCGAACCAATATCTCTCAAATGGCCAATGAACCTCAATATCTCCGCATTGTTACGATCCATAGTAGCCACTGCAATCATAAATACAAATAAAATATCATTAGAAATATAAACACATGATATAATGACATATCTAAGAACTGAAAACTGTATAACTATTGACATATAAACTAAATCTATCATGTAAATTTAAAGATTGATCTTGAATTTTACAGTAAAGAATAGGTGGCATAATGTGTTGTCGATGAATAAAATACCAGTATAGGCAACGATTTTGTTAGATATGTAATTATTTGTTGTATTATAATGTTTTTTGGACTCCAAAGGCTATTTAGCATAACTTTATGGATTTTATGGTTGCAAGGCATCCACGAGATTAAATATCATGCATGATCTAGTATGTGATTGACATGTTTAATCAAATACGTCAACCTACTTATGTATCTTCACGTTCATAGAGTCTATTGTTGAACTTTGTTGTCTTGACCTTAACCAAAAAGCACCCTTGGTTCAAGATGAAATATTTGTTAAAATCATGGGAAGCTGAACTATACCTTATTTTGACACTTGGATTGGGAAGTTTCATCAAAACTATAAGGTGTTTATTGATGTTCTTGGAAGAGCAACTTCGAGAAGTTTCATCAAAATTATAAGGTGTTTATTTGTGGATTTTGGTATGGATCCACAAGGATCCTTCTGAATATGCATATGGAAATAGTGATTTAATGAACTTTATTACGATGAGAATGACACTTATTTTTAATATAGATACCATTAGAGAGAATATCATTTGGATTAGGATGTTTTTTACTATCTTTAATTAAAGGGGGTTATTGTTCAATAATAATTTTAGTTAATTGAATTAGGAAACTAATACTTAAATGAAAAGGGCTGTAGTGAGGGATAATTAATGAGATTGGTAGTTATTTCATGTTTTAATTATTGTTAATGACAGAAATTGTAATATGGATGAGACTAGTAGTTAGTCTCTATTCTAGTTATGGATCACGTTGTTAGAGTGTCAGTCTATTCATAAACTATTTATTGTTAATGAGAGCGGGTATTGTTGAATGAAGTTGGTTATCAATTTCTAAGCCATTTATTCATAATGGATATTATTATCATTTTGATGAGGGTGATATTCAATGGCTATGGTAGTTATTGTTAATGAGGGTGACTGTATTTCTATGACGAAGGTAGGGTAATTCCTTTAGATGAGGCCACTTGTCAATTCCTACATCAATAATTGTTATCATAGATACAATGGGATGGTTTGGATCATATACAACCAACTATATAAAATACACAACTTAAAGACTCAACATTAGAGTGTACAAAATGTCAAAAAAAAGAAAAACATGACAAGGAAAAAATCCCAATATATTCATTTATTTTTTGAGTTAATTGGGGTTTTGGTTTCCATTGGGCATTGGAATTTTGTTAAATAATCAAAATTATTTCATTTTTATCATTAGATTGAGGAATTGGTTTCAATTGGCCAATTACATTGGGGTTCTTGTTTCCATTGGCCAATTACATTGGGTTTTTGTTTCAATTGGGCAATTCCATTGGGTTTTTGTTTCAATTGGGCAATTCCATTGGGTTTTTGTTTCAATTGGCCATAATTTAATTTAATATGGTTTAATTTTTCTATCTAGGGAAAATAAATTGACAAAGAAAATGAAAAAAATGAATAAAATACCTCACAAAGGGGAGGTTTATCCTAAGGTGGAGATGGAGGGATCAAGCACACCCAAAATCGTGTATGCACAGTCGAGAGTTTGTCCTCATTCATCCAATAGCCGCGCGGTTATGAGAAAAAGACGGCCTCGACCGATTTAAAAAAAAAACAGCCTTTCGAAATCGTGCCTCCGTTTTAATGAAGGAAATCGCGCCTCCAGTTTAGTGAATTAAATCGTGCACGTGATTATCTTCACTAAAACGGAGGCAGGATTTGTCTTACTATCCTAGTTGGCATGCCTATTGCCAGCCTTGGGACTAGGCTTGGAAGGTTTGGTGTTGCTTGGGATGATTTCTTTTTTTTTGGATCAAGAGTGATTGACTTCACTCCACCATTGGATCTAAAAGGTCCCTCAACTTCTTGCACACACCCGTATCTTAAGTATTTATAAACTACATGGACTATCATTATAAGGAAAATAATGATAGATTTCAGTCTTTATAAGAGACATGGATTGTTATGAAAAGAAACCGTATATTAAGTATTTCTTAAATTGAATGGATTTAAAGTCCTTTTGTAAAAAGGGCATGAATAATCATTATTTAAAATCCATCATGAGAAAAGAGAAAAATGATGGATTATTAATATATGAAATCTATCATAGAATTATAGATTAGGTCTTTACAAAAGACAAGGGTTATTTTAAGTCTTCTAAGAAGACACGGATTATATTAAGTATTTATAAAAATACATGGACTATTATTTTGTGAAGTCTATCATAAGGAAAAATGATAGATTTAGGTCTTTATAAAAGACACGGATTATTATGAAAGGAAAAGGATAATTTTAAGTCTTTAAAAAAAGAGGGGACATGGATTATGATACGAAGCCTATCATAAGGAAAATATTTTGGTAAGGTGAGAATACTATTCTTCTATTGGACACATGCTGTGGAGGTATTTGTATGACAGTTGGATAAGAGGAGACATGCCTTAAAAAAAATTACGGCAAACGTGGTTGTCTGATAGCTGAATAAGAGGAGACATGCCTCAACAAAAATGATGGCAGAAATAATGCCTTGAATGTTGGAAGCTGGGCGCATCTTAAGGAAATGGCCGTTCCTCTTTTTTCTATTTAATAATTTGTGATTTTTTTTGGAAGGGATCACTCTCCTTAATCCCAATTGCACCTCATAGAGAGGGTCAACATTTTCTATGGAGGAGGATCTTAGTCAAGGAGATGGAAGTGAATTCCTTGGAGCAGGAGATCGGTATCATGGTTCATCAATGATGGGGCGAGATGTTTCTTATCTTATTCATATTTTTTATGAATCCGAGTAAGTGGTATTGGATTTCCCTAATCCTACTTTTTTTTCATATCTTAGATGTGTTGTTAGGGATCAGAAATTCTATCAGTACCAGCTTATTCTAAGCCTGCATGGTCCGTTTATATTTTTTTATGGATATGAACTCCATATTTTGTAAAGTTCCATTTGGCATACGAGGTAATCCATCATAATGGATCTGGGATTGATATTCTTTAATTGCTTCCAATCTGGTTTTCTTGATTTATATTTTAGGCACATATTTTGAATCACAATCTAGAATTGTGTGGAGTAATGCAAAGCTACATTTTGGATTGATACACCTTTTATGTATCCTTAACAATGACTAGAATCTTTAGGAGTGAATTCCACTCATGAATGCTGAGCGAGAGCTCAACCCCCAAATCCTTTTATTCTTTTTCATGCTCAAAACGAATACATGAGAGAGAGATGCGTTAAACATTGATGTATTTTATGATCAGGACATATCTGAGAGGTTAAGGTCATCGGTAGGCCTTTGCAAATTTGGTTGCATGGATCTCAGTATGCATTGATTACAGATTTGTGACTAGTATGAGTTTAACCTCTCAGTGTTGGGATGAATATCGGTGAGTGTGTAAATATAGAACGCACTGTATCTTTTAAAAAAAATGCTGATACCCTCGGTGTTAGGTAAAACCTCTGCGTTGATTCTTAGATTTTTTTCTACTGTTCTATTTTCCATGGATCGGAAAGTAAATTAGTTACCTCTCACCCTTGCATTAGTTGGCTAATCGAACATTTTGATGTTTTAAATTCCCTTTGTCTTTTTGATATGTGAGTTAAGTCCAGCCACTTTTAAAGAGCTAGGGTTGGACATATCCTTTTGATTTGGATAATAATTGAACTTTAAAGTTTAGTTGTTGCATATATGTATATTTATATATGAATTTTGTACACATATCGACCTAATGGCCTTGAATCGATTTTTATGCTTGGTAGGAATTGTTATCCCTTTGACTTTAGATTGAAATAAAATTGGACTGGTCATATTCCCTGTCTGGTAGGGACATAGGCAATATACTATCAGTTGCATAGTGTAAAGGTCTTGAATTATGAAACTTAAAGAGGGAACTAGCTAGTGACTTATCCTAACTGGCATATTAAATAGATAAAATAAATTTAGTTGTGTATTAAGCTACCCCACTAAGGCACGAAGAGTGAGTTGTATTTAAAGATGACCAGTACATGGTACTTCTATGGTTCTAATTATATATATATATATATATATGTGTANAAAGAAAGTATGGCAATGAGGATATTACAGAATGTAACTCTTTTTATAGAACGATAAATACATGATATGATGGTTTGGTGCACGTAGCCGATGGATTGGGTGAACCACTTACATTTGTGTCTGTCTCATTTTCATGTGTCTGATTGTTTTACTTTCCTCATATTATTTTTTACATATGATGTCATTCTACAAATGGATTATAGTGCTGTAAAAGATAATCAAAGAATGTGAGTGTTATCCCAATATTTTCATGTAACTTAGTTGGTCATATGATGATGTAATGCTTGTGATTCTGAATAATATCTTTGGGGATTTACATTCAAGAAAATAGTCATCAATGGGACTATAATGTTGTACAATTGAAGGTTCTAATATCTGCTATTGATTTAAATGAAAATGCATTTTATATGATTCATTATTTTGAAATAAACAATGAATATTCCATCGAATCGATCATCTCTATTTAAAAGGATGATAGCCCAAAAAATTGGTATCTTGATGGTGGATACATGGTGGCTAAAGATTTACCAGTAATTAAATAATTAATCTTTTAAGAGAGATCCATATTGTTAGTCAAAGGATTAAAACAAACATTGGAGTATGTATCAAATGACAGGTTAATTACTACACTTAAGTATTCCACCGATGAGAGGATTACTTAATGATGTGAATACTAGAAGGCATAATAAGCATGTTTGGTTTATGTTATCAAAGGCAATCTTAGTAAATTGGATACAAATTGCATGTTTGGTTTCTGTAGAAGAGGATGGATGTAAATGGTCAAATGATTGTTTTACAATGCATGTAGTGTTGACATTAATGAATTTGATTGGACATGCTTCATTGAAATGCCATGTAAAATCTGCCAATAACATGATTCATTCATTTTGTAGTAATAGCGAAACAAAACAAAAAAAAATTCACACATAATGGCATTGAGGTATAAGAGGTATTTTACAGTATATTTTCCCAGCACCTACATGTTGGATCCGTCTAGGAATTGGTCTCCATATGTGATCTATTTTCCGTATTTTAGTTATTAAGAAAAATTTACCTCTACGTCTATGTATTTTGGTAGATCTAAATCTACTGAAACCATTAGGCGCCGTACGATTGGGATTGTGGTGGTTGGACATGAAATCAGGTATGTAAATTATTTAATCACTACCTACCTAAATCATAGTGGCTTGTGTTACAAAATTCATTTTTTAGTGATCTGTGTAAATCTAGGAAGGACTACTTATGTTCTATAGATGCTTCACCGAAATATTATACATACACCTGAAAACGGTTTTGGGTTACAACTGGGTCGAGCAGCCCATGGTTGTTTTTGGTCCTTCTTTGAGATAGATCGTAGAGGCCTAAGTGTGACGGTTTCTTTGGCTGTTCTTTGGATTATTGCTGTGTTTTTCGCCTTTTACCTCTTATCCCTACAACTACAGTGGTTGCATTGGGTGCGGATCCACTTGGATAAAATTTATGCATTCTAAATAGCTGAGAGAATGAATTTCCATTTAGTTGCATGTGACTTGATTCGAATGTCTCTTGAATTCATTTTTAGATCCAATGCTTTGCACTTGGATCGAGGGTTGTAATTAGAATAGATGTAGACATTGAACATTTCCTACTTTTGGTTAAGCCTTCTTTTGAGCTGAATATACCTTGTATGTATGGAAAAGGAATAGGTGGTCCCATGGCTTTGGGTTTTGTGTGTTCTATGTGATTGGTTAATGATAATTTGTTAGATTCGCTAAATATTTGGCACGGTAATTATTATATATAGTACCTTTAATTCCTTTTGGAAAGAAAGATGAAATCCTAACTTACAAGTAGGTGTTGAATTGTTGACTGCTAGAGTTGAGTGCTAGTTTAGTTGATGCCTAAATTTATGTTAAGACACATAAATAAAACTTGTTAGAATTTGATAAATTCATATCATTGTTTGATCTTAGTACTGAATAGTTTTTATATACTTTCAATGAAGAGAGAGTGTATGAGAGGAATAGAAAGAATTTATGGCAACAATGTTGTTGCAGATCGTAACCTTTTTAATGAAACAAATGTCACAGGATGTGACCATTTCATGGACGTAATCCATGGATTGGGTGAACCACGTACATTGGCGTCTCTCTTCTTTTGTGTTTATATGTTTTCATTCCCTTGTATTGTACTATGCACTTAAGATATTGTGACCTTGTTAATTTATTTAAATATTGTATAGAGGATAATCAAGGGAAGCTATCATAATGATTATTCTGCACAGTGATATTGATTAAAGCAATATGGAGATGAAATGTTGTTGACCACACCTCTTAAGTTTATGAATAATAGTTTATTTGAATCACAATAACATATTTTTACTAACCCGAGTAATGTATTATTGATTGAAGATGGTAAAGATATGACATTGGAAACGAATGAAATTGTACCTCTCATGTTTCATTAGTTAAAAATAGATAATGGATAGTCCCTTGAGATTGATGGGGTTACCACGAGAAGCATTTCCTTGTAAACATTGAATCTACTATAATTACTTGCGAAGATGGAAATAGTGTACTCCTTATTCCCTAAAAGATGACTAAGATTAATATTATATGAAAATGCATAAACGATTTTGCCATAGATTATGGATTTATATAAATGCTTGTGTCATAAATAACTAACAACTCTGCAGACACATATTGATAACAAGACTGAATGTGATAGAAAAAGGTTTTGAAGGTAGCAACAGTTGGGTGGTTGGAACGAAGGTATGAGCTATTTTCTTAGGAAAACCTTGTCGTATTGGAAATCTTACACACTCTCCTCTTAGTGATGATGTAAGTGGTAGTATGGTTCCTTATCAGTACTCTAAATACAAAGGCTTATGTTTATGATATGCAAACAATCTAATAATTTGATGATTGTCTATTTTTGATAAATTTAATATATGTTAGACATCTCATACAGTTGGAGTAAAAAGCTAGAATTATTCCCAAGGGTCCTTCCTTGTTCAGGAAGGATTGAAATGAATGACTGTCATACTATTGACTCGTGATTTGATGATTGACTTGCCTATGTTTAGTAGGTATATGATCATTCACAAATTTTCAAAGATGATTGTCCAAAGGCAGAATTAGATTTTTTGCAAAAAAGAAATCTTCCCTTTTTGCTCATAAGTGCATGTTACAAAGAAGTGGGTAGTTAAGAAGTAATGTGGGAGATATTAAAATAACTTGATTTGTTTGTTTGTGTCAAACTCTCACTTTACTCATGAGTGAAAAACATAGTATATCATGTAGTGGATGTTGTGTTATTGTGATCTAGTTAGTGACTATTGTTAGATAATGTGACTATTGAATTGTTTTCATCCATGCTTACTTATGATGAATAGGATCTATGATTAGAGGTTGAACATCTTATTATTAATACATGCAAAGTTATGTAGGCATTAGTTACACGTGCATACCTTGTGCACATACACTGTTGAGATATAGATTTATTATTCAATTACATGATTAATTGTAGTTAGGTTATTATGTTAAATGTACATTAATTCATAGATAAAAGAGTATTTATTTAAATATTCATTTTTCTTATTAGATACATTTCATTTTAAAATTTGTATTATCCTTAGAACCTTAGTTATTAGGGTTAGAACCTTTGTATGGTAGGTATTGTCTCTCCATTAGTACATACACACAAAATAGGCTCAGCTCCATAGCACCTGCAAAACCATAGATACATCATGCACTAGTTCATAATAACTAAGTAAGTTCAAGCCGTAGGAGTCTCCATACCTTTATGATTGAGCCGTTAGGTAAATCCAACCTCTCGTCCCCTTTAGAAGCAAAGGTAAGTTAGCCAAGTATTTTTAGTAAATAAGAGTAGGTTATGTATTTAAAACATCCATTGAAAATGAGTATGAAACAAATAAACAACATAAATATACAAGAAACATGAGTATACAAGTAAGAAATAGTAAATATCAGCGTAAACAAATAGAATGCCATGTATTAACCTAGAAGAGAAAATCTAGAACATGATTACAAGTATTGTTCCTATTAAGTTTATACAATGATGAAGATAATTATAGATGTCCCTTAGATCATGGTAGAGTTATTTACCTTACATTCTTTTTTAAGTTATGTATTTTAGGGATATTATAAGTAAAACATGGAAAATCCACGTTATCAATAAAACCGTCACTGCAATTTATGGAGGGTAAAGAAACTCTCATACACGGTAGGCATTGTGTCCACGCTAAGCATGTATTAACTGAATGTAGTTGGGAGTTTTTTGGGTAGCTTAAATGTCGCATAAATGCAATTGAAAATTGTAAGTATACTACTAAAATTGTTAGATTGAATTACAGATAGCTAGTGGGAGTCGCGCTAAGTTCAAGCTAATTAGTCTTTTTATACCATCGTTGTTGTTATAAGAACTAAATCTACGAGAGATCACACTATGTATGGATTCAATTCGATGAAAAATTACATATAAATTCCAATATAATATGTTTAAAAAACTTATTGCAAGGTAAAGTATCATTCCCATAGCAATAAACCTTACATGATGTGTCATTGACAAAAGGTTGTGGTCGTTGATAAAGAAGGAGGTGATATTTTATAGATGGTGTTGAGCAGGGATCAAATTTAAAGGGTAGGGTCCCATTTCACTTTGAAGGGTTGTGGAAAATTAAACCTTTCAATGTTTACATGAACAAATAAATCATTCTTTTCATTTGAAAATGTATGTGTACAACAAAAATTTCATTATTTATTAAAAATAGTGTATAGAAAAAAATGACAATAAGAAGAAATCTTATGTGAGAGTCAACATTTACATGTAATTAGTGAGGTAAACCATGTACATGGTTATTTATCACATCCAAATTCTTTCATGGGGGATTACTCAAGATTTAGTATACAGGACAAGAGACTAAATGTAATATCTTGAGTTTTTACCTTCACTATATTGGGCATGAGCCCCAATGCACATGACTTACTTTGATGTTATGTGTATGTCTATATATTGGGTGTATTCCCCATTGCACATGAGTTATGTTTGTTATATAGGTATATTGGGAAAAATCCCCAATACACATGTTTTATGGTTTTTGCTCTACAATTATATATTGGACATAGGCCCTCATGGACAAGGACTGTTGTTGTTGTACTTGGTTTATTTATTATGTGATTGGCAACAAGCCCTAATATACTAAGATGATGTTTTTGTGATGTATTTTGTAGAAGATGCAGAGGATGTGAGTGAGAAATCAAGATGTAGGAGGAATCATCCCCAAAAATCAGATCAACACTCCTAGTTGAGTGCTAAAGAGAAGGAGGCGCATAAATGACCAATTCATGGGAAAAATACTATATATTAGTATATCCATGATTAAAAGGAGGCTAACATTGGACTGGGATTAACATCCGTGAAATGCAACAGATGACACATTGAAATATTTTTCTCTTGTGTTTCAACGAATAGGCTCGGGGGTTCTGGAGGAGGTAGCTTGGTTGATGTGGGAGTTGTCTAGGAGGAACAACTTATTCACTTTTGTTTTCCCAACGTTGGTGTTAGGATCTTAATCTATTGCTTATGATTGATTCTAGATACAATAGGATGTGTATTTTAATGTTGAATCCACATTGCGGAAATCTAATTGCGGAAGGTTAACTTATAAAGAGTTAAAGTGTGCTCAGCAATATGAAATCATCATTTTGGAAAGATAATTATGGAGGGTTAATTTATCAAGAGTTAAAGTGCATTCCACAATCTACAATCCGCATTGTGGAAATCTAATTTTGCAAGGTTAATTTATAAAAAGTTAAAGTGCATTCCGAAATTCGTAATTTGCGGGATGATAATTGCGGAGGGTTAATTTATAAAGGTTTAAAGTACATTCCACAATATGTAATCCACATTGTAGAATTTCAATTGGAGGGGTGAAATTATAAATATATAAATGTTGTACCGTAGTCCGCAATCCGTATTGTGGAAGGATCATTGCGGAAGGTCCATTTTGATTGTAGCTTAATTGAGTCCAGCAACCCGCAATCCACCTATAACATACCCCATAAGGTTGTCCATAGGACCTTGGTTATAGGGTGTAATTTCTCTTTGATTTTTTTTACTTCAATGAAATTCATTTAAGCACATTAATATTGCTCAATACATTAACTTCAAAATCAATCCTATCTATTATAAGTAAGTAGAACAAGTATTCTTCATTTATGAACAAGTCATAACCAATATAAGCAAGGATACTTTACACCTATTTTTATAAGCATCATAGGATGCAATAATTTCTAAAACTATATATATACGAAATACAATCATTTGAACTTATGTCCAACACCTTTCACTACGATTTCGCTACATGAGGCCCAAATATAAGTCGTGACAACCATAAGCACTAATTCAAGTAAATTTATGACTCGTTCGATAATATAGGGTTCCTGCACACCAAATGACTACACCTGCAAACATATTTCACCAACTGTCCTCTAATAGTGACGTTAACCTTCTTCTGCATCCACCTTTATGATAATGTTAAACATACATACATGGGATCTTCATAAAACAGATAATTTAACAATAGTATTTAACAAGTGGTAACATGCTAAAATACATTCCTTAAATAAAAACAACAATTACATCTATTCCCCAAGTCTGATTGAAACTAGTGTGACTAAAAACATCCTATGACTTTTCCTCCCAACCATTGACTCTAATTGGCATATGTTATCCTGCTAAGAGTCACCCCCGAGCTCGGCGATGAATCCGCTAAGGAAAGGAATAAATCTAGGACCCTTCCCAAGTTCCACAAACATGATCTGATGTTCGGTCACTCAGTTATAAAATAGATTACTAGCTTACAGTTAACACGACACATAAAAGGTTTAGACAATAAAAATATAGTATTTATGAGGATCAATCTCCCCTTTGGGATCGACCAAGCTTTCCTTGAATGGATCTTTCATAGGACATAGAAGACTTAAAATGTTGACTCTTTGTTACTTGGATGGAGATCATACGAGGAGTTAGTCTCTCGAATATTACACTTAACAACTCAAATTCTAGACCGAATATAGAGGAAACGTTTATACAACTCAGGAAACCAATTTAGATGCAACTACTTGCATCGTGACACTATACATATTTTAAAACAAAATTCTATATCTCTATAATTATATTTCAGAAACTTAGTAAAAGATGGTTATAGCTTCCACAGATATTAACAGTTGAAAGGTTATCAAGTTAGAAACCCATAGATATAAACACTTACTAGGGTCTATTTGATTTATGATTTTGCCCGCACCAAATTATTTCTTTCAACCAATACATAGAGGATATGTCTTATCAGCTCATAATAGCACAATTTTCAATAATAATACAACGATTATTTCACCAAATAATGGATGTGGCTTAGCGATAATAATACCACGATTTTAAATAATAGATATAATTAGCAATTTCGTCTTCAATGAATACAAGACCATACACAGAAATGAACATAAAGGATGGTTCATGCACATAAGTTTCATGTTCGGCCAAACAACATGAAGAGGATACATAGAGGAAGGCTCTGGCTTTTAACAGTTTCAGGTTCAGCCGCAATAAACACAAAGAGCACATAGAATAAGGAATTATTCCATTTCATAATGGATCTGGCATTCATACTTTTCACAAGATTTAAATCATAGCCACATAAAAAAATACCAATACTGCACCCTACAGGTCGGGAACTATTTTTAATGATGCAACTGACCTTAGATCTTATTCCGATAGGTAAGATTTAAAAAATTAGAGCAACCACAGATCTTACGGATCTTACTTCCATGCAACACTACCATAATGCAGAGATCGGTAATTGATTTGTCGATTTCAGATAAATGGAGGACATGTTCCCGCATTGAGAATGCAGAATGTTTGTATTTCAGTTCCATGTATAGGGAACCATAGGAATTAAGAAAATTGAAACAATTCCGGCAATGTAAGGATTTGAATGTGATTATCTTAGATATATACCATACACAACTAAGACAGATTGACGATAGAACATCTTACAATGTAGAGCTGGGAGATCGAGTCATTATATTGAGATAATTGTGACGCCTTCTATCCCTTACAAAGAAGACATGGGTAAATAGCATTTCAGGTCCATGTAAAGAGGAACACAGGCATTAATGGCAAGGAAAGCAATTTGGGTCTTGTAAGGCTGTAAATTCCATATCCACCATAACTCAAATCAACCCTAAGCGATTAGAGGCGTATACAGAATCGACACTTCATATAAGTTGAAAATGTAGATGAGTAGTATCATACCGGATTCATAACGAAAGGTCCAACTTATACGATCTACCGCGTGGATATTTCTCCTAAAACCCCCAAGTGGCTCGCATTGTGCTTCCATAGTATGTTTGGTCGACTCCCTACCCAGATGATTCCCTTCAAGTTTTTCTACTCTTTATGATAAAAAAAGGGAAAACCGACACTCCCTTGATTCCTGTCGTAGTGGGATGAAAGGTCCTAAAACCTAGGTAACTCCAGTCTATTCGCAGAAACAATTCTTCCACAATCCACTGTTTTGGTTTCATGTCAGGGAGGAGGCAAAACTTACTGAACCACTTTGGTATGTAATCAATGTTATTATTTCCTTTTTTTTTGTTCTCCCAATGGGCGAGGTCTAAAACAAATCGTGGACCAAATCCTTGGCACGACCACCATTCTTGCTCACTAAGTTTGGCGCATCTTACAGAGTGGAAGGATGACCTAAGGTCTTTTGGCTCTTCCAGCCATACACATTTCCCAAAAATCAGAAGAAGGAGAAAGGTATTACTTTTAATGGTAGGACTTTCCATTAAATAAAATGGCATTTCCCTACATATGAAACCAATATCTCTTGATTCATTTATATACATATTTAGGGTTAGTATTATAAGTTTTGTTGTATACCAATGAATTGCATTGATTTGGTTTTTAGAAAACTTTTCATAAGGGACCCTCCATAATTAAATATAAGATTTGCTAAGATAGTTTCTATCTCACCTACATATTTAATATAGTGGTTATTTCATACTTACTTTATTAATGGGAGTTAAACTTATGGTGAAGCTCATAATAATCATTTTTTGTACTTTAAGTACTAATTTTATAATAATAGTACTGTCACATTAGGTAAAGTAGATCAGCTGTAAACATAGCTTGTTTAATGTTTATAGGGGAATATCAATCCCTTTGTCCTTTCACGCAATGAGTGCATTTACTCCAAGCTTCAAATGCTGTGAATAATAAACTAATGTTTTGAGGTCATAAATAGTGAGAAAACAACTTACATTCCTTTTAGTACCCTAATGTACCGAGTTGACCCCTAGCAAACGCAAGTCAAAACCTTAAATTTTTCCTAGCATTTAACCTCTCCCCCTAGTGGATTTGTCCCTAGATCATTCTTAGCCGCATCATGTTTTCAGTCTTCTAACCGTACCACTCCATCCAATTCTTTCATAAGGTTAGGGTAGGTACTTACAGTCTATGTTTTTAAGTTGATGTGGAAAGGGGATGTTACATCCTTTCCCCCTTGGAATTAACACTGTCCTCGGTGTTACTTGTTTGTCTAAACTTTTCCTTTCCTCTTCTTTAGGTCCTTATTGCTTGCTTTCACATTCTGATAAGCAAAATCCAAATTTTGTTCCTTGACCTGTTCTCTGCAAGAAATCACCAGGCCAACCAAGACTATCGTCAGAACATGCATACTTTAACATCTTTTATTAATAGGACTGCATTGGGTCTTTATATGTCAGCAACTTGAAGTAATACATAAATTTTCATCCCGTCAACAACAATGTATAACAAATAATTCAACATAGTTTAGTTTCATCTTTTGTTCACATTTACACATTAAGACCTGTAATCATGTAATGACCTAGAAAGTTTTTAACACATCTTTCTTTTTCGTTATCTTTCAAACTTTCACTAGAGTTCTTTTACCAATTTTCATGTGGACTTACCTCTATTTCTAAGGTTACTCTCCCTTTGACCACTAGTCAAAAGTTTACTCCTCAGTGACATCAGACAACATCCTATCTTCCAGATGTCCAGTTTTTCCTAGCTCTTTTTCTTGCCACACCATATGCCTAACACCAATGTGCTCATGTGGCAATCGCTTTCCTAACACCATTGTGCTCCTGTAGCATATATTCCTAACACCAATGTGCTCATGTGTAAATCACTTTCCTAACACCATTGTGCTCCCACATCATTCAATTTTTCCTTGTTTTTATTTAGTATAAATTTCAACTTTGACTATTCATAACACAGACTCTTTGGTGCTTCACATGAACTTACTCTCATTGTCCTGATTCATGAATCGTCTACACAGTTAGTCAAGTATCTATCGATAACCAAAAATTTCATTAATTAATCATCAAAATTTCATAAGTTGCAGTGATTTTAATCATCATTCATGACTTATATAACCCTGTAAATCATCTATAAAAATTACTCGTCACTCATTTCTGAGCAATTGAGTGCAACTTATATACGCAGGCGGATTTATATACCATAGTGCATGTCGATTGCAACAATGGTGATAATCTTGGTGAAGCCTACAATGTCAGTATATAAACAATGTCAACCACAGTTAATCCTTGGTTTATAAAACTCGAAATTCGACAATCAATAATAAGGAAAACATCGTCCATTCTTAACCTCATTATTTAAGGCCGCCAATATTTTTACTAATAGTCAATTCTGACTGATAGTGTTCCTAGCATATCCTTCCAATATTCATAAACTTATTATTTTCAATATAAATATCTTTAGATATCCTTGGATATATTTGGATAATTACTAGTGAAGGGATATAACGATAGCATTCATGAGTGATAATGCTAGGGACATGGAAATTCCAATAACATCAGTAATTCAAAGTAAACTACTTATGTCATAAATTTTCTTAGTCCATCAAAATGACAGCCTTTATATAGGTGTACTTGTTCTATACAACCAGTAACGTTAGGCACAACACATCATGCTATTTACCTTAGTTGTATTGTACTCCAAGTGCATAAGTAGTCTAGTTTTCCTTGTTTCCTTTCCAGAAGAAATACTATAAGGAATGTTATTGTTCTTGTGAAAATGTAAAAGAGGATCAATAATACCAATGAAGATGTATAAATGGCTCAATAGTCTTTATGTGCATAACCCAATTTCTTGCACACTAGTAATTATATTTAAAGGATACATTATAACAGTGGTATTATTGTAACTAGATTGAGCTTTCTTCCCAACAACTCTGCAATTCAAGTCCTACCCTTACTTAGCATCCATTTAGTATGCTAAAGAAGTTAACATTCACTTTTTGAAAATTTATTGTTATACACAAGTTTAAAGATGAAATTCACTTCTCTCATCATTCACATATTATGTGCAACAACTAACCATTTCGAGGTTTATTAGTTCACGATATCCATACTAGGATAGCAATATAAAAACATAATTCTGCCTTATGACATATGCATTTAGGACCCAAGGTTATATGCTAGTTATGTGAGAACATATAGGTGAAAGAATTTTGTTCAAAACTAATGGACCCAGATCTTGAGAACCATTACTTCCTCCTACCTTTGATCTAAATGCTCAATCAATTAATTGTTCTAGCTATAATTAGTCCTGAACGTCGACCAAATTATTCCATTATCAACATCTATATGCAATCGTAGCCATTTTACTAACAAGTATCGACATACCCATATGATCTAGTGCAATTGTTTGTTCCTCGTTTATACGAAATTCCAAATGTAAAGGGTGTTTCATAATTTATATATTGTTAGTATTGGTCATTTTAGCAACACTAACATTCATTTGATACAATTTTCATTTTGTATAATCTTGATAGTATAATATATGCCCACTATTTTGGCATTTCTTACCTTTGTGTTTAAACTCTTTTACTATATGTGATAGTTTGTAGCAAATATTTTTAGAGAGTTTCATTGTAATATAGTTACTCCTAAATGATCAACTTATCAAGTTCCTTTCAATAGTTACCTCGCTATCTTCAAGGAGTTTAGGTAAGTTATATACATATACATATATAAAACCAGATACCTCTAAGATTTTGGAATATACTCTCATGAGCCACTTACATTTATTTATTACAAATAATGAACCTTGAATTAGGTATAGAAGACGTATAATCAATATTCAATTCTCATTAGATATTTTGCAGTCCTATACTTTATTGTTAGTGGCTTAACCATTTCCCACCAGTCCTTAACAACAATTGTTCGACAGTTTTCAAGGTAACCTATTACAATTTGTCAGCCTTGTAGTTCTAAGAATCCTTTATATACTGAAATTAATTAGTAGCGTGTTCAAATATGCATGTAGGTTTCAAATGTCACTTTTCAGCAATCCAAAATCCCACATTACTATTCATGACAGAGATTGCTATAATACCTTCATCGACCATGAGTTTGTCTAAGAAGACTTCTGTACTTCATTCGAATTTATTGGTGCAACTCAAATAGAGATGAAGCCATCCTCAAACATATTCATAAGTAATTCAAGGAAATAGCCAGATACCTGTGTACTTATATCATTGGGACTGACATTTAACTGGAAAAAGTAATGGGCCATCTTTATTGCAAATTTTGAGAAAATGTTCCACCTTCTCTTGCACAACTACAAGGTCAATAAATATCTATGTTTGGTACATCTTAAGATATCTGTGTTGCAGAGCAGTGTGAACTTGTTGATTTTCTGTTATCACAAGGAAAAACTCAATCATTAGTTCAGAAAAAAAATATGTAGGAGCATATTGAGCCCAAATAGGGCCAAGTGTTTCAACTCTCACTCTGATACCATATGTAACATACTTCATGAATTTGTTCATAGGACCTTGGTTATAGGGTGTAATTCCACTATGATTTTTTTGAGTTCAATGAAATTCATTTAATCACATTAATATTGCTCAGTACAATAACTTGAAAATCAATCCTATCAATTATAAGTAAGTAGAAAAAGTATTCTTCATTTATGAACAATTCGTAACCAACATCAGCAAGGCTACTTTACACCTATTTTTATAAGCATCATAGGATCTAATAATTTCTAAAATTGTATATATATGAAATACAATCATTTCACCTTATGTCCAACACCTATCACTACAAGTTCACTACATGAGGCCCAAATATAAGTCGTGACAACCATAAGCAACACTTCAAGCAAATTTATGACTCGTTCGATAATATAGGCTTCCCGCCCACCAAATGAGTACACCTGCAAACATATTTCACCATCTATCCTACGATAGTGATGTTAACCTTCTTTTGCATCCACCCTTATGATAATGTTAAGCATACATACATCGGATATTCATAAAGTAGATAATTTAACAATAGTACTTAACAAGTGGTAAGATGCTAAAATACATTCCTTAAATAAAAAAAACAATTACATCTATTCCCCAAGTCTGAGTGAAACCAGGGTGACTGAAAACATCCCACAATTTTTCCTCCCAACCATTGACTCTAATTGCCATACGTTATCATGCCAAGATTCACCCCCGAGCTGGGTGATGAATCCGCGAAGGGAAGGAATAAATCTAGGACCCTTCCCAAGTTCCACATCTATGATCTGATGTTCGATCACTCAGTTAGAAAATAGATTACTAGCTTACAGTTAACCTGACACATAAAAGGTTTAGACGATAAAAATATAGTGTTTACGAGGATCAATCTCCCCTTTGGGATCAACCAACCTTTCCTTGAATGGATCTTTCATAGGACATACAAGAATTGAAATGTTGACTTTGTGTTACGTAGATGGAGATCATACGAGGATTTAATCTCCTCGATCTTACACTTAACAACTCAAATTCCAGACCGAATATAGAGGAAATGTTTATAAAGATCAGGCAACCAATTCAGATGAAAGTACTCTGATCGTGACACTATACATATTTTAAAAAAAAATTATATATCTGTATAATTATATTTCTGAACTCAGTAAAAGATGGTTATTGTTTCCAGATATCTTAATAGTTGAAAGGTTATCAAGTTATAAACCCATAGATCTAAAAACTTACGAGGGTCTATTTGATTTACGAATCTTCCCACACCAAATAATTGCTTTCAACCTATACACAGAGGATATGTCTTATCAATTCATAATAGAACAATTTTACATAATAATACAATGAATATATCACCAAATAATGGATGTGGCTTGGCGATAATAATACCACGATTTTAAATAATAGATATAATTAGCAATTTAGTTTTCAATGAATACAATACCATACGCCGAAATGAACATAAAGGATGGGTCTAGCATATAAGTTTCGTGTTCGGCCAAACAACATGAAGAGGATACATACATGAAGGCTCTGGCTTTTAACAGTTTCGGGTTCAGCCACAATAAACGCAAAGAGCACATAGAAGAAGGAATTATGAAATTCCATAATCGATCTAGAATTCATACTTTCCACAAGATTTAAATCATAACCACATAAAAAAAATGCCAATACTGCACCCTACAGGTCAGCAACTATTTTGGGAGATGCGACTGCCCTTAGATATTATTCCAAGAGGTAAGGTTTAAAAAATTAGACCAACCACATATTTTACGTATGTTACTTCCATGCAATGCTATCATAATGAAGAGAGTGGTAATTGATTTGTTGATTTCAGATAAATGAAGGACATGTTACCTTGTTGAGAATGTAGAATGTCTGCATTTCAGTTCCATGTAAAGGGAAACATAGGAATTAAGAAAATAGAAACGATTCTAGTGTTGTAAGGCTATGAATGTGATTACCTTAGATATATACCATACACAACTAATACATATTGATGCTAGAACATCTTAGAATGTAGAGCTGGGAGATCGAGTCGTTCTATTCATATAATGGGGAGGCGTTCTATCCTTTACAAAGCAGACATGGGTACATAGCATTTCAGGTCCATGTATAGAGGAACACCGACATTAGTGGTAAGGAAAGTGATTTCAGTCTTGTAAGGCTTAAATTCCATATCCACCATAACTCAAATCAACCCTAGGAAATTAGAGGTGTATACAGAATTGACATTTCATATAAATTGAAAACGCAGATGAGTAGTATCATTTTAAATTCATAACGAAAGATCCAACTTACATGATCTACCACCTTGATATTTCACCTGAGACCACCAAGTGGCTCATGTTGTCCTTCAGCAGTACATCTGGTCGACGCCCTACATGGATGATTCCCTTCAAGTTTTTCTAGTCTTTATTATACAACAAGGGAAAACCTATACTTCCTTGATTCCTGCCGTAGTGGGCTGCAAGGTCCTAAAATCTAGGTAACTCCAGTCTATTCGGGGAAACAATTATTGCACAATCCGTTGTATTGGTTTCATGTCAGGGAGGAGGAAAAAATTACTCAACCACTTTGGTATGTAATCAATGTTATTATTCCCTTTATTTTTGTTCTCCCAATGGGCGGGGTCTAAAACAAATCACGGACCAACTCCCTCGCATGACCACCAATCTTCCTGACCAAGCTTGGCATGTCTTAAAGAGTGAAAGCATGACCTAAGGTATTTTGGCTCTTCCACCCATACACATTTCCCAATAATCAGAAGAAGGAGAAAGGTATTACTTTTAATGGTATGACTTTTCATTAAATAAAATGTCATTTCCCTATATATGAAACCAATATCTCTTGATTCGTTTATATACATATCTAGGGTTACTATTATAAGTTTTGTTGTATACCAATGAATTGCATTGATTTGGGTTTTAGAAAAATTTTCATAAGGGACCCCCCATAATTAAATATAAGATTTGCTAACATAATTTCTATCTCACCTACGTATTTAATATAGTTCTTATTTCATTCTTACTTTACTAATGGGAGATAAGCTTATGGTGAATCTCATAATAATAATTTTGTGTACTTTAAGTACTAACTTTAGAATAATAGTACTGTCACATTAATTAAAGTAGATCAGCCATAAACATAGCTTGTTTAATGTTTATAGGGAATATCAATCCCTTCATCCTTTCATGCGATGAGTGCATTTACTCCAAGATTCAAATGTTGTAAGTAAGCAACTAATGTTTTTAGGTAATAAATAGTGAGAAAACAACTTAGATTCCTCTCATTACCTTAATGTACTGAGATAACCCCTATCCAACGCAAGTCAAAACCTTAAATTTTCACTAGCATTTAACCTCTCCCCCTAGTGGATTCGTCCCCACATCATTCTTAGTTGTGTCATGCTATCAGCCTTGTAACCCTACCATTTCATCCAATTATTTCATAAGGTTAGGGTAGGTACTTACAGTGTTGTTTTACTTATATTCTATGTTTTCAAGTCGATGTGGAAAGGGGATGTTACATTCTTTCCCCCTTGGAATTAACACCGTCCTCGGTGTTACTTGTTTGTCTAAAATTTTCCTTTCTTCTTCTTCTTCAGGTCCTCATTGCTTGCTTTCACATTCTGATAAGAAAATTCCAATTTTCATTTCTTAACCTGTTCTCTGCAAGACATCACCAGGCCTACCAAGAATATCGTCAAAACATGCATACTTTAACATTTTATATTAATAGGACCGCGTTGGGTGTTTCTATGTCACCAACTTGAAGTAATACATAAATCTGCATCCCATGGACAACAATGTATAACAAGTAATTCAACATAGTTTAGTTTCATGTTTCCTTCACATTTACACATTAAGACATGTAACCATCTATTGACCTGGAAAGTTGCTAACACATCTTTCATCTTCATTTTCTTTCAAACTCTCACTGGAGTTCTTTACCAATTTTCGTGTGGAATTATGTCTATTTCTGAGGTTACTCTCCCTTTGACCACTAGTTAAAAGGTTTCACGTCAGTGACATCAGACAATGTCGTGTCTTCCATATTTCCAGTTTTACCTAAGTCTTATTCTTGCCACACCATATGCCTAACACCAATGTGCTCACACGGAAATCGCTTTCCTAACACCATTGTGCTCATGCAGCATGTATGGCTAAGACCAATGTGCTCATGTGGCAATCACTTGCCTAACACCATTGTGCTCCCACAACATTCAATTTTTCCTTGTTCGTATTTAGTATAAATTTCAACTTTGACTATTCATAACACACACTCTCTGCTACTTCACATGAATTTACTTCCATTGTCCTGATTCGTGAATTAGCTACACAGTTAGTCAAGAATCTATCGATAACCAAAAATTTCATTAATTAATCATAAAAATTTCATAAGTTGTAGAAATTTTAATCATCATTCATGAGTTATATAACCCTGTAAGTCATCTAGAAAAATTACTCCTCACTCGGTTTTGAGCAATTGAGCACAACTTATATACACAAGTGGATTTATATACCATAGTGCACGTTGATTACAATAATGGTCATAATCTTGGTGAATCCTACAATGTCAGTATACAAAATACATCAACCAGAGTTAATCCTCGGTTTATAAAACTTGAAATTTGACAATCAATAATAAGTAAAACATCGCCCATTCTTAGCCTCATTATTTAAGGCAACGAATATTTTTACTAATAGTCAGTTCTGACTAATAGTGTTCCTAGCATATCCTGCAATGTTAGCATATAACATTATACAACATTCATAAATTTATTATTTCCAATAACAATATCTTTCGACATCCTTGCTCGGGTATATTTGGATAATTACTAGTGAAGGGATATACCGCATTCATGAGTGATAATGCTAGGGACATGGAAATTCCAATAACATCAGTAATTCAAATTAAACTGCTTACCATAATTTCATATCTCAACTACTTATGTCACAAATTCTCTTAGTTCATCAAAATGAGAGCATTAGGCACAACACATCATGCTATTTACCTTAGCTGTATTGTAGTCCAAGTGCATAAGTAGTCTAGTTTTCCTTTTTCCCTTTCCGGAAGAAATACTGTAAGGAATGTTATCGTGCTTGTGAAAATGTATAAAAGGATCAATAATACCAATGAAGATGTATAAACGGCTACATAGTCTTTATGTGGAGAACCCAATTTATTGCACACTAATAATTATATTTAAAGGATACATTATAATAGTCGTATTATTGTAACTAACTTGAGTTTTCTTCCCAACAACTCTGCAATTCAAGTCCTACCCTTACTTAGCATCCATTTCGTATGCTAATGGTATTCAACATCCAAAAGTTAACTAGAAACTTTTGCTAAATAAGTTACTCCTAAATGATCAACTTATCAAGTTCATTTCAATAGTTACCTTGCTATCTTCAAGGACTTTAGGTAAGTTATATACATATACATATATATAGCCAGATACCTACTAAGACTTCGGAGTATACTCTCATGAGCCACTTACATTTATTTATTATAAATAATGAACCCCAAATTAGGTCTAGAAGACTTATAATCAATATTCAATTATCATTAGATCTTTAGTAGTCCTATAGTTTATTGTTAGTGACTTAACCCTTTCCCACTAGTCCTTAACAACAATTGTTCAATGGTTTTCAAGGTAACCTATTACAATTTGTCAACCTTGCAGTTCTAAGAATCCTTTATATATCGAAAGTCATTAGTAGCGGGTTCAACTATGCATGTAGGTTTCAAAGGTCACTTTTTAGCATTCCAAAATCCCACATTACTATTCATGACAGAGATTTCTATAGTACCTTCATCAACCATGAGTTTGTCTAAGAGGACTTCTATACTTCATTAAAATTGATTGGCGCAACTCAAACAGAGATGAAGCAATCATCTTGGCCATCCGCAAACATATTCGGAAGTAATTCAAGGAAATAGCTAGATACCTATCTACTTATATCATTGGGCCTAGCGTTGAACTGACAAAATTAATGGGCCATCTTCATTATGATTTTTGAGAAAATGTTCCACCTTCTCCCGCACAACTAAAAGGTCAATAAATATCTACCTTTGGTACATCTTAAGGTACTTGTGTTGCAGAGCAGTGTGAACTTGTTGATTTTTTGTTATCACAAGGAAAAACTCAATCATTAGTTCTGAAATGAAATATGTAGGAGCATATTGAGCTCAAATAGGCCCAAGGGTTTAAACTCTCACTCCGATACCATATGTAACATACCCCATGAAGTTGTCTATAGGACATTGGTTATAGGGTGTAATTTCACTTTGATTTTTTTTATTTCAATGAAATTAACTTGAAAATCAATCCTATCGATTATAAGTAAGTAGAACAAGTATTCTTCATTTATGAACAAGTCGTAACCAACATAAGCAAGGCTACTTTACACCTATTTTATAAGCATCATAAGATCTAATAATATCTAAAACTGTATATATATGAAATACAATCATTTCACCTTATGTCCATCACCTGTCAATACAATTTCGCTACATGACGCCCAAATATAAGTTGTGACAACCATAAGGACCACTTCAAGGAAATTTATGACTCTTTCGATAATATAAGGTTCCTGCACACCAAATGAGTACACCTACAAACATATTTCACCAACTGTCCTTCGATAGTGACGTTAACCTTCTTATGCATCCACCCTTATGATAATGTTAAACATACATACATCGGATCTTCATAAAGCAGATAATTTAACAACAGTACTTAACAAGTGGTAACATGCTAAAATAGATTCCTTAAATAAAAACAACATTTACATATAATCCCCAAGTTTGAGTGAAACTAGGGTGACTGAAAACATCCTATGACTTTTCCTCTCAACCATTGACTCTATTTAGTATACGTTATCTTGCCAAGAGTCAACCTAGAGATGGGAAATGAATCCGATAGGGAAAGGAATAAATCTAGGACCCTTCCCAAGTTCCACAAACATGATTTTATGCCCAATTACACAGTTATAAAATGAATTACTAGCTTACAGTTAACCCGACACATAAAAGGTTGACACGATAAAAATTTAGTGTTTACGAGGATCAATCTCCCCTTTGCGATCAACTAACTTACCTTGAAAAGGATATTTCATATGACATACAAGACTTAAAATGTTGACTTTGTGTTACTTAGATGGATATCATACGAGGAGTTAATCTACTGGATCTTACACTTAACAACTCAAATTCTAGACCGAATATAGAGGAAACAATTATACAGCTGAGGCAACCAATTCAGATGCAAGTACTCTGATTGTGACACTATACATATTTCAAAACGAAATTATATATTTGTATAATTATATTTTAAAACTTAGTAAAAGATGGTTATTGCTTCGAGAGATCTTAACAGTTGAAAGGTTATCAAGTTATAAACCCATAGGTTCAAACACTTACTAGGGTCTATTTGATTTACGATTCTTCCCACACCAAATTATTGCTTTCAATCAATACACAGAGGATATGTCTTATAAACTCATAATAGCACAATTTTCAATAATAATAGAATGAATATATCACCAAATAATGGATGTGGCTTAGTGATAATAATACCACGGTTTTAAGTAATAGATATAATTAGCAATTTAGTTTTCAACAAATACAAGACCATACACTGAAATGAACATAAAAGATGGGTCTGGCATATAAGTCTCATGTTTGGCCAAACAACACGAAGAGGATACACACAGAAAGGCTCTAGCTTTTAACAGTTTCGGGTTCAACAACAATAAATGCAGAGAACACACAGAATGAGGAATTATACCAAGCCATAATGGATCTGGCATTCATACTTTCCATAAGATTTAAAACATAGCCACATAAATAATACCAATACTGCACCCTATAGGTCAGCAATTGTTTTGGGAGATCCAAGTGCCCTTAGCTCTTATTCCAAGAGGTAAGGTTTAAAAAATTAGACCAACCACAAATCTATGGATCTTACATCCATGCAACGCTACCATAATACAGACATTGGTAATTGATTTGTCGATTTCAGATAAATGGAGGACATGTTCCCTCGTTAAGGATGTGGAATGTTTGCATTTCAGTTACATGTAAAGGGAAACATAGGAATTAAGAAAATGGAAATGATTCCAGCATTGTAAGGATGTGAATGTGGTTACCTTAGAGATATGCCATACACAACTAATACAGATTAACGCTAGAACATATTACAACGAAGAGACTGGAGATCGAGTCATTATATTTAGATAATGGGGAGGAATTCTATCCCTTACAAAGCAGACATGGGTAAATAGCATTACAGTTCCATGTACAGAGGAACACCGACGTTAATGGAAAGGAGAGCGATTTCAGTCTTGTAAGGTTGTAAATTTTGTATTCACCATAACTCAAATCAACCCTAAGTGATTAGAGGTGTATACACAATCAACACTTCATATAAATTGAAAACACACATGAGTAGTATCATACCAGATTCATAATGAAAGGTCCAACTTACATGATATACTGCCCGGATATCTTGCCTAAAACTCCCAAGTGGCTCACGTTGTCCTTTCGCAGTACCTCCGGTCGACCCAGTACCTAGATTATTCCCTTCAAGTTTTTCTACTCTTTATTATACAACAAGGGAAAACTAACACTCCGTTGATAACTGCTGTAGTGGGACGCAAGGTCGTAAAACCTAGGTAACTCCGGTCTATTCACGGAAACAATTCTTACACAATCTGTTGTTTTTGTTTCATGTCAGGGAGGAACTGAAACTTACTCAATCACTTTGGTATGTAATCAATGTTATTATTCCTTTTTTTTTCTCTCCCAATGGGTAGGGTCTAAAACAAATCGTGGACCAACTCTGTGGCATGACCACCAATCTTGCTGACCAAGCTTGGCGTTTCTTACAGAGTGGAAGGATGACCTAAGGTATTTTGGCTCTTACACCCATAAACATTTCCCAAAAACCAGAAGAAGAAGAAAGGTATTACTTTTGATGGTATGAATTTCCATTAAATAAAATCTCATTTCCCTATAGATGAAACAAATATCTCTTGATTCGTTTGTATACACATCTAGGGTTACTATTATAAGTTTTGTTGTATACCAATGAGTTGCATTGATCTGGTTTTTAGAAAGCTTTTCATAAGGGACCCTCCATAATTAAATATAATATTTACCAAGATAATTTCTATCTCACCTACATATTTAAGATAGTGCTTATTTCATTCTTACTTTACTAATGTGAGATAAGCTTATGGTGAAGCTCATAATAATCATTTTGTGTACTTTAAATACTGATTTTATAATAATAGTACTATCACATTACGTAAAGTAGATCAGCTATAAACATAGCTTGTTTAATGTTTATAGGGGAATATCAATCCCTTCATCATTTCACCTGATGAGTGCATTTACTCCAATATTCAAATGATGTAAGTAAGCAACTAATGTTTTTAGGTCATAAATAGTGAGAAAACAACTTACATTCCTTTCAGTACCCTAATGTACCGAGATGACCCCTAGCCAATGCAAGTCAAAACCTTAATTTTTCACTAGCATTTAATCTCTCGCCCTAGTGGATTCATCCCCTCATCGTTCTTAGTCACATCATGTTTTCAGTATTCTAACCCTACCATTTCATCCAATTATTTCATAAGGTCAGGGTAGGTACTTACAGTGTTGTTTTACTTGTAGTCTATGTTTTCAAGTCAATGTGGAAAGGGGATGTTACATCCTTTCCCCCTTGGAATTAACACCATCCTCGGTGTTACTTGTTCGTCTAAAATTTTCCTTTCTTGTTCTTCCTATCCTCATTGCTTGCTTTCACATTCTGATAAGAAAACTCCAATTTTTGTTCCTTAACCTGTTCTCTGCAAGACATCACCAGGCCTACCAAGACTATCATAAGAACATGCATACTTTAACATTTTATATTAATAGGACTGCATTGGGTGTTTCTATGTCACCAACTTGAAGTAATACATAAATCTACATCCCATCGAAAACAATGTATAACCAATAATTGAAGATAGTTTAGTTTCATCTTTCCTTCACATTCACACATTAAGTCCTGTAACCGTCTAGTGACCTAGAAAGTTGCTAACACATCCTTCATTTTTGTTATCTTTCAAACTCTCACTGGAGTTCTTTTACCAATTTTCATTTGGACTTACGTCTATTTCTAAGGTTACTCTCCCTTTGACTACTAGTCAAAATTTTTCTCCTCAGTGACATCAGACATCATCCTGTCTTCCAAATGTCCAATTTTGCCTAGTCCTTATTCTTGCCACACCATATTCCTAACACAAATCTTCTCATGCAGCAATCTCTTTCCTAACACCATTGTGATCCTACACCATATATGCCTAACACCAATGTGCTCACATGGAAATCACTTTCCTAACACCATTGTGCTCCCACAACATTCAATTTTTCCTTGTTCATATTTAGTATAAATTTCAACTTTGACAATTCATAACACACACTCTTTGGTGCTTCTCATGACTTTACTGTCATTGTCCCGATTCGTGAATCGACTACACACTTATTCAAGAATCTATCGATAACCCAAATTCTCATTAATTAATCATCCAAATTTCATAAGTTGTAGGGATTTTAGTCATCATTCATGAGTTCGATAACCCTGTAAATCGTCTACAAAAATTACTCGTCACTCATTTCAGAGCTATTGAGTGAAACGTATATACCCAAGTCTATTTATATACCATAGTGCACATCGATTGCAAAAATGGTCATAATCTTGGTGAAGCCTACAATGTCAGTATATAAACAACATCAACCACAGTTAATCCTTGGTTTATAAAACTCAAAATTTGACAACCAATAATAAGTAAAACATCGCCCATTCTTAACCTCATTATTTAAGGAAGCAAATATTTTTACTAACAGTCAATTCCGACTCATAGTGTTCCAAGCATATCCTACAATGTTAGCATATAACATTATACAACATTCATAAACTTATTATTTTCAATATCAATATCTTTAGACATCCTTGCTGGGCTATATTTGGATAATTACTAGTGAAGGGATATACCGCATTCATGAGTGACAATGCTAGGGACATGGAAATTCCAATAACATCAGTAATTCAAAGTAAACTGCTTACCATAATTTCATATCTCAACTACTTATGTCACAACTTTTCTAAGTTCATTGAAATGAGAGCCTTTATATAGGTGTACTCTTTCTATACAATTAGTAACGTTAGGCACAACACATCATGCTATTTACCTTAGTTGTATTGTAGTATAAGTGCATAAGCGGTCTAGTTTTCCTTTTTCCCTTTCCAGAAGAAATACTATAAGGAATGTTATTATTCTTATGAAAACATATAAGAGGATCAATAATACCAATGAAGATGTATAAATGGCTCAATAGTCTTTATGTGCATAACCCAATTTCTTGCACACTAATAATTATATTTAAATGATGCATTATAACAGTGGTATTATTGTAACTAACTCGAGTTTTATTCCCAACAACTCTACAATTCAATTCTTACCCTTACTTAGCATCCATTTAGTATGCTAATGGTATTCAAAATCTAGAAGTTAACCATCAACTCCTTATAAATAATTTAACATTCACTTTCTGAGAATTTATTGTTATACACAGGTTTAAAGACCAAATTCACTTCTCTCATCATTCACTTATTATGTGCAACAACTAACCATTTCAAGGTTTATTAGTTCACTATATCTAGACTACACTAGCCATATAAAAAAACAATTATTCCTTATGACATATGCATTTAGGATCTAATGTCATATGCTAGTTATGTGCATACATACAAGTGAAAGAATTTTGTTCAAAACTAATTGACCCAAATCTTGAGAACCATTAATTCCTCATACCTTTGATCTAAATGCTCAATCAATTAATTGTTCTAGCTATAATTAGTCATGCAGCTCAACCAAATTATTCCATTATCAACATCCATATGTAATCGTAGTCGTTTTACTAACAAGTATGGACGTACCCATACGATCTAGTGCAATTGTTTGTTCATGGTTTATATGAAATTCCAAATGTAAACGGTGTTTCATATTTTATATAATGTTAATATTGGTCATTTTAAAACCACTAACATTCATTTGATACAATTTGCATTTTGTATAATCTTGACAATATAATATATGCCCACTATTTTGGCATTTCTTACCTTTGTGTTTAAACCCTTTTACTATATGTGATAGTTTACAATAAATATTTTTAGAGAGTTTCAAGGTAATATAGTTACTCCTAAATGATCAACTTATCAAGTTCTTTTCAATAGTTACCTTGCTATCTTCAAGGAATTTAGGTAAGTTATATACATATAGATATATATAGCTAGATACCTACTAAGACATTTGAGTATACTCTCATGAGCGGGCTACATTTATTTATTACAAATAATGAACCCCAAATTAGTTCTGCAAGACTTATAATCAATATTCAATTCTCATTATATCTTTAGTAGTCCTATACTTTATTGTTAGTGACTTAACCCTTTCCCACCAGTCGTTAACAACAATTGTTGGACGGTTTTCAAGGTAACTTATTACAATTTGTCAACCTTGCAGTTCTAAGAATTCTTTATATACCGAAAGTCATTAGTAGCGGGTTAAACTATGCATGTAGGTTTGAAAGGTTATTTTCAGCAATCTAAAATCCCACATTACTATTCATGACAGAGATTGATATAGTACCTTCATCAACCATGAGTTTGTCTAAGAATACTTCTATACTTCATTAAAATTTATTGGTGCAACTCAAATAGAGACAAAGCAATTGTCTTAGCCATCCACAAACATATTCGGAAGTAATTCAAGGAAATAGCTAGATACCTATGTACTATATCGTTGGGCATGACATTGAACTGGAAAAAGTAATGGGCCATCTTCATTGCAATTTTTGAGAAAATGTTCCACCTTCTCCTGGACAACTACAAGGTCAATAAATATCTGCGTTTGGTACATCTTAAGGTACTTGTGTTGTAGAGCAGTGTGAACTTGTTGATTTTCTATTATCACAAGGAAAAAATCAATCATTAGTTCCGAAATGAAATATGTAGGAGCATATTGAGCCCAAATAGGCCCAAGTGTTTCAACTCTCACTCTGATACCATATGTAACATACCCCATGAAGTTGTCCATAGGACCTTGGTTATAGTGTCTAATTTCACTTTGATTTTTTTGACTTCAATGAAATCCATTTAAGCACATTAATACTTCTCAGTACAATAGCTTGAAAATCAATACTATCGATTATAAGTAAGTAGAACATGTATTCGTCATTTATGAACAAGTCGTAACCAACATAAGAAAGGCTACTTTACACATATTTTTATAAGCATCATAGGATCTAATAATTTCTAAAACTGTATATATACGAAATACAATCATTTCACCTAATGTCGAAAACCTGTCACGACAATTTTGCTACATGAGGCACAAATATAAGTCATTACAACCATAAGCACCACTTAAAGCAAATTTATGACTCGTTCGATAATATAGCATTCCTACACACCAAATGAGTACACCTTCAAACATTTTTCACCAACTATACTCCGATAGTGAGGTTAACCTTCTTCTACATCCACCCTTAGGATAATGTTAAACATACATACATGGGATCTTCATAACGCAGATAATTTAACAATAGTACTTAACAAGTGGTAACATGCTAAAATATGTTCCTTAAATAAAAACAACTATTACATCTATTCCCCAAGTCTGAGTGAAACTAGGGTGAGTGAAAACATCCTACGAGTTTTCGTCCTAACCATTGACTCTATTTAGCATACGTTATCCTGCCAAGAATCACCGCTGAGATGGGCGACGAATCCGCTAGGAAAGGAATAAATATAGGAACCTTCCCAAGTTCCACAAACATGATCTGATGTTTGATCACTTAGCTATAAAATGGATTACTAGCTTAAAGTTAACCCAACACATAAAATGTTTACAAGATAAAAATATAGTGTTTATAAGGATCAATCTCCCCTCTGGGATCAACCAACCTTTCCTTGAACATATCTTTCATAGGATATACAAGAATTAAAATGTTGACTCTGTGTTACTTAGATGAAGATCATACGAGGAGTTAATCTCCCGGATCTTACACTTAACAAATCAAATTCCAGACCAAATATAGAGGAAACGTTTATATAGCTCAGGCAACCAATTCAGATGCAAGTACTCTGATCGTGACACTATACATATTTTAAAATGAAAATATATATTTGTATAATTATATTTCAAAACTTAGTAAAAGATGGTTATTTCTTCGAGAGATCTTAGCAGCTGAAAGGTTATCAAGTTATAAACCCATAGATCTAAACGCTTACCAGGGTCTATTTGATTTACGATTATGCCCACACCAAATTATTGCTTTCAACCAATACACAGAGGATATTTCTTATCAACTCATACCAACACAATTTTCAATAACAATACAATGAATATATCACCAAAAAATGGATGTGGCTTAGCGATAATAATACCATGGTTTTAAATAATAAATATAATTAGCAATTTAGTTTTCAACGAATACAAGACCATACACCAAAATGAACACAAAGCATGGGTTTGGCATATAAGTTTCGTGTTCGACCAAACAACACGAAGAGGATACATACAAGAAGGGTCTAGCTTTTATCAATTTTGGGTTCAGCCGCAATAAATGAAGATAGGACACAGAATAAGGAATTATGCCATGCCATAATGGATTTGGAATTCATACTTTCCACAAGATTTAAATCATAGCCACATAAAAAACATCCAATATTGCACCCTACAGGTCAGCAACATTTTTGGGAGTTGCGACTGCCCTTAGATCTTATTCCAAGAGGTAAGGTTTAAAAAATTAGATCAACCCCACATCTTACAGATTCTACTTCAGTGCAAGGCTACCATAATGCAAATATTGGTAATTGTTTTGTCGATTTTAGATAAATGGAGGACATGTTCCCTCGTTGAGAATGCAGAATGTCTGGATTTCAGTTGCATGTAAAGGGAAACATAGGAATTAAGAAAATGGAAACGATTCTATCATTGTAAGGCTATGAATGTGATTACCTTAGATATATACCATACACAACTAATACAGATCAATGCTAGAACATCTTACAATGTAGAGCTGGGAGATGGAGTCATTATATGCAGATAATGGGGAGGTGTTCTATCCCTTACAAAGTAGGCATGGGTAAATGGCATTTCAGGTCGATATATAGAGGAACATCGACATTAATGGAAAGGAAAGCGATTTCGGTCTTGTAAGGATGTAAATTCCATATCCACCGTAACTCAAATCAACCCTAGGTGATTAGAGGGGAATATAGAATTGACACTTCATGTAAATTGAAAATGCAGATGAGCAATATCATACCAGATTCATAACGAATGGTCCAACTTACACGATCTACCACCTAGATATTTCACCTACCACCTGGTCGAAGCCCTACTCGGATGATTCCCTTCAAGTTTTTCTACTCTTTATTATACAAGAAGGGAAAATCGACACTCCCTTGACTACCGTCATAGTCGGTTGCAAGGCCCTAAAACCTAGGTAAATCCAGTCTATTTTGGGAAGCAATTCTTACACAATCCGCTCTTTTGGTTTCATGTCAAGGAGGAGGTGAAACATACTCAACCACTTTGGCATGTAATCAATGTTATTATTCCTTTTTTTGTTCTCCCAATGGTCGGGGTCTAAAACAAATCATGGACCAACTCCCTGGCATGACCACCAATCTTGCTCAACAAGATTGGCACATCTTATAGAGTGGAAGGAAGACCTAAGGTCTTTTGGCTCTTACACCCATACACATTTCCCAAAAGTCATAAGAAGGAGAAAAGTATTACTTTTAATGGTATGACTTTCCATTAAATAAAATGTCATTTCCCTATATATGAAACCAATATCTCTTTATTCGTTTATATACATATCTAGGGTTACTATTATAAGTTTTGTTGTATACCAATGAATTGCATTGATTTGGTTTTTAGAAAAAATTTCATAAGGGACCCTCCATAATTAAATATAAGAGTTGCTAAGATAATTTCTATCTCACCTACATATTTAATATAGTGCTTATTTCATTCTTACTTTACTAATGGGAGATAAGCTTATGGTGAAGCTCATAATAATCATTTTGTGTACTTTAAGTACTAATTTTATAATAATAGTACTGTCACATTAAGTAAAGTAGATCAGCCGTAAAAATATCTTGTTTAATGTTTATAGGGGAATATCAATCCCTTCATCCTTTGACGCAATGAGTTCATTTACTCCAAGATTCAAATGTTGTAAGCAACTAATGTTTTTAGGTCATAAATAGTGAGAAAACAACTTACATTCCTTTCAGTACCCTAATGCACCAAGATGAACCCTACCCAACGCAAGTCAAAACCTTAAATTTTCACTATCGTTTAACCTCTCCCCCTAGCGGATTCGTCCCCACGTCATTCTTAGTCGCATCATGTTTTCAGCCTTCTAACCCTACCATTTCATCCAATTATTTCATAAGGTTAGGGGAGGTACTTACAATGTTCTTTTACTTATATTCTATGTTTTCAAGCCAATGTTGAAAGGGGATGCTACATCCTTTCCCCCTTTGAATTAACACCGTCATTGGTGTTACTTGTTTGTCTAAACTTTTCCTTTCTTCTTCTTCAGGTCCTCATTGCTTACTTTCACATTTTGATAAGCAAAATCCAATTTTTGTTCCTTAACCTGTTCTCTGCAAGACATCACCAAGCCTATGAAGACTATCGTCCGAACATGCATACTTTAACATTTGATACTAATAGGACTACATTGGGTGTTTCTATGTCACCAACTTGAAGTAATACATAAATCTGCATCCCATCGACAACAATTTATAACCAATAATTCAACATAGTTTAGTTTCATCTTTCCTTCACATTTACACATTAAGACCTGTAACCGTCTAATGATGTGGATAGTTTCCAACACATCTTTCATTTTCGTTATCTTTCAAACTCTCACTGGATTTCTTTTACCAATTTTCATGCAGACTTATGTCTATTTATGAGGTTACTCTCCCTTTCACCACTAGTCAAAAGTTTTCTCCTCAGTGACATTAGTCAATGTCCTATCTTCCAGATGTCTAGTTTTTCCTATGTCTTATTCTTACCACACCATATGCCTAACACCAATGTGCTCACATGGAAAACCATGTGGAAATCACTTTCTTGACATCATTGTGCTTCTGCAGCATATATGCCTAACACCAATGTGCTCACACGACAATCACTTGCCTAACACCATTGTGCTCCCGCATCATTCAAATTTTCCTTGTTCGTATTTAGTATAAATTTCAAATTTGACTATTCGTAATGCACACTCTTTGGTGCTTCGCATGACTTTACTATCATTGTCCCAATTCATGAATCGGCTACATAGTTAGTCAAGCATCTATCGATAACCCAAAATTTCATTAATTAATCCTCAAAATTTCATAAGTTACATCGATTTTAATCATCATTCATGAGTTATATAACCATGTAAATCATCTAGAAAAATTACTCCTCACTCATTTCTAAGCAATTGAGTGCAACTTATATACCCAGGCGGATTTATATACCGTAGTGCACGTCGGTTGCAAGAATGGTCATAATCTAGGTGAAGCCTGCAATGTTAGTATATAAACAACATCAACTATACTCAATCCTTGGTTTATAAAACGTGAAATTTGGCAATCAATAATAAGTAAAACATCTCCCATTATTAACCTCATTATTTAAGGCAGCGAATATTTTTACTAACAATCAATTTTGACTGATAGTATTCCTAGCATATCCTTCAATGTTAGCATATAAAATTATACAACATTCATAAACTTATTATGTCAAAACCCCAAAATTTTCAAAAAATTTAAAACTTTTAAAATAGCATAAATATATGTTAACACAATCGTTAAATATTGATTAGTTAATGCTATTAATTTTTTTGTAACTGTATAATCTTTACTTGTTTGGAATGCTAGTTGAGTTTCTCTTCAGTTTTCTGAATGTTCTCTGTTTGCAGCAGCAAGGGGATATGCTACGTTAGACTGGGCTTACTTAGCTGTTAAGCTAACGCACACAGTTTTCCTTTCTCTTACAGATCTTCAGGTAAAGTTTTGGGATTGCTTCTAATAGATCATTCTAGAGTAAATAAATCATATGATGTTACCAAGTTCATTCAGTAGAGAACTATATAAATAGATCGCATGTTAACCAGATTATTCAGCTTCTTGCAGGTATAGCCTCCCTTATTTTACTTTTGATAAAATAGCAAAATTGATGAGAAAAGGTTAAAAGACACTAAAGAAAAAGATTGGCATTTCCAGTTATATCTATGAACCTTCCAGTTGAATAAACATTCAGAAATAAAGATGGCAGTTTACATAAATTTCTTTTCCAATCATTGCCTATAAATTCTTGAATTACTAGCACTAGGTAAAAGCTACAAAAGTAATGTTCATTAGCGAATTTAAAGGCTGAAAAGAGGCTCTTACAAGTTTTTAATGTCGCCCTTTTTGGATGGGTAATATCACCAGCTCAATTCATGTAAGTAAACAGAGTTCTTTGAATTAATAAGGACATATACATTATAATAATATAAGTCATGATAAATGATCTAATTCCCATATTGTACATGGTCACTCTTTGAGAAGATAACTCATAATAATAATACCACTTGACATGTAAAAGTATGGGTTAGACTTTTTGTTATTATTATTACGTTAAGGTAATTGGTTGCAAGGTATATACTTCACAACTCATACGACAAAAACACTACACTCAAATTTTCATTAGTCTTGTAATATAAGTTCATTGATTATACTATAATCAAATGAACTAACCTCAAGTGAGGTCTCAAATATAACTTTTACATTCCCAATATTAAACTAGATTTAACAAATAACAAGTCAACTTGTAGTTCATGGTTTTAATACGAGGATCAAATGTTAAGGGCTTTAACATTACAATGTAAATATTTCAATGTTATAATGTTATCGTTGAATGTTAATACATTGCACTAGGGTTAACATAGATAGGATATAGTTTAATTTATTGCAATGTAATATTCGTTTTTATGATTGATATCTAACATTATGTTGTTTGACATAATGCAGGTCAAGGTCGAAGGGTGATCATATGGAACCTTCCCACCATAATTTCATTGGCCTTTGCAATGATATGAAACATTATAGACCGACCCACTCATTGGCAATAATTTAAGTGATATCGTGGCTTCCTCCTCGCCATGCATTGGGCGAATATAAGTTGACTTGCCCCACTTTCAATTCAGTCCTCTTCTCGCCTGCAGGATTTGAGCTCTGCCAAACCCTAGTGGTTCCTTTCGGTTGGTCTTTGTCCTGAGACGGTCTGGTTTCTAGCTCTTCTTGTGATGCCCCTTCATGACGTTCTGTTGTGTTGCTCCTTCCTGGTGCTATTTTGTGTGCTCCTTCGTGGTGCTTTGTCGTGTCGATCCTTCGTTGTGCTCTGTCATGCTGCTCCTTCGTGGTGGCTGTACAGAGACTCACGGCTTGGAAATTACAGTGTTGTAGTCGCTGGTTGTTATTATTCGCGTCTCCTTTGGAAAAGAGAGTTTGGGTTCCATTCAGTCCATATTTGCAGGTGAAGGAGGGTTTCAATACCCTGGTTCCTGGCTGCTCGTTGCTCGACCCTTCATAGGTAATTGTTTTGTGAAAACACCGTTGTTATCAGCAAAGATTAATTTAATTTTAATTTGGTTAGCGTTTTCTAACAATGAATGCCCTTCGTTGGAAGGTTGCCCTTCAAAGATTTACTGTCGTTCGATGGCCGGCTTGCACTTCTCACCACAGATGAGATCAAAAAAGAGTTATGGCTCAACGCTTCACGGTAAGCCTGGTTCTCGATGCACGTCTCCTTGCTGTTATGTTGACAGGGTGCTCTTAATGGTTTCTTGGTTTCTCTGCTATTACGCTAGCTGTAGATTACTCCAATGTTTCACTAGGGTATATCCCTGTGATAAAAGATTATACGACTCCTGGCCGAGGCTGTATTTAAATAGTTTGTCTGTAAATTAGAGTGGCGAGGGTTGATAGGTGTAAAATTTTGGTTTCAGGTTCAACCCTAACTCTTTAAGAGTTTTTTCGGCTACGGCCGTGGATGTAAACTGGTTATTTACTGCAGGTTTTGGTTTTAAAACAAGGTTCACAGGCTTAACGCCTTTGCGTTATTTAGAATGTGAATAGTGTTCTATAGGCTGCGAGCCTTGCTTTTATAGTAATTTGTGTTTGTCTTTATAGGCCATCGGCCTTGCATTTGCAGTTAAGGGTTATTAAAATGGTTCAAGTAATTATTTTCTTAAGTATTTATTCAGGCTAAGTAATGTTTTTCTCTCAGTGCTAAATATGATGTGAGCATCTGATTTTTCTTTCTTATGGATACTTTTGTGGTAATGAATAGTTTACAAAAAAAATAATACTTACTGGGTTCCTTTTAATAACCCAGCTTTAAATGTTTTAATTGTTTTTATATAATTTTCTTTAGTTTAGTTTTTAATAAAACTCAAGCTCCATGATGGAGCACTCTGTACTTTGTATTTTTAATTCTATTTTATATATATATATATATATAACTATGTCTTGATTTTTGTTTATTTAAATTGTGATTTAGAATCTATAATATATAAGTAATGTACAGAATAAAATAAAAGCCGAGTTATAATGTCCATCTTTATGATTTCCTTACTATAGTTGCAAAGTTTAAATGTTTAGGGTTCTAAATCCTAAATCTACAGTTATGAATTACTGTTGCATTTTATAATAATTATTATTATGTAAACATTCTGTTATGATATTCTTGTATTTATATTAGGTTCGTAAGTAACCTTATTTATCTATATCCTATTCTAAAACTAGAACATAAATATATATTGTTTCTATTCTGTATGTTAATATAATAGATATCTATTTATAAGTAATTATCTATATAACTATTACATATATAACATCATGTTTTATTGTGATTTCTAGAAACACAGTTACTTAGAAAACAATATTATTTCAAAGATGCAAATAAGAGTATTGTTTAATGTGATGTATTATTACTGATTTTTGAATTTTTAAAGTCTCTTTTAGTTCTTATATAATATTTAAGTAAACTCTTTGTAATATCAATATAAACATTTGGACATAAAATAATCTATATTTTTAAAGATAACAGTTTATGAGGTATGTTGTTGTTTGATCTGATAACATTACCGGTATACAAAATTCTGGTTCTTTTTACTACAATACAGATTACTACACCATATTGATAATACCTAAATCCTCAATCTGTAATGTATTTACTTTAAACAGAAGAGAATGACTATAACTCATATTACAAGCATGCTTAATCTTTCTTTTTCATATACAGTTAAATTTTTCTAGAGAAACATAGTTACAGTTTCAGATTTAAATAAAAGCTGTAGAAGGATAGCTTAAATAAAAGAAAAATACACAGTAAAACAATTGTAATGAATGTAAATAAATTAGGAAACTCGGTTTAGGACAGTACTTCTTCTAAGCTTTGAGATACCGTGCTAGAGTACTATCTGATGATATCAGATGTGGAAAAACACGGTAATACTGACAAGTTTTTCCACTAACAATTCAAAGTACTAACAATTCTTTTCAGATATTTAAATAATCATAATATTTATCTATTTATACACAGAAAGTTATAAAGATATGAATGAAAAACCTGTTAAATGCTGTGGACAACAACAGCAATGGGAGGCCATTCCTCCCTACCAAATTCCTGGAGAGCGCTCAAACAGCGACTTCTCAGGACCCCCGAGCTTGCTCTGGTCTCCCTGGATTGGAACTAGGTGCAGCAAAACAGATACAGTCTTTCAACTCTGTATTAACTCAAAATTTTGAGACAGTTCCCACAGCTCAACTAGCTTTAATCAGCATCAAGTTCCTGCAAACAATCACTCACAATCACTTCCTTACTATCTTCCCCTTTTCCTCAAATGAAACTCCTGAATCACATTCAGCTGAATGAATTCTTCCTGGAGTAAAAACTGAGCAGCCTGAGCTCTCTTCATTGAGTACTTTTAAAGATTGCCTAGGTATTAATTGGGATAACTGTCATTTAATGAGCCACCTGCCCACATTCCACTTTCTTGGGGAATCATGACCCCAAATATAGGGAAGTTGCCACCTGCAACTTAGGAAGTGATTGAGGATGCTGCCACTTGTCCTTTGCCTCTCCACCTAGTTCCAACAACCAGTTTGACCAGTAACCTCTTTGAACAGCTCTCCCATGCTGTTGTCTCTATTATTTATTTATTATTAATTAAATATTCTCAATTACACTCCATAACTGTTGACTCTGCTGAGTAATCAATCCCTACTTAGGATTAAGTTTAACATAATGTCTCAGAAAATAAAATAAAACAATTTACATAATTTTACAAAATTGGGGTATGTGACATACACACCCCCTTAAATGTAACAGCGTCCTCGATGTTACTTATTCTTCTTCTTCAGGAATCTCCTGGAAAATATTCTGGTATTCTTCCTGCATCTTACTTTCCAGTTCCTAAGTGGCTTCTTCAGGACTAAGGTGCTTCCATTGCACCTTCAGCTGTCCAATTGTGCGGTTCCGCAGAGTAATTTCCCTCCTCCCGAGGATACAATCCGGTTCCACCAGAACTTCCCCTTCTGGTTCTACCTATACAATGTTCCAATCAATCACATGAGTAGCATCATGTACATATTTTTTTTAAACAGAAATATGAAAAACATTGTGTACTTTTAAATTTGGTGGTAACGCTAACTGATAAGCAACTTGACCAACTCTGGATAAAATTTCAAAGGGACCATAGTAACGTGGTGCTAATTTCGCACAACTCCCCAGTCTTAGGGAACTTTTCTTTGGTCTTACCTTAATGAACACATGTTCACCTACCTGGAACTCTTTAAGAGTTCTCTTCAGATCAGCTTGACTCTTTTGCCGATCCCGGGCAACTTTCAAATTCTCCTGCACCTGTTTTACAATCTGCTCCATTTCTTTTAATAATTCGGGCCCCAACACTAATCTATCTACTGGATTATTCCGGGAGGTAGGAGTGTTACATTTTCGTCCATACAAAATTTCAAAAGGGCTAAATTTAGCTGAAGATTGATAACTGTTATTATATGCAAATTCTGCTAAATGCAAATAATCTTCCCATTTACCAGGCTGGTCCTTAACATACATCCTCAACAGATCTTCCAACACTTGATTAACTCTTTCAGTCTGTCTGTCTGTCTGAGGATGGAAAGACGTGCTGAAATTTAGAGTGGTATTTAATCCTTTAAACAGGGATTTCCAGAAATTCCCAGTGAATTTAGAATCCCTGTCTGAAATAATCACTTTTGGTACACCATGTAGTCGAAAAATCTGTTTTAAGAAAATATCTGCTATATTTGCAGCCTTATAAGTGGTTTTAACAGCAATAAAATGTGCTGCCTTACTTAATTTATCCACTACTACCATAATTGAATCATTCTGATTTTGATTGCGGGGTAATCCCGTAATGAAATCTAAACTGATCATTTCCCACTTCCAGCTAGGAATAGGCAAGGGCTGCAATAACCCAGCTGGATGTTGATGTTCTGTCTTTACTTGTTGACAGTCCAAACATCTAGCTATATACTCAGCTGTTTCAGATTTCATGTTAGGCCAAAAGTAATCTTTTCTTAACATAGTGACCGTTTTCTGATAACCTGGATGCCCTGAATAAGGGGTTTTATGTACTTCATCCAAAATCATCAATTTAATCTTTGATACATTTGGCACGTAAAGTCTGTCCTTAAACAGTAAAATCCCTTCTTTATTTAAACTATACCCTTTAGTTAAACTTTCTATGGGTTCTTCCTTAGCTACATCTTGTAACTTTTGATAATTTTCATCAGATTTTATACTTTCAATTAGCTCTTCATTCAGATCAGAATTATATGTACTGATTGCTATTGTGAAATTCAATTTTGCATTTCTGCTTAAAGCATCAGCTACTTTTTTTTCCTTGCCTTTTATATGTTGGATTTCGAAATCATATTCGCTTAGGAAGGCTAACCATCTGGCTTGCCTTGCATTTAAATTAGGCTGGTCCAAAAGATATTTTAAACCCTTGTTGTGAGTCATTAAAGTAAACTTTCTGCCTATTAAGTGGTGTCGCCACATTTTTAAGGCATGAATAACAGCAGCCAGCTCTAAGTCATAAGTAGCGTAATTATTTTCATGAGTCTTTAACTTCCTAGACTCATTGGAAATGACATGCCCATCCTGAGTCAGTACTCCGCCTAGACCGTCATTACAAGCATCTGTGCAAACCACGAAATCCTTATTGGGATCCGCTATTTTTAAAATTGGTGCAGTTGTTAATAAAGTTTTTAGTTTCTTAAAACTTTCTTCGCATTTTACGTTCCAATCAAACTTCTTACCTTTATTTTGTAAAGAAGTGATTGGATTGGATATCTTAGAAAAACCTTCTATGAATCTTCGGTAATAACCGGTAATCCCCATGAAAGACCTAACATCTGTTACGTCTTTAGGTACTGGCCAATCTTCAATTGCCCTGATCTTTTCAGGGTCAACTAAAATCCCCTCCTTAGTCACTACGTGACCTAGGTATTGGATTTCATCCTTGAAGAAATCACACTTACTGAACTTCGCATAGAGCTGTTGCTCTCGTAGTTCCTGTAAGACTATCTGTAAATGCTCCTTATGTTCTTCTTCATTTTTCGAGTAGATCAAGATGTCATCAATGAATACAACAACAAACTTGTCTAAGTGTTTATGCATTATGTTGTTCATTAGACGCATAAAGACGGCTGGGGCATTAGTAATCCCAAATGGCATTACGACAAACTCGTAATGTCCATATCTCGTCCTGAATGCAGTCTTAAATATGTCTTCTTCCTTTATTCTCACTTGATGATAGCCTGATCTCAGGTCTATCTTAGATAATACTGTAGCTCCGCGCAGCTGATCAAACAGATCGTCTATGCGAGGCAATGGATACCTATTTTTAATTGTCATTTTATTAAGCTGATGGTAATCTATGCAAAGTCGCATAGTCCCATCCTTCTTTTTAACAAAAATTACTGGTGCTCCCCAAGGGGAAACACTAGGTCTAATATATTTCTTATCGATTAATTCCTTTAACTGTGTTTTTAATTCGTTAAGTTCTAGAATATTCATTCAATATGGAGCCTTCGAGCTAGGTACAGTACCTGGTACTAGATCTATTGTGAAATCCAGTTCCCTCCGAGGAGGTAATCCTGGAATTTCCTCCGGAAAAACATCTATAAATTCATTTAATACCGAAATATTTTCTATTTTTATTTTATCTCTTTCAACATTATTTGCCTCATCTGTAATAATTACAGCATAGGCTTTGCATCCCTTCCTGACTGCTCTTTTGAGCTGCAAGGCAGAAATCTTCCTAACCACAGTCTTTCTAGGTATTCCTTTAACTATTACAGGTTGTTCATGATTATTCACACATGTAAACGTTTTATCGAAACAATTTAACACTACCCTATGTTGTTCTAACCAGTCCATACCTATAAGTATGTCATAAGAACCAAGTGGTAGCACATTTAATTTAACAGCAGTTTTAAAACCATTCATATCTACCATACAATCATTAACATAACAATTTACCTTTCTTTTTGCCCCTGTGGCTAGTTGTACCAGCCAAGAGTTATCAAACTTTTCAACATTCAGATGACACTTTTCTACTATATGAGGTGAAATATAACTCAAATTAGCACTTGGATCTATCAAAATAGTTACAATGATTTTGTTAACCATACCTTCTACTTCCACCATGGAAGTTTGGTACTGAGCTTGTCGATTTTCCAGTGCAGCATTGATCCGGGGCATTGTCCTTGCAAAATCTCCAACTGTCATTTCATCTTGTATTGTGTGAATATTTTTGTTTGGCTTCTTACGGTTTGGGCAAACTGACGCATAATGGGGGCCATTACACTCCCAACATTTTACAGGTTCCTTCCTTTCAAAATTTTTAGTAAAATTTCCATGATTGTTGGAACCCTCCTTCCTGCCCTTAAAATTATTAGAGTTATTTGAAACACCGTTTTTGCTTCCTTGAAAGTTCTTACCATTAGAATGGTTTCTATTCTTGCTGTTCTTAAAAATTTTCTGAGGTATAAACTCCTTTTTCTTGTATTCATCCTGATTACCATTCTTCCTAGCCTTCCAATTGGCTATTCCTTCCTTCTTTTTGTTCTGTTCAAAACAGAAATTTGCTTTACGCATAGCTTCTTCCAGAGTTTTGGGGTTGTCATATTCGATCCTATCCTTTATATGGTATGGCAAGCAACTGAGAAACCGCTGTTCCTTCGGTTTCTCGTCAACTAAATACGGCACATACCTCAACAGACTTAAAAACTTGATGTTTAAGTCTTTCATAGTCATGGACCCAAGCTTTAACTCATAAAACTCCTTGGCCCTTTCTTCATAGTACTGTTCAGATAGGAACTTCTTCTTGAAATACCTTTTGAATGTACTCCAGTTGACCTCTTTTTCTTTAATCCCTTTGACCCTCTTCAAATATTGCCACCATATATCTGCCTTCCCTGAAAGGTTATATATGGCCATTCTCACCTTCAGTTGGTTTGAATAATTATAGATCTGAAAGTATTTTCTCATCCCGGATAACCAGGATTCCGCCTCTTCTCCTTTTTTCGTTTCTCCATTGAAGGTTGGGGATTTTATTTTCTTAAATTCCCCAGAGATTTCTTCGTAAGGTCTATACTTTTTCTTTTTCTGGTACACCTCTGCTTCGCTACTATCACTGGTAGAATAATAGCTCTGTTGTTCCTTAAGGCCTTCAGATGAGGAACTGCTATCAGATTTAGCTAGTTTCATCCTTTTAGAAGCTTTTTGTTGACTAGCCTCTTCAGATTCAGACTTTTTGTTTCTTTCTTCTGTTTGAAATCTTTCTATCAGCATTTGATTTAACTCCTCTTGAGTTTTCTGAATTCGTTCATTATCCTTTTTAACTGACTCTAATTCAGTCTTTAGACCCTTTATGGTCTGCATCAGTTCAGAGGAGTGAACAGTTATCTCCTCTTTTTCAGATTCTTTGGGCACTTGTCTGGTTCCAGTGTTAGGAGACTCTTCCGTTGCATATACTCCTAAATTCTCCATACCTGTCGGTTAAATTCAGAAAAGAAAATAATTTTCTGCTTTTTCACATAAAACAAAATACTGATTAGTATATTATTTTACTGTTATACGGAAAGTAATTGAGCCACATAAAGGCCTAGTGTTTGAACCATGCTCTGATACCACCTGTCAAAACCCCAAAATTTTCAAAAAATTTAAAACTTTTAAAATAGCATAAATATATGTTAACACAATCGTTAAATATTGATTAGTTAATGCTATTAATTTTTTTGTAACTGTATAATCTTTACTTGTTTGGAATGCTAGTTGAGTTTCTCTTCAGTTTTTTGAATGTTCTCTGTTTGCAACAGCAAGGGGATATGCTACGTTAGACTGGGCTTACTTAGCTGTTAAGCTAACGCACACAGTTTTCCTTTCTCTTACAGATCTTCAGGTAAAGTTTTGGGATTGCTGCTAACAGATCATTCTAGAGTAAATAAATCATATGCTGTTACCAAGTTCATTCAGTAGAGAACTATATAAATAGATCGCATGTTAACCAGATTATTCAGCTTCTTGCAGGTATAGCCTCCCTTATTTTACTTTTGATAAAATAGCAAAATTCATGAGAAAAGGTTAAAAGACACTAAAGAAAAAGATCGTCATTTCCAGTTATATCTATGAACCTTCTAGTTGAATAAACATTCAGAAATAAAGATGGCAGTTTACATAAATTTCTTTTCCAATCATTGCCTATAAATTCTTGAATTACTAGCACTAGGTAAAAGCTACAAAAGTAATGTTCATTAGCGAATTTAAAGGCTGAAAAGAGGCTCTTACAAGTTTTTAATGTCACCCTTTTTGGATGGGTAATATCACCAGCTCAATTCATGTAAGTAAACAGAGTTCTTTGAATTAATAAGGACATAGACATTATAATAATATAAGTCATGATAAATGATCTACTTCCCATATTATACATGTTCACTCTTTGAGAAGATAACTCATAATAATAATACCACTTGACATGTAAAAGTATGGGTTAGACTTTTTGTTATTATTATTACGTTAAGGTAATTGGTTGCAAGGTATATACTTCACAACTCATACGACAAAAACACTACACTCAAATTTTCATTAGTCTTGTAATATAAGTTCGTTGATTATACTATAATCAAATGAACTAACCTCAAGTGAGGTCTCAAATATAACTTTTACATTCCCAATATTAAACTAGATTTAACAAATAACAAGTCAACTTGTAGTTCATGGTTTTAATACGAGGATCAAATGTTAAGGGCTTTAACATTACAATGCAAATATTTCAATGTTATAATGTTATCGTTGAATGTTAATACATTGCACTAGGGTTAACATAGATAGGATATAGTTTAATTTATTGCAATGTAATATTCGTTTTTATGATTGATATCTAACATTATGTTGTTTGACATAATGCAGGTCAAGGTCGAAGGGTGATCATATGGAACCTTCCCACCATAATTTCGTTGGCCTTTGCAATGATATGAAACATTATAGACCGACCCACTCATTGGCAATAATTTAAGTGATATCGTGGCTGCCTCCTCGCCATGCATTGGGCGAATATAAGTTGACTTGCCCCACTTTCAATTCAGTCCTCTTCTCGCCTGCACGCTTTGAGCTCTGCCGAACCCTAGTGGTTCCTTCCGGTTGGTCTTTGTCCTAAGAAGATCTGGTTTCTAGCTCTTCTTGTGATGCCCCTTCATGATGTTCTATTGTGTTGCTCCTTCGTGGTGCTGTTTTGTGTGCTCCTTCATGGTGCTTTGTCGTGTCAATCCTTCGTTGTGCTCTGTCGTGCTGCTCCTTCGTGGTGGCTGTACAGAGACTCACGGCTTGGAAATTACAGTTTTGTAGTCGCTGGTTGTTATTATTCGCGTCTCCTTTGGAAAAGAGAGTTTGGGTTCCATTCAGTCCATATTTGCAGGTGAAGGAGGGTTTCAATACCCTGGTTCCTGGCAGCTCGTTGCTCGACCCTTCGCAGGTAATTGTTTTTTGAAAACACCATTGTTATCAGCAAAGATTAATTTAATTTTAATTTGGTTAGGTTTTTCTAACAGTGAATGCCCTTCGTTGGCAGGTTTCCCTTCAAATATTTACTGCCGTTCGATGGTCGGCTTGCACTTCTCGCCACAGATGAGATCAAAAAAGAGTTATGGCTCAACGCTTCAAGGTAAGCCTGGTTCTTGATGCACGTCTCCTTGTTGTTATGTTGACAGGGTGCTCTTAACGGTTTCTTGGTTTCTCTGCTATTACGCTAGCTGTAGATTACTCCAATGTTTCACTAGGGTATATCCCTGTGATAAAAGATTATACGGCTCCTGGCCGAGGCTGTATTTAAATAGTTTTTCTGTAAATTAGAGTGGCGAGGGTTGATAGGTGTAAAATTTTGGTTTCGGGTTAAACCCTAACTCTTTAAGAGTTTTTCCGGCTACGGCCGTGGATGTAAACTGGTTATTTACTGCACGTTTTGGTTTTAAAACAAGGTTCACAGGCTTAAAGCCTTTGCGTTATTTAGAATGTGAATAGTGTTCTACAGGCTGCGAGCCTTGCTTTTATAGTAATTTGTGTTTGTCTTTATAGGCCATCGGCCTTGCATTTGCATTTAAGGGTTATTAAAATGGTTCAAGTAATTATTTTCTTATGTATTTATTCAGGCTGAGTAATTTTTTTCTCTCAGTGCTAAATATGATGTGAGCATCTGATTTTTCTTTCTTATGGATACTTTTGTGGTAATGAATAGTTTACAAAAAAAATAATACTTACTGGGTTCCTTTTAATAACCCAGCTGTAAATGTTTTAATTGTTTTTATATAATTTTCTTTAGTTTAGTTTTTAATAAAACTCAAGCTCCATGATGGAGCACTCTGTACTTTGTATTTTTAATTCTATTTTATATATATATATATATAACTTTGTCTTGATTTTTGTTTATTTAAATTGTGATTTAGAATCTATAATATATAAGTAATGTACAGAATAAAATAAAAGCCGAGTTATAATGTCCAGCTTTATGATTTCCTTACTATAGTTGCAAAGTTTAAATGTTTAGGGTTCTAAATCATAAATCTACAGTTATGAATTACTGTTGCATTTTATAATAATTATTATTATGTAAACATTCTGTTATGATATTCTTGTATTTATATTAGGTTCGTAAGTAACCTTATTTATCTATATCCTATTCTAAAACTAGAACATAAATATATATTGTTTCTATTCTATATGTTAATATAATAGATATCTATTTATAAGTAATTATCTATATAACTATTACATATATAACATCATGTTTTATTGTGATTTCTAGAAACACAGTTACTTAGAAAACAATACTATTTCAAAGATGTAAATAAGAGTATTGTTTAATGTGATGTATTATTACTGATTTTTGAATTTTTAAAGTCTCTTTTAGTTCTTATATAATATTTAAGTAAA
>LPNX011026378.1:225671-285587 GCA_001517045.1 Pseudotsuga menziesii
AACGGTAATACTGACAAGTTTTTCCACTAACAATTCAAAGTACTAACAATTCTTTTCAGATATTTAAATAATCATAATATTTATCTATTTATACACAGAAAGTTATAAAGATATGAATGAAAAACCTGTTAAATGCTGTGGACAACAACAGCAACGGGAGTCCGTTCCTCCCTACCAAATTCCTGGAGAGCGCTCAAACAGCGACTTCTTAGCACCCCCGAGCTTGCTCTGGTCTCCCTGGATTGGAACTAGGTGCAGCAAAATAGATACAGTCTTTCAAATCTATATTAACTCAAAATGTTGAGACAGTTCCCACAGCTCAACTAGCTGTAATCAGCATCAAGTTCCCACAAACAATCACTCACAATCACTTCCTTACTATATTCCCCTTTTTCTCAAATGAAACTCATGAATCACATTCAGCTGAATGAATTCTTCCTGGAGTAAAAACTGAGGAGCCTGAGCTCTCTTCATTGAGTACTTTTAAAGATTGCCTAGGTCTTAATTGGGATAACTGTCATTTAATGAGCCACCTGCCCACATTCCACTTTCTTGGGGAATCATGACCCCAAATATAGGGAAGTTTCCACCTGCAACTTAGGAAGTGCTTGAGGATGCTGCCACTTGTCCTTTGCCTCTCCACCTACTTCCAACAACTAGTTTGACCAGTAACCTCTTTTAACAGCTCTCCCATGCTATTGTATCCATTATTTATTTATTATTAATTAAATATTCTCAATTACACTCCATAACTGTTGACTCTGCTGAGTCATCAATCCCTACTTAGGATTAAGTTTAACATAATGTTTCAGAAAATAAAATAAAACAATTTACATAATTTTACAAAATTGGGGTATGTGACATATTATTTTCAATATCAATATCTTTACACATCCTTGCTGGGCTATATTTGGATAATTACTAGTGAAGAGATATACCACATTCATGAGTGACAATGCTAGGGACATGGAAATTCCAATAAGATCAGTAATTCAAAGTAAAGTGCTTACCATAATTTCATATCTCAACTACTTATGTCACAACTTTTCTTAGTTCATCAGAATGAGAGACTTTATATACTATGTAGTCTTTCTATACAACCAGTAACATTAGGCACAACACATCATGATATTTACCTTAGTTGTATTGTAGTCCAAGTGCATAAGAAGTCTAGCTTTCCTTTTTCCCTTTTAGGAAGAAATACTATAAGGAATGTTATCGTTCTCGTAAAAATGTATGAAAGGATCAATAATACCAATGAATATGTATAAATAGCTCAATAGTCTTTATGTGCATAATCCAATTTCTTGAACACTAATAGTTATATTTAAAGGATACATTATAACAGTGGTATTATTGTAACTAACTTGAGTTTTCTTCCCAACAACTCTACAATTCAAGTCCTACACTTACTTATCATCCATTTCGTATGCTAATGGTATTCAACATCCAAAAGTTAACTAGAAACTTCTGCTAAATAAGTTAACATTCACATTTTGAGAATTTATTGTTATACACAGCTTTAAAGACCCAATTCATTTCTCCCATCATTCACTTATTATGTGCCACAACTAACCATTTCCAGGTTTATTAGTTGATGATATCCAGCCTAGAATAGCAATATAAAAACATAGTTCTTCTTTATGACATATGCATTTATGACCCAAGGTCGTATGCTAGTTATGTGCATACATATAGGTGAAAGCATTTTGTTCAAAAATAATGGACCCAAGTCTTCAGTGCCATTAATTCCTCCTACCTTTGATCTAAATGCTCAATCAATTAATTATTCTCGCTATAATTAGTCATGCACCTCAAACAAATTATTCCATTATCAACATCTATATGCAATCATAGCCGTTTTACTAACAAGTATCGACGTACCCATACGACATACGGAAATTATTTGTTCCTGGTTTATATGAAATTCCAATTACAAAGGGTGTTACATATTTTATATAATGTTAGTATTGGTCATTTTAACACCACTAGCATTCATTTGATACAATTTGCATTTTGTATAATCTTGACAATATAATATATGCCCACTATTTTGGCATTTCTTACCTTTGTGTTTAAACACTTTTACTACATGTGATAGTTTGTAGCAAATCTTTTTAGAGAGTTTCAAGGTAATACAGTTAGTCCTAAATGATCAACTTATCAAGTTCCTTTCAATAGTTACCTTCCTATCTTCAAGGAACTTAGGTAAGTTATATACATATACATATATATAACCAGATACCTCCAAGACTTTGGAGTATACTCTCATGAGCCACTTACATTTATCTATTACAAATAATATACCCCAAATTAGGTCTAGAAGACTTATAATCAATATTCAATTCTGATTAGATCTTTAGCAGTCCTATACTTTATTGTTAGTGAATTAACCTTTTCCCACCAGTCCTTAACAACAATTGTTCAACGGTTTTGAAGGTAACCTATTACAATTTATCAACCTTGCAGTTTTAAGAATCCTTTATATACCGAAATTCATTAGTAGCGGGTTCAACTATGCATGTAGGTTTCAAAGGTCACTTTTCAGCAATCCAAAATCCCACTTTACTATTCATGACAGAGATTGCTATAGTACCTTCATCGACCATGAGTTTGTATAAAAAGACTTCTATACTTCATTAAAATTTATTAGTGCAACTCAAATAGAGACAAAGCAATCATGTTAGCCATCTGCAAAAATATTGGGAAGTAATTCAAGGAAATAGCGAGATACCTATGTACTTATATCATTGGGCTTGACATTGAACTAGAAAAAGTAATGGGCCATATTCATTGCGATTTTTGAGAGAATGTTCCACCTTCTCCTGCACAACTACAAGGTCAATAAATATCTGCGTTCGGTATGTCTTAAGGTACCTGTGTTACAGAGTAGTGTGAACTTGTTGATTTTCTATTATCACAAGGAAAAAATCAATCATTATTTTCAAAACGAAATATGTAGGAGCATATTGAGCCAAAATAGGCCCAAGTGTTTCAACTCTTGCTTTGATACCATATGTAACATACCCCATTAACTTGTTCGTAGGACCTTGTTTATAAGGTGCAATTTCACTTTGATTTTTTTGACTCTAATGAAATTCACTTAAGCACATTACTACTGCTCAGTACAATAACTTGAAAATCGATCCTATCGATTATAAGTAATTAGAACAAGTATTCTTGATTTATGAACAAGTCGTAACCAACCTACGCAATGGTACTTTACACCTATTTTTATAAGCATCATAGGATCTAATAATTTCTAAAACTGTATATATACGAAATACAATGATTTCACCTTATGTCCAACACCTGTCACTACAATTTCGCTACATGAGGCCCAAATATAAGTCATGAAAACCATAAGCACCACTTCAAGCAAATTTATGAATCGTTCGATAATATAGGCTTCTTGCACACCAAATGAGTACACCTACAAACTTATTTCACCAACTGTCCTCCGATAGTGACATTAACCTTCTTGTGCATCCACCCTTATGATAATATTAAACATACATACATGGGATCTTCATAAAGCAGATAATTTAACAACAGCACTTAACAAGTGGTAACATGCTACAATACATTCCTTAAATAAAAACAACAATTACATCTATTCCCTAAGTCTGAGTGAAACTAGGGCGACTGAAAACATCCTACGACTTTTCCTCCCAACCATTGACTCTACTTGGCATACATTATCCTTTCAAGAGTCACGCCTGAGCTGGGAGACGAATTCAATAAGGAAAGGAATACATCTAGGACCCTTCCCAAGTTCCATAAACATGATCTGATGTTCGATCACTTAGTTATAAAATAGATTACTAGCTTACAGTCAACCCGACACATAAAAGGTTTACATGATAAAAATATAGTGTTTACGAGGATCAATCTCCCCTTTGGGATCAACCAACCTTTCCTTGAACGAATATTTTATAGGAAATACAAGACTTAAAATTTTGACTCTCTGTTACTTAGATGGAGATCATACAAGGAGTTAATCTCCTAGATCTTACACTTAACAACTCAAATTCTAGACTGAATATAGAGGAAACGTTTATATAGCTAAAGCAACCAATTCAGATGCATGTACTCTCATTGTGACACTATACATATTTTAAAACAAAATTATATATCTGTATAATTATATTTTAGAACTTATTAAAATATGGTTATTGCTTCCAGAGATATTAACAGTTGAAAGGTTATCAAGTTATAAACCCATAGATCTAAACACTTGCCAAGGTCTATTTGATTTACGATTTTAACCACACCAAATTATTTCTTTCAACCAATACATAGAGAATATGTCTTATCATCTCATAATAGCACAATTTTCAATAATAATACAATGAATATATCACCAAATAATGGATGTGGCTTAGCGATAATAATACCATAGTTTTAAATAATAGATATAATTAGCAATTTAGTTTTCAATGAATACAAGACCATATGCTGAAATGAACATAAAGGATGGGTCTTGCATATAAGTTGTGTGTTCGACCAAACAACACAAAGAGGATACATATAGGAAGACTCTGGATTTTAATAGTTTCGGGTTCAGTCACAATAAACACAGAGAGCACAGAGAATAAGGAATTATGCCATGCCATAATGGATCTGGCGTTCATACTTTCCACAAGATTTAAATCATAGCCACATAAAAAATACCAACATTGCACTCTACAGGTCGAAAACTAGTTTGCGAGATGTGACTGCCCTTACATCTTATTCCAAGAGGTAAGGTTTAAAAAATTAGACCAACCACAGATCTTACGGATTTACTTCCATGCAACACTACAATAATGTAGAGATTGGTAATTGATTTGTTGATTTCAGATAAATGGAGGACATGTTCCCTTGTTGAGAATGCAGAATGTCTGCATTTGAGTTCCATGTGAAGGGAACATAGGAATTAAGGAAATGGAAATGATTCCAGGCTGTGAATGTGATTACCTTAAATATATACCATACACAACTAATACAGATCGATGATAGAACATCTTACAACGTAGAGCTGGGAGATCGAGTTGTTATATTCAGATAATGGGGAGGCATTCTATCCCTTACAAAGAAGACATGGGTAAATAGCATTTCAATTCCATGTACAGAGGAACATCAACATTAATGGCAAGGGAAGCGATTTTAGTCTTCTAAGGCTGTAAATTCCATATCCACCATAACTGAAATAAACCCTAGGAGATTAGAGGCATATTATTGGAGGAGAAAGATGATAAGTCGACTTGAACGATAGCTCACTTAGTCAATCAGCCGACTAAGTCGGTCGACCGACTAAACTAGATATTAGTTCGGCCACCTAAGGTCATCTCAGTTCATAGAACTGATAGGTAGTTATTTTGTAACTGTTTTGTAATCATATATAATAGGCTGTTGAGCCAGATGAGAACTCAGTTCAGTTCTCTGTGTTGTATGGACTCATTCATGTAATATAATCTGTTAATTCACCTATTCTTTCTTATCTCTTGTATTTGTTATATATGTATGTTTTAGTATGTATTCTTCATAACCTTATGTGATCTATGAGATTACAACATTGGTTCCATTGTCAGTAGTACATTTCTGAAATGTATGCAAACAGATGATATCAGATAAGGAGATTAAGGACTGGTGGTAACATAAAGTGGCAAATTATTTGCAGAATTACGCACGAAGGAACAAATTAACAATCGCACAGGAAAAAGTAAGATTCTTTACAGAAACACATGAGAAGTTTGCCCCAACTTCTAAAGAAACTCCTGGATGAAAAAGATGGAAGGGACTAATGAACAACAGTTGTTAGAAAAACTAATTTGAGGAGGTAGAACAAACTTGTCGAAGTGGTTTGAGAAAATCACCGACGACTTCTGTGAGGGGTAAGTAGTAGAAGAAAGAACTTTGGTGGAAACCGTCAAGGAAACATTTTACATATACCTCACCGAGCAATTTTTGTGCTCCTTATCGACCTTGTTGTTCAAATTCCTAATCGAGAAGGGAGTAGGTCATATTGTCGAACCTCGTCCATCACTTCATGAACTGCCATCAAACTCTAACTAGGTAGAAAAGCAAAAGAGGTGGGAAATATTCATTGTAGAAAGGTAGTGGGAATACTTCCTAAGCAAGTAGACCGAACTATCCGGGATTTCTAAAAGCATCGGGTAGGCTATGGGGGGGTAGCTAGTCATATGTCAAGATAAGTGGACTAGATTCTAGTTGACCAGAAGCAGATACCATTCACCAGTAATGAGAAGTTGACCTAAAGGGAAATCAAGAGAATAGTATCACACAAAGTTATGTCGGACATTCAAAAAATAGATAGGGAAGAGAGACAACAATGAAGGGAAGTAAGAAGGGAATGAGCCTTAGTGTTGCATAGAGGAAGGAGTCCTAGGGTGACCAACTAGGAAGGGAATCCACTAGAGTCGGGTCATGACCGACATGAAGAAGGTCTGGAATAAGAGGTGTCCCCTACGAAGGAATAATTATGGATAGAGCAGCCATAAGCTCTCCAATTAAGAGCTCCCCATGAAGGAACAACCCTCTCTCCATTGAATCCATGTACCCAAATACAAACTATTGTTGAAGAGAACCTCTGACTACAAGCTGGTGACTTTGGTATATGGATTCAATTAGACGACAAAACATACACTGGAAGACACCTCATTATCCATCGACGAGAGGAAGGAAATTAGGTTACCTTTCAAGCGGCACCCTCCAACCGAAGTGTCCACTTACTCTTGCCGACACATGAAGGAGAACCCCCCCTACCAAATACAGCTTTGGAAGACACAAGACATTCAAAACCACAGACAAATAGTTGCAGTGGGCCATCGACAAAATAAGTTGACATCAACCGACTGCCGGTTGAAGAAGAATAACAACCGATAGGAACGAAAGTTTCATCGACCATAGTCCCGCAGAGACGAATAAACCAATGACCCCACCACCCCCACCCCCACCTCCACCACTGCCACCTCCTGAGAGCAGTGACAGTAATTCTGACATGGGTCATGGGTCAGCACACATTCCTCTACATGAGGGGGATGAGGACCCCATAGGACATTGGTTCATCTGCGAGTCGACTTGGGAGGCTAACTAAGTTACGGACGAAGACAGACAAATGGCACAGTTCACCAGTGCCTTGAGGAAAAGGGAATTGACTTGGTACATGAACTTTTCTAAAATACAAGCTAGAGCAACCAAAGCTGAGATCAAAGCGCATTTTCTATCATTTTTCAAAACTCCAGATGCAAAACACCTGGTAGTGAAAAAACTAAAAACAACATCACAGAAGCTAGGAGAAACTGTCTGTGACTATGATAAGTGATGGGAAGACCTTCTGAGCCAGCTGGACTATGTTATAGATGAACAAATGCTAATATAGTGGTTTCTTGTAGGTTTATCTCAGAAATTTCGTCGACACATCAGTCTGGAAACATTCAAATCCTATGAAGATGCGCTTATGAAAGCTCTCCAAGTGGAAATGGAACATGACATCCCAGCATACTCCACTCATCAAAGATTAGAATAACATCTCAAGAGTGTGCAAAATTATTTAGAGGAGTTAAACCTCAAAAATTAGGATATCTGGTGCACAAAGTGCTCGACGGCCGGACATTCCAAAGACAACTATTGACAGGAATACAACCGAAAAGACATTCGATTCGTACAGATGAAATGTTTTTGTGACATTTTCCAGGAGCATGGGGACCACTTGACAAAAGATTGCTCGTTCAACATGAAGAACAACAAGGAATCCTAGTGTGCAATCTACCAAACTAAAAATCATAACACAGTCGACTGCCATTTGAACTTGAAGAACATAATTATCATGCAGTCTACCTAATCAATGTAGTTGCATAAAATAATGAGCAAAACAACTTACCAAACAATCAGAATGGTCAGAGATATGAAGGCGAGAGATACGAGCGCCGGTATGACAATCTACGTGGAGGCTATGGAGGATGAGGTCAATTCCCTAGGAATCGTGACAACCGACCACGTCGACCCATCCAATGCTTTACATGTTATAAGGAGGGACATCGGTATGCATACTCTCCATATAAAGACAGAAATGACCTCAAATTTTGTACTCATTGTGGAGTAGGGGATCACTCACTAGAGTATTGCCCTACCATGTTGGAAAAAATAAATACAAAGGAAAATGTTAATGTCTTGTTGTGTGTGCAAAAAAATGATGTAATAAACACAAAACAATTGCATATTGTAACTCGACAAGGAACAAAAGAAGGAAGTGATAACCCAAGAATCAGTAAAATAAAAGAGAAAAATATCTACCCTAATCCACTTAAAGAAAAACAAACATATAAAGAAGCAACCAATGTATTCAGAGAATTTGCATGACAAGAACAAGCTAGCGACAATCGACATAACACAATACATGAATTAATCAAGATCGTACAAAATACAACTCAGTCTCTCAGTTCATCGAGTTACTATATGAAATAAAACATAACGACTCTAAAAAAGAAACAAAGAACATCTACAGCTTAAATAAAAAAGATAAAGGTGATGCAGACCCACTTGTCGACCTGGGAATTGAAGGATACCATGTCCGACAAGTATTTCTCAACTTTTGATCACAAGTAAACATCATGACTCGTGACACTTGGGAACAAATGGGCAGACCCCGACTATATGAGTCAGGCATATACCTGAAACTAGCTGACCAGGTCCTAATTGAACCTATTGGAGTCTAGAAAAACGTTGATACAACTATAAAAAGAATCTTGAACAAATTCGAATTTGAAATCATTGACCCTAAGGAAGGATCCAGTCCCTTCCCAGTGTTAGTACGTCGACCTTGGGGTAGAAAGATGGAAGCATCGATATCCCTGGAAAAAGAGAGAATCAAATTGAAAGGAAATGGAAAAAAGGTCATTGTACCTATTCACCCATCTCATGGAGAACCTTGGACTGAACCTATCGATGAAGAATTCGACATTCGACAACTCTACCAGATTCAAAACAATGCAGACTCTACAGAACTAAATATCCATGGAGAACTTCATTAAGGCAACCAACACTCATTTTGTTATAATTTAGATGCAAAATTATATGATTGGGAGATTGAGAACTATGAAACACAAGCAAGAGGGTGTTGGAATATTCAAAAAGTGTATAAAAAGACCACCCAACAGTGCTTCATAGTGTCCATTGTCCCAAAAATATTTGAGAAGAAAATTACAGAATACCCTACCTTACAACCTACCAATGTAAATACTACACAAATACCAAGATACAAGGAAAGAGAATCACAAGTCATGCATGTAGAACAAGTTCCCAAAAATATTGGTGAACATGGTAGACTTCAAAGGCTAGTAGAAACTTTTACAGGACAAGCTGCTCGATGGCGGGATACCCATCAGACAAGACTACAGACCTAGAAAATAGCTTCGACTTACTTTGTCAAAAGGTTTGGAGGAAAGAAGTTAACCCAATAGGCTCAGATACCTATATTCATGCAAGGCCAGAATCCAAAAGATCATATTAAGACAGGTGAAAAAGAATGGAGAAAACTTGGATACATGGATGAACGAGCATGGCCACACCTGTTCCCATCCACCCTCGTCGACTTACGAAACAAATGGTATAAAATGGAAGAAGCTAGAGGTGAAACATTCTTATGGCATGAACTCAAGGAAAATTTCATTAAATATTTAAACTTTATACCACATAATGAAAACTTGGTCGAAACAGCAAAACAGATTAAAATTTTTATTTAGCCGACTGAAAATCAACCCTTAAAAGATAACCGACAGATAATGAAATGCAACAATATACAAATGAGGAAAAAACCACAGTCGATAATATTACAGTTAGAAAATGAAAACATAGAAGGGAAAATCTTTAGATGGAAAACAAACCATGTCGAAACGACCAAACCTATTTGTACAATCCTTCAAGTAGAAACAACCGACAAAAAGGATACCGACATAATGACTGCAGCTGACTTCCCTGCCACATTCTCATAGTTTAAGGAAGGAAGTTGAGCAATCAATGAAGCCAAAGCACTAGAATGGATAGATGCTAAAGCCAAAACTAGAGAATTTGACATCTCAAATGATGATCTACCAAAAATGGCAAAGATTGGTGACTACTAGAGTGAAGAGCAGACCATAGAGATAGTGAACTTATTAAAAGAGTTTCAATATTTATTTTCTATAGATTATAAATACCTCAAAGGATTAGTCAATGAAATCGGAGAAATGAAGATTGACACTAAACTTGATGTTCGACCTGTGAAGAAAAGGCCATATAAACTAGCTCACAAATACAAAGAGATAGTCAAAAAGGAAATTGATAACATGCTTGCAGCAGGCATCATCTATCCTATTAACCAATCAGAATGGGCAAGTCCAATGGTTGTACAACCTAAGAAACATGATCCGACCAATATAAGAATTTGTGTCGACTTCAGAGAACTAAATAAAGTGACACTGATAGACCCATTTCCAAATCCTTATGCAGACGAAATCTTAAATGAGGTTGCAGGACATGAATGCTACTCATTTACATATGGATTCTCAGGTTATAACCAAGTGACAATAGCTAAAGAAGACCATAAGAACACAACCTTTGTGTGTGAATTTGGCTCATTTGCTTACAAGGTTATGCCTTTTGGATTAAAAAATGCACCTACAGTATTTTCTAGAATTGTTGTCAAAACATTTCAAGAATATATTTACAAGACCATGGCAATATAATTTGATGATTGTACAATATACTCCATGTATAAAGATCACTGCGAATGGCTTAGACTTATGTTGGATAGATGTCGACAAATTCAACTATCCCTAAACATCAAGAAATGCATATTTGTGACCTCCATAGGGATATTATTAGGGAACATGGTCTATAAGGAAGGTATTAAGGTTGACTTTGCAAAGATCAAAATTATCATCGACCTAAAACCACCAGTAAACCCAAAACAAGTTAGGGTGTTACTTGGCCACGGAGGCTATTACAGAAAATTCATAAGATATTATTCAGATATGACCTATCCACATGAAGAACTATTAAGGGAAGATAAAGAGTTCAAGTGGACATAGGAGTACCACATATCATTCGAAAAATTAAAAAGAAAACTAGTTGAAGCACCAATCCTAAGGTTTCCAAACTAGTCGATCAAATTCTATGTTCATATTGATGCATCAGGCCTAGCAATAGGAACAATATTAACTCAACTAGGAGATGATGGGATGGATTATCCTATAGTTAACAGTACCAGAAAATTAAACAAGGTTGAGAGAAACTATTCGACAACAAAAAGAGAAGCACTAGGAATGGTCTTCGCACTACAAAAATATCGACATTATATTTTAGATAACGCATTTATATTCTATACAGACCATCAGGCACTTAAGTATCTCGTCAATAAGCCACTACATCATGGAAGGATTTGTCTATGGCTACTATTATTCCAAGAATTTGAATTTGAAGTCGTCGTCCAACCAGGCAAGTTAAATGACGGTCCCAACCACTTATCCTAAGTCGACACAGGAGAAGAGCTGACAAGAGTCGACAATGAATTACCTAATGCACATTTATTTCAGATAGAAGTAGTCCCCACATAATTAGAAGAAATAGCCTAGTTCTTGGAATATGGACATGCACCAGAAGGAATGAGTACAAAGAAGAAACAGATCTTCGCTATGAAGTCTGCACCATGCAGTCTTATAAATGGATTCTTATACAAAATGGGATTAGATGACATCCTCAAAAGGTGTGTACTAGAACATGAATGAGACAACATTATGCATGAAGCACATTATGGACCTACAGGAGGACATTTCCAAGAAGACACAACTGCAAAGAAAATCCAACGGTCAGGGTTATGGTGGCTGACACTTCACAAAGATTGAAAAAAATTTGTCAGTCAATGCGACAGATGTCAACGACTAGGTCGACACCTTCCTAGCAAAAAAATTCCTTTGATATCAGTGAACCCAAGTTTGACATTCAAAATCTAGGCCATAGACTTCATAGGACCATTTCCTATACCAGCAAAAAGGATAGGCACAAGGTATGTCATAACTGCAGTCAAATATGTAACTAAATGTGTAGAGGCTAAACCAGTTGACACATGTTCTAGTGAGATGGCTGCTAAGTTTATCTATGAGAATGTCATCACCATATTTAGATGTCCACTAGCCCTAATTAGTGACCAGGGAAAACACTTCATCAATAGAACTATCAAAACCCTAACCAACCAGTTCCAAATCGACCATTGTTAGAGCACATCATACCATCCTCAGTCGAATGGAGCAATTGAATCATTTAATAAAACATTAACAAGAGGACTAACTAAAATATGTATTGCTGATAAGGAAACTGGGATGAGAATATACCTGTAGTATTATGGGCATATAGAACAACATATAAATTTTCAACCAACCAAACTCCTTTTCGCCTAGTCTATGGACAAGAAGCAGTAGTTGCACTACACTTCTGACAACAGACACCTATCATCATAGAGATCCTACATGTCGATGTCGAACAAGGAAGAAAGGACCGACTATTGCAACTAAGAAAACTCAAAGAGCACCGACTAATGGAAAATACAACATCAAGAAAGATAGAAACAACAACAGAAACCATGGCATGACCGAAACATCAAGAACAAAAACTTATCGGTAGGAGACCTTGCTTTACTATACAATAGTTGAGTAAAAGGTAAACCTAAAAAGCTCCATACAGAATGGATGGGACCCTATGTTGTCGAAGATATACATACCAATGGATGATTATGACTAAGAACGTTACATGGAATAGTATTTCAGAAACTCGCTAATGGAGCCCGACTAAAATGCTATAAAAACTAGAAATAAACCTAAAAACAAAAACAAAAAAACAAAAAAATACTATAACGACCATAACCGTAAACAAAAAGCTATAAAAACCTAAAAATGCAAAAAGCAAAATAATACCATACATGCAAGAAAACTATGACAGGGAATTACTATTTCGACAACTGACATCATGCCCATTGACATAATATCATTGACCATTTGCATCGACCGACCATTTTCATCTACCATTCTCATAACCGACATTGACATAAGACCTCGATAGTCCCATCGTGCATTCATGACATCGATCCCTGAAAGCAATTTTCCATTAACGCACATTCAAGTGTTCCAGCTGGAACATCACATACATCATTAATACACTCATCGACGAAAACACCCACAACATCACCTATAAATACTAGATCACTGAAAGATCATTCACCACATTTCATACAGAGAGAGCATCAGAGCATCCAGTCGACTGAAAGCTGAGAATACCTTATTGAAATAGACCACCAAACCCACACAATGGAACCCAAACAAACTAGAGCCTCAACCAAATCCAAGGAACTACAGACTGCAAACACACCTTTAGTCCGTAGGCGAAATAACATTAAGAATGCCAAGGTACAGGAAGGATGATGGCAAAAACTATGGAAGAATTGCAAGAATGGTCTTACGTTAACTAGCCCACTCAAGCTCCAAAAAAAATCAAATACAACACCATATTCAACTATGTCAATGCCCCACTCATGGAAAGGTTCAGTGTCACCAAAGAAGCAACCATAAAATTCATCATAAGCTGGTACCACCACGGTCTGTTCTACTTTGACCAACCGGTCAACATCTTTGGAGAAGTCATCTCCAAGATGATAGGTCTCTCAAACACAGGAGACCCGGTACCAGTTGGTATTAAAGAAGGACTGGTCGAAGAACTAACTAGGTCAGCTTTGGGAAAGAACTCGAAGGGGTTGATGATTAGTCAAATCACAACCCAAACACCACATATTGTGGCCAAAATAATAGCAATAACACTCACCATGTCAAGTCCAGTCAGCGAACTCAAATTAGACATGCTAGAAGCTGTCGACACCATTGCGACAGATGGAAAGATAGAGAGATGGGATGAATATGTCACTGACATGGTCAACACCATCCGTGAAAGATGCCAAGAAATGGGAGGAATCATCAGGTTCCCCTCCCTTATTTTATGGATAGTCATGTACCATATCTGCCCAGAGGGAAACCCAATTTTTTAGGAACCGAGAAGGTTCCACATGTGGAGATTCAAACCATTCTCATAGAGAGGAACTTTGCAGGAACTTGAAAATGGAAAAGTGTTGTTGGAGAACTGGCTCCAATAGCTCAAAGTACGCAGGACTAGATGGAGGGTGCCTCAAAACATCCGAAGAAGTCTACCGAAAAACTCGTACATCCAGGTAGAACTCGACCATACCTCGGTGTGGTACATGTAGGGCGATGAATCAAATGCAAAATCCCTCGACTATTATCCATTGGTCGAGCAGATCTTTCGGGAGTTGTCTCGAAAAGCTAAAACAAAAATACCAGTACCAGCAACAACAAAGAAGGGCGACTTCTCGATTGAGAAGCTGCTAACCAACTAAGATAAAAGAGGAAGACTATGAGCTAAACCTTTACATCAGCACCTTTGCGTCGGAGGAGACACTGGTCAAACACACTGGCCGACTTCAAATCATCATAAAAACCTCCGACAGCACAGAGGGTCGAACCACAGCTAGAAGAAACCCAGCCAGAGTAGCAGGTCATCACTCCAGCTATAGAAAGTCTCATCCCAACCTAGGATCCAATAGGAGAGACAGAATAAGAAAACCCAGAGTACTCTATCACAAAAGGCATCATTAAAAAATTGTTGAAAGAGATAGCAACTGCAAGGAAGAAGTTAAAGACACAACAAAAAAAAAAGGAAAAGGTAAGCACAATCTTATCATTGCCGAATCATCAGACAAGGAGGAGGAACTGGCAGCTACAACCCTCGACATAATAGAAGATGTCGGAGCAAATAAGGTGCCAGTGGAAACTCAGTTCCAAATATTTGTCAAGGCAGGAGCATTACCAAGTCATCCAAAGAAAGCTAAGACCACCCACACGATGATGCCTGAGAACATCGTTGATCTTGTGTCTATGCCTCCACCTCTATCCCCAACAAAAGTAACAAAGGACAAGTGCCAGAACAACATTCAGTAAGCCCACTCGAATTGTGCAAAAGTGATATGTCAGAAGTTGTGAAGGCAAAGTTCGATAAAGATAGAGATTTGCAGGCATTCATTGATAAGATGCCTGAGATATTTACGTCAGCACAAAAGATATCCAAAAAATCACCTCTCTTCAAGGTCGGTGGATACCAACCAGGACATGAATTCCAGTCCCTAGCCTTTGTCACTATCACTTCAAATTTCAAGAAAAATATCGATAAGGAAGCTAAAGTGACCGCACGTTGGACTGCGACTATCACTCTGACTATACCCCAAACCAACATACCAATCACTGAAATGACTGGAGGAGAAGAAAATGAGGAGGACATCAATCGCGAAATTAACCAAATGTTATCCAACTTAGACTCACCTCCCTAGCCCGACCACCCACCACTCACCCACACTTTCGCCAACCCAATCACCCCCGACCATTTTCCAAATCCATCACCACCACCACCATCTCCGCCACCACCACCACCCCCCAACTCAGATTAATCCCCACCACAACCAACTGCACACCCTACATATAAACAAAAAGAGGCAGCAGTCATCCCATGTCCCCAACTAGACAAACCATCAACCACTATCCCACAAACCAAAGATCCCAACTCGAATTTTCTAGGTACATAGGTGCCGACACAAACAGAGAAGGAAAAGCATAAGAATGGGAAGGAGAAATAAAGGAAGGATCATGATGGACAGACATCAAAGGTCCATATCAAATTGAAATATACAACCTCACTAACCAATGCAGAGCCAGGACAACTCCTCAAGACCCTAGTAGTTGAAGCAAAGCTGAGGAGAGAGCAGAGACGTAAGCAACTCGATGACAAGAATGCAGAACAGGTCAATTTCCTCAAAAAAAGTAGAAACCTAGCCCATTCAGTAATGACAGGCCCCGTAGATATTGACACTGACAAGCCGCTCGAAAGGGCATATCAGTTATTTGAAAGCATGGTGTCAGCACTCCAAGGACACATTTAGGAAAAAAAGGATGAAGAAAATTTTGAAACTGCACAACTCCTAATGGTAGATCACACTACCTTTTCTAAAGCTTATAAAGTGTTGCAAGATCACATCGAGGAGTCGGTCATAACTGAAGAAATACTAAGAGACTGACCTGCTTACTACAGGCAATTCTATCAGCAAACTTGGTAGACCTGACAAGAGATCCAGGACCTAGAAAATAGGAAAACCACTAATGAAGCACTCATAACCACAATAGAAGAACAAATAGTGCTTGAAACAACCAAGCTATAGAAACTTGAGAGGGAAGCACATTAGTGGGTGCGACAAGCTATCCCCAATTTGGAAAAAGTCAACATCATTTGTTCACAAATGAAATGACTTATCAAGACTGTAGAGGAGAAGGACCAGTTTATGGGTACCGACATGGAGAGAATAGTTGAAGTCTCCATTTCAAAAAAGATGTCAATCCTATCAAGCCTGACCACACTTACCATCGACATCCAGAAGATTTTTCAAAGTTGGATAGATTTCCAACATCACCTAGGAGTGACCGCCCCAGCCATTGTCGAAGTATGTGTACAAAAAAGACCGACCATCAGACTTCACAGCCCATGAAGACGAGGCACATCACAATAACTATTGAGACCAGACAGGTAGAATTTTGTAGCTCTCTGTTTCTTCAGGACGAAGAAATGTTTTGTTCGTTGGGGAGATGTTGGAGGAGCAAGTCGATAAGTCGACTTGAACGTTTCCTGACTTAGTTGATCAATCGACTAAACTAGAGATTAGGTCAGCCACCTAAGGTCATGTCGGTTCACCGAACCAACAGGTAGTTATTTTGTAACTATTTTATAATAATATATATTAGGCTGTTGAGCCAGATGAGAACTTAGTTCAGTTCTCTGTGTTGTATGGACTCATCCATGTAATATAATCTGTCAATTCACCTATTCATTATTATCTCTTGTCTTTGTTATATTTGTATGTTTTAGTATGTATTATTGGTAACCTTATGTGATATGTGATATTACAACACGTATGCATAATTGACACTTCATATAAATTGAAAACGCAGATGAGTAGTATCATACCAGATTCATAATGAAAGGTCCAACTTACACGATCTACCACCTGGATATTTCACCTAAAACACCCAAGTGGCTCACGTTGTCCTTCCGCAGTACGTTTGGTCGACCCCCTACCCAGATGATTCCATTCAAGTTTTTCTACTCTTTATTATACAACAAGGGAAAATTGACAATCCCTTGATTCCCGCCGTAGTGGGATGCAAGGTAATAAAACCTAGGTAACTCCAGTGTATTTGAGGAAACAATTCTTACACAATCTGTTGTTCTGGTTTCATGTCATGGACGAGGAAAAACTTACTCAACCACTTTGGTATGTAATCAATGTTATTATTCCCTTTTTTTTTGTTCTCCCAATGGGCAGGGTCTAAAACAAATCATGGACCAACTCCCTCGCACGACCACCAATCACACTGACCAAGCTTGGGGCGTCTTATAGAGTGGAAGGATGACCTAAGGTCTTTTGGCTCTTCCACCCATACACATTCCCCAAAAATCAAAAGAAGGAGAAAGGTATTACTTTTAATTGTATGACTTCCCATTAAATAAAATGTCATTTCCCTATATATGAAACCAATATCTCTTGATTTGTTTATATACATATCTAGGGTTACTATTATAAGTTTTGTTGTATACCAATGAATTGCATTGATTTGGTTTTTAGAAAACTTTTCATAAGGGACCCTCCATAATTAAATATAAGATTTGCTAAGATAATTTCTATCTCACGTACATATTTAATATAGTGCTTATTTCATTCTTATTTTACTAATGGGAGATAAGATTATGGTGAAGCTCATAATAATCATTTTGTTTACTTTAAGTACTAATTTTATAATAATAGTACTGTCACATTAAGTAAAGTAGATTAGTCATGAACATAGCTTGTTTAATGTTTATAGGGGAATATCAATCCCTTCTTCCTTTCACGTGAGGAGTGCATTTAGGTCATAATGTAAGAAAAAAAATTACATTCCATTCAGTACCCTAATGTACCGAGATGACCCCTAGCAAACGCAATTCAAAACCTTAAATTTTCACTGACATTTAACCTCTCCCCCTAGTGGATTCGTCCCCACATCGTTCTTAGTCGCGTCATGTTTTCAGTCTTCTAATCCTACCATTTCACCCAATTCTTTCATAAGGTTAGGCTAGGTAGTTACAGTGTTGTTTTACTTACAGTCTATGTTTTCAAGTTGGCGTGGAAAGGGGATGTTACATCCTTTCCCCCTTGGAATTAGCACCATCCTCGGTGTTACTTATTCGTCTAAACTTTTCCTTTCTTCTTCTTTTGGTCCTCATTGCTTGCTTTCACATTCTGATAAGAAAAATCCATTTTTTGTTCCTTAACATGTTCTCTACAAGAAATCACCAATACTACCAAGGCTATTGTCAGAACATCCATACTTTAACATTTTATATTAATAGGACTTCAATGGGTGTTTCTATGTCACCAACTTGAAGTAATACAGAAATTTGCATCCCATCAACAACAATGTATAACAAATAATTCAACATAGTTTAGTTTCATTTTTCCTTCACATTTACACATTAAGACGTTTAACCGTCTAATGACCTAGAAAGTTACTAACACATCTTTCATTTTCATTATCTTTCAAACTTTCACTGGATTTCTTTTACAAATTTTTGTATGGACTTACATCTATTTCTGAGGTTACTCTCCCTTTGACCACTAGTCAAAATTTTTCTCCTCAATGACATCAGACAATGTCCTATCTTCCATATGTCCAGTTTTGCCTAGGTCTTATTCTTGCCACACCATATGCCTAGAACCAATGCGCTCGCACAGAAATCACTTGACTAACACCATTGTGCTCTTGTAACATATATTCCTAACACCAATGTGCTCACGTGAAAATCACTTGCCTAACACCATTGTGCTTCCGCAGCATTCAATTTTTCCTTGTTCGTATTTAGTATAAAATTCAACTTTGACTATTCGTAACACACACTCTTTGGTGCTTCGAATGAATTTACTGTCATTGTCCCGATTCGTGAATCGGCTACATAGTTAGTCAAGCATCTATCGATAACCCAAAATTTCATTAATTAATCATCAAAATTTCATAAGTTGTAGCAATTTTAATCATCATTCATGAGTCATATAACCCTATAAATCATCTAGAAAAATTACTCCTCACTCATTTCTGATCAATTGAGCGCAACTTATATATGTAGGTGGATTTATATACCCTAGTGCACATCGATTGCAACGATGGTCATAATATTGGTGAGTCCTGCAATGTCAGTATATAAACAACATCAACCATAGTTAATCCTTGGTTTATAAAACTCAAAATTCGACAATCAGTAATAAGTAAAACATCTCCCATTGTTAACCTCATTATTTAAGGCAACGAATATTTTTACTAACAGTCAATTCCGACTTATAGTGTTCCTAGCATATCCTTCAATGTTAGCATATAACATTATACAACATTCATAAACTTATTATTTTCAATATCAACATCTTTAGAAATCCTTGCTCAGATATATTTGGATAAATACTAGCGAAGGAATATACCCCATTCATGAGTGATAATGCTAGGGACATGGAAATTCCAATAACATTAGTAATTCAAAGTAAACTGCTTACCATAGTTTCATATCTCAACTACTTATGTCACAACTTTTCTTAGTTCATTAAAATGAGAGCCTTTATATAGGTGTTGTATTTCTATACAACCAGTAATGTTAGGAACAACACATCATGCTATTTACCTTAGTTGTATTGTAGTCCAAGTGCATAAGCAGTCTAGTTTTCTTTTTTCCCTTTCCGGAAGAAATATTGTAAGGAATTTTATCGTTCTTCTGAAAATGTATATGAGGATCAATAATACCAATGCAGATGTATAAATGGCTCACTAGTCTTTGTGGGCATAACCCCATTTCTTGAACACTAATACTTATATTTAAAGGATACATTATAACAGTGGTATTACTGTAACTAACTTGAGTTTTCTTCACAACAACTCTGTAGTTCAAGTCCTACCCTTGCTTAGCATCCATTTAGTATGCTAATGGTATTGAACATCCACAGGTTAACCAACAACTTCTGATAAAGAAGTTAACATTCATTTTCTGAGAATTTATTGTTATACACAGGTTTAAAGACCAAATTCACTTCTCTCATCATTGACTTATTATGTGCAACAACTAACCATTTCCAAGTTTATTAGTTCACAGTATCCAAACTAGAATTGCAATATAAAAACATAATTCTTCCTTATGACATATGCATTTAGGACCCAAGGTCGTATGCTAGTTATGTGCATACATATACGTGAAAGAATTTTGTTCAAAACTAATGGACCGAAATCTTGAGAACCATTACTTCCTCCTACCTTTGATCTAAATGCTCAATCAATTAATTGCTCTGGCTATAATTAGTCATTCACCTCAACCAAATTATTCCATTATCAACATCGTAATGCAATTGTAGCCATTTTACTAACAAGTATCGACGTACCCATACAATCAAGTGCAATTGTTTGTTCCTAGTTGATATGAAATTGCAAATGTAAAGGGTGTTTCATATTTTATATAATGTTAGTATTGGTCGTTTTAACACCACTAACATTCATTTGATACAATTTTCATTTTGCATAATCTTGACAATATAATATATGCCCACTATTTTGGCATTTTTTACCTTGGCGTTTAAACCCTTTTACTATATGTGATAGTTTCCAGAAAATCTTTTTAGAGAGTTTCAAGGTAATACACTTACTCCTAAATGATCAACTTATCAAGTTCCTTTCAATAGTTACCTTTCTATCTTCAAGGAATTTAGGTAAGTTATATACATATACATATATATAACCAGATACCTCTAAGACTTTGGAGTATACTCTCATGAGCCACTTACATTTATTTATTACAAATAATGAACCCCAAATTAGGTCTAGAAGACTTATAATCAATATTCAATTCTCATTAGATCTTTAGCAGTCCTATACTTTATTGTTAGTGACTTAAACCTTTCCCATCAGTCCTTAACAACAATTGTTCGATAGTTTTCAAGGTAACCTATTAAAATTTGTCAACCTTGCAGTTCTAAGAATCCTTTATATATCGAAATTCATTAGTAGTGGGTTCAACTATGCATGTAGGTTTCAAAGGTCACTTTTCAGCAATCCAAAATCCCACATTACTATTCATGACATAGATTGATATAGTTCCTTCATTGACCATGAGTTTGTCTAAGAAGACTTCTATACTTCATTAAAATTTATTGGCGAGACTCAAATAGAGACGAACCAATCGTCTTAGCTATCCGCAAACATAATAAGAAGTAATTTAAGGAAATAGCCAGATACCTATGTACTTATATCATTGGGCCTGGGATTTAACTGGAAAAAGTAATGGGCCATATTCATTGCAATTTTTTAGAAAATGTTCCACCTTCTCCTGCACAACTACAAGGTCAATAAATATCTGCGTTTGGTACATCTTAAGGTACCTATGTTGCAGAGCAGTGTGAGCTTGTTGATTTTATGTTATCACAAGGAAAAACTAAATAATTAGTTCCGAAATGAAATCTGTAGGCACATATTGAGCCCAAATAGGCCCAAGTGTTTCAAATCTCACTCTAATACCATATGTAACATACCCCATGAAGTTGTCCGTAGGACCTTGGTTATAGGGTGTAATTTCACTTTGATTTTTTTTGACTTCAATGAAATTCATTTAAGCACATTAATACTGCTCAGTACAATAACTTAAAAATCAATCCTATCGATTATAAGTAAGTAGAACAAGTATTCTTCATTTATGAACAAGTCGTAACCAACATAAGCAAGGCTACTTTACACCTATTTTTATAAGCATCATATGATCTGATAATTTCTAAAACTGTATATATACAAAATACAATCATTTCACCATATGTCCAACACCTGTCACTACAATTTCACTACATTAGGCCCAAATATAAGTCATGAAAACCATAAGCACCACTTCAAGCAAATTTATGACTCATTCGATAATATAGGGTTCCCACACACCAAATGAGTACACCTGCAAACATATTTCACCAACTGTCCTTTGATAGTGACATTATCCTTCTTCTACATCCACCCTTATGATAATGTTAAACATACATACATGGGATCTTCATAAAGTAGATAATTTAACAACAGTACTTAATGAGTGGTAACATGCTAAAATACATTCCTTAAATAAAAACAACAACGACATCTATTCCCCAATTCCTTCCATGTGTCATAGTTGGTACAACGCACCTCTAGAATTGAGAGGACTGTAGTAGGTGGCCGACTGAGCAAATAAACCATCTTACTTGAAGTGCCTTTCTTATATCAGATGACCTAGTGAAACAATCGAATGTAGGAGGCCCATTTAAGGTGCCTTTGTTCCTGAATCTTTGACTGTGAATTGATGAAAATTAAAGGATGGTGGTCTGTATACAAGATGGTTTCTTTATCGAGCAAATAATGTCTCCATTGCTTGAGGGATTGAACTAGGCTGTAAAACTCTTTGTCATAGGTGTTATAGTTTATCTTGGCTTGGGAAATATTTTGAGAGTGATAAGCGATGGGGTGGCCTCCCTGTTTAAGCACAGCCCCAATAGCATGTCTTGAGGTATCGAACTCAATCTCAAAAGGTTGAGAGAGATCTGACAGTTGTAAACCAGTGATGAGCATAGGGCTTCCTTCAGCTGAGTAAAATTACTAGTGGCTTCATTAGCCCAATTAAATGTTGAAGAACTATTAGAAATCTGATGTAAAGGATGAGCAATCTGAGAAAAGTGCAGAATGAACTTATGATAGAAATTTACACCACCCAGAAAGCTTTTGAGCTCACTCACCTAAGAAGGGAGTGGCCATTGCTTCAATTCTTTGATACGGGTTAGATTCGGTTGGCTTGGAGGATTTGGAGTATTTGTCGGACATGACTAGAAATCCTAGATATGGAACTGTATTCTGACCAAAATAGGACTTCTTTTCTTTTGCCTACAACTTGTTGGCTCGGAGGATTTGGACAAATTGTTGGACATGCTGCATGTGTGCATCCCATGTATGGATGGATATGAGAATGTCATCTAAGTAGATGACCACCATGTAGCCCAAATGTTGTGTAAAAATGTCATTGATGAGCCTCATAAATGTTGTTGGAGTGTTGGTGAGGCCGAAGGGTATGAATTTCCATTCATAAAGACAAAATTTGGTATTAAATGCTATCTTCCATACATCATCTGGGTTCATTCGAACCTGATGGTAACCAGCTTTCAGTTCTAGTTTGGTGAACCATTTTGATCCTTGCAAGGTGTCGAGTAACTCCTCAATTCAGGGTAGTGGGTAACGATTTTTGAAAGTAGCTTTATTGAGGGCTTGGTAATCAGTGACAACATGCATGTATAGGGTATCTTGTTTGGGAATAACAAATGCGGGAGATGCGCAAGGAGAAGAAGAGGGTTGGATATGACCAAAGTTAATGAGATATGTCAATTGTTTTTCCATTTCCTCCATTTCTGTGGAGGCCAACTGATAAGTGGGGGCATTAGGTAAGGAAGATCTAGGGATGAGATGGATTGAATGGTCTATGTGCATGGAGGGGGGGAGGCCTATAGGAGGTTGAAATACATTGACAAATTCTTTGAGTAGGGTAGTCATGGCTTTATGAACACAATGAGTGGTATTTTTTGGTGGTATAGGGCATACCAAGCAGAGAGATATACACTCATTAAGTTGGACATGTGGGATTTTCTCTATCGTAGAAGGGGTTTTTGGTGTTGTTGCTGTCAATATATAGGTGTGGCCATATTTTGAAAGATTATATTGGCGAGCTTTGGCTAGATAGATAGAATTTATTTGTGATTGGTAGGGTATTCCTAATAGTAAATCTGAACAATCCAAGGGGGAAACATCACAAAAAATAGTGTCTTTGAATTGGCCTATAGAAAAGGTGATAAGGCATTGATCAGATACTACGAGATGGGAACCATCCTTTTAAAACCATTCGAGATGATAGGGGTGTGGGTGCAGAGTAGTAATGAGGTTAAGGCGGTTGACTAGGGCTTGAGATACCAAATTCTTCTGGCTGCCATTGTCCATAATCAGTAAGGCTAAAGATTTTTTTATTTGGAAATTATGAGTGAAAACGGGTTGGGTTGAGGAGTTTGAATCATAGTGGGTCATTAGGATCAAAGAGGGATCCACTTCTGTGGGATTGTCTAGAGCAACTTTTTTAGTGTCCTCTACTGATGGAGTACTAATGAGCTCTGTGACTAAGGATTTGTTGTTCTTTATATTTTGGAGGGTTCAACAATCTGAGCAGTTGTGTGAGGTATAATTATGGAATGAACACCAACGTGTTCTTGTATTTGTATGGCTAACAGTATTTTGAGGTTGAGTAGGTGGAAAACAAGATGAAGAGTTGGAGATGGTTGTTTGAGAGGGAGAGGCGTGAGGGTTGGGGTTGTATTGAGGAGTACGACCCCTAGGAGAAATATTCTTTTCAATAGCCAATGCTCTCTAATTTTTTTTATCTAATGTTGAATTTTTTAACAGATCTACCTCTCTACAGAACTACATCAGTAAACCAATAATAAATTTACGAATGAGTACCTCTTCCGAGTCTGGAATGTGGAGCTGTAGGCGTAGTTTGGAAAAGAAGTTGATGTAACCTTGAATGCTTTGTGAAGGAAGTTGTCTGATTTGATGTCATCTCATCCATAGAGATTGTACATACCCTGGTGGGTAAAAGAGGATTCTCAATGTGTCAGAAAGTTGAGCCCAAGTTCTGATGGGTGTGGAGGACGAAGTTCCTGGAGTAGTTCCAAGTTCCACCATGAATGTGGTATTTTCTTGCTCAGTGTCCCACCAGGTTTGTGCAAGGCCTTCAAGTTGTAAGGAGGCAATTTGAATCTTTCTCTCCTCAATGAGTCCTGTGCATGTTTTAAAGTAGGCGGAGATGCTATGGATCCATGAATCAACAACTTCTCCATTGGTTTGCCCAACAAACTTAGGAATTTTTATTCTAGTGTCCAATTGGAATGGGTCTGGATTGCTCTATTTTTTCATTATCAACAACTCATTGAGTATAGAAGGAAGATATTGGACTGGATTTGAAGTATTAGAATCCGATTCTACTACCAAGGTATCTCTTCGAGGAGGCATGGTGAGGCCAATTGAATATCACAACCAATGTAGGTGGTAAAAAAAACCTGAAATAGAGCAGAGGAGCTGTAGGTCTAGAGGGAAAGACTTGTATTTTTTTAGATCTGTGAACCTCCTCTCTATTGTAGCTGAGATGTGTTCACCCTTGGGGCTATGAGATCTATGTATTCACTTGCATTCACCAACCTAAAGGCCGATGAAATATGGAATACTTCATTAAAAATACCTCAAAAATTTTTTGTTGGAGCACATAGTCAAGATGTTAAGGCTATGATACCATTTGATCTGCCGCACACATTTTTTCTAGGGTGAAATTAATGAATCTTAGGCTGAACCAACACTGTTCCAGCTGAATACAATGCTCAGCTCTGGGAGATGTGCAAAGGTGAAAGGGAGTGCATAGGAGTTGTAGCTATGCATGCCCTGGATGTGAGGAGGTGTTGATAGTGCAACATGATGGAGGATGATTTATGCTCATTTTCCCATGAAGTTGGAATATTTCAGCAAGAGCATAGCATTAGTATGGCCTGCACCTAATTGCATAGTAGATGCTGGCAAGATGAAGAAAACCTCCAGTGAGAGTGAGAGAGCCTATGGGGAAGGATAGCTCTCTATATGGGAGGCGATCAGGGATGGATTGAAATACCAGAGGCTTCCATGAATGAGGCTCTCTCGCTACTTCACTCTAAACCCTAAAAACAAGACAAATAAGAAAAAAGGGAAATGGAGAGTGAGAAAGACGAGTTTCAACAAAAACAAAGAATACCTTTTTTATTAGGGAGCATCCTCTTATATAATGAGGGGATTTATTATTTACACAAATAAACATGATTAATTAATACACCTAATTTAACCTTTTTCCATCTTCTCCACATTGCCCAATCAGATCCGTCAAAGGATCAATTTTCCTAAGCGTGGTGATTGCTAGAGTTGGCTAGTTTTTATGTGAATGGATTTTTCCTGATGTTGATGGTAGCTAGGTTTTGGTGTATGCATATTGAAAAGGAAAAGGAAAAGGGATCCTTCTTGCTGAAACTTCCTAGATGCATTATGGGAGAAAGGGGTGTGAGCCCAACCTTCCTGCATAGTCGATCTTCATTGAGAAATGCAAAGATAAGGGAACATCGTGTGAAAAGTATCTTTACGGCTTGAAGAGGAGAAGAACTCCGTTGCATGAGGAGGACTCTCAGACAGTAAATTCATTCACTACCTTCTGCCATAGTAACTGAAATCTTTTGCATAGGTATGCGTTTTTTTATCTTTTGCATTGGTTTTAAGATTGTAACCTTTTTAACGAAACAAATGTCACAAGATGTGACCGTTTTGTGGACATAGCCCATGGATTGGCTGAACGTACATTTGTGTCTCTTTTCTTTTGTGTCTATATGTTTTCATTCCCTTATATTGTACTGTGTACTTAAGATATTGTGACCTTGTTAATTGATTTAAATACTGTATAGAGGATAATCAAGGAAAGTTATCATAATGATTATTCTGCACATTAATATTGATTAAAGCACTATAGAGATGAAATGTTGTTGACCAAACCTCTTAAGTTTATGAATAATAGTTTATTTGAATCACAATAAGCTATTTTTATCAACCCGACTCATGTATTATTGATGAAGATGGTAAAGATATGACATTGAAAATGAATGAAAGTGTACCTCTCATGCTTCATTAGTTAAAAATAGATTATGGATAGCCCCTTAAGATTGATGGGGTTACCATGAGAGACAATTCCTTGTAAACATTGAATCTACTCTAATTACTTGCCAAGATGGAAATAGTGTACTCCCTATTCCCTAAAAGATGAGTAATATTAATATTATATGAAAATGCATAAACGATTTTTCCATAGATTATGGATTTATATAAATGCTTGTGTCATAAATAGCTAACAACTATGCACATACATATTGATAACAAGACTGAATGTGATAGAGGAACATTTTAAATGTAGCAACAGTTGAGTGGTTGGAACGAAGGTATGAGGTATCTTCTTAGGAATACCTTGTCATATTGGAAAGCTTACACACACTCCTCTTAGTGATGATGTAAGTGGTAGTATGGTTCCTTATGAGTACTATAAATACAAAGGCTTATATTTATTATATGCAAACAATCTAATACTATGATGATTGTCTATTTTTGATAAATTTAATATATGTTAGACAACTCATAAAGTTTGAGTAAAATCCAGAATTATTCCTAAGGTTCCTTCCTTGTTCAGCAAGGATTGGAATGAATGACTCTCATATTGTTGACTCATGATTTGATGAGTTACTTACCTATGTTTAGTGGGTATATGACCATTCACAAATTTTCAAAGATGATTGTCCAAAGGCGGAATTAGATTTTTTGCAAAAAAGAAATCTCCCCTCTCTGCTCATATGGGCATGTTACAAAGAAGTCTGTAGTTAAGAAGGAATGTGGGAGATATTAAAATAACTTGATTTGTTTGTATGTGTCAAACTCTCATTTTACTCATGAGTGAAAAACTTAGTATATCAAGCAGTGGATGTTGTGTTATTGTGATATGGTTAGTCACTATTGTTAGATAATGTGACTATTGAATTGTTTTCATCCATGCTTACTTATGATGAATAGGATCTATTATTAGAGGTTCACATGTTATTATTAATACACTCCAAGTTATGTAGGCATTAGCTACACGTGCATACCTTGTGCACATACACTATTGAGATATAGATTTATTATTCAATTACATGATTAATTGTATTATGATAATTTGTATTTAGGTTATTATGTTAAATGTACATTAATTCATGGATAAAAGAGTATTTATTTAAATATTCATTTTTTATTATTAGATGCATTTCATTTTAAAATGTGTATTAGCCTTAGAACCTTAGTTGTTAGGGTTAGAACGTGTGTATGCTAGGTATTGTCTCTCCATTAGTACATACACACAAAATAGGCTCAGCTACATAGCACCTACAAAATCATAGACACATCATGCATTAGTTCATAATAACTAAGTAATCCCAAGCTGTAGGAGTCTCCATACCTTTATGATTCAGCCATTAGGTAAATCCAACCACTCCTCCTCTTTAGAAGCAAAGGTAAGTTAGCCAAGTATTTTTAGTAAATAAGAATAGGTTATGTATTTAAATCATCCATTGAAAATGAGTATGAAACAAATAAATGACATAAATATAAAAGAAACATGAGTATACAATTAAGCAATAGTAAATATCAGTGTAAACAAATAGAATGCCATGTATTAACCTACAAGAGAAAATCCAGAACATGACTACAAGTATTGTTCCTATTAAGTTTATACAATGATGAAGATAATTATAGATGTCCCTTAGATCATGGTAGAGTTATTTACCTTACATTCTTTTTTAAGTTATGGATTTAGGGGATATTATAAGTAAAAGATGGAAAATCCATGTTATCAATAAAACCCTCACTACAATTTATAGAGAGTAGAGAAACTCTCATACACGGTAAGCATTGTATCCACACTAAGCATGTATTAACTGAATGTAGTTGGGAGTTTGTTGAGTAGATTAAATCTCATATAAATGCAATTGAAAATTGTAAGTATACTACTAAAATTGTTAGATTGAATTACAAATAGCTGGTGGGAGTCATGCTAAGTTCAAGCTAATTAGTCTTTTTATACCATAGTTGTTGTTATAACAACTAAATATATGAGAGATCACACTATGTATGGATTCAATTCGATGAAAAATTACACCCAAATTCCAATATAATATGTTTAACAAACTTAATGCAAGGTAAATTATCATCCCCATAGCAATAAACCTTACATGATGTTTCATTGACAAAAGGTTGTGGTCGTTGATAAACAAGGAGGTGGTATTTTACAGTTGGTGCTGAGCAGGGATCAAATTTGATGGGTAGGGTCCCATTTCACTTTGAAGGGTTGTGGAAAATTAAACCTTTCAATGTTTACATGAAACAATAAATCATTCTTTTCATTTTAAAATGTATGTGTGCAACAAAGATTTCATTATTTATTAAAAGTAGTGTATAGAAAAAAATGACAATAAGAAGAAATCTCATGTGAGAGTCAACATTTACATGTAATTAGTGAGGAAAACCATGTACATGGTTATTTATCACATCTAAATTATTTTCAGGGGGGGTTACTCAAGATTTAGTATAGAGGAGGAGAAACTAAATGTAATATCCCTATTTTTTACCTTCACTATATTGGGCATGAGCCCCAGTGCACATGACTTACTTTGATGTTATGTCTATGTCTATATATTGGGCATATGCCCCATTTCACACGAGTTTTGTTGGTTTTATAGGTATGTTGGACCAAAGTCCCAATGCACATGTTTTATGGTTTTCATTCTACAATTATATATTGGACATAGGCCCTCATGGAAAAGGACTATTGTTGTTGTACTCGACATAGGCCCCAAGGTACTTGGTTTATTTATTATGTGATTGGGAAAAAACTGATATATTAAGATGATATTTTTGTGATGTATTCTGCAGAAGATGTGACTGAGAAATCAATACATTGGAGGAATCATCCCCAAAAATCAGGTCAACACTCCTAGTTGAGTACTAAAGAGAAGGAGGCACATAAATGACCAAGTCATGGGAAAGATACTATATATTTGTATATCCATGAGTAATAGGAGGCTAACATTAGACTCGGATTAACATCTGTGAAATGCAAGAGATGAAACTTTGAAATATTTTTCTCTTGTGTATCAGTGAATAGGCTTGCATGTTCTGGAGGAGGTAGCTTGGTTGATGCGGGAGTTGGTTGGGAGGAACAACTTCTTCAGTTTAGTTTTCCTAGCGTTGGTGCTAGGTTCTTAATCTATTGCTTATGATTGTTGGGGCTCCAACCCTAAGGGTCCTTAGCTTTGGTAACTCTGTGGTTTTTGTGGAAGTGTAAGCGGAGTTACGACCCAAAATAGTCTTAGGGGTGTTGCGGGTGGGTCGAAACCCCCTTTTGTAATTAACCCTTGGTGTAAATCCATGGTTAGGGTTTTGGGCGCCCATGGTTTAAGTCCATGGTTTTGTAACAATGCACTATATAAATAGGCACTTATGTAAAGAAGTAGGGTTAGGTATTTAATGATTATCTTACGAAGCTATTGTAATGCGAAGATAAGAGATTGTATAAGGGTTTTCGTAAGAAGGTTAAGTCCCAACTGTGTGCATGGACGACCTCTGCAGCTTTGTGCACAGAGGGGTTATTGGTGAAAAGGAAGATCTGCAGCTATGTGCGTAGATTCCTACTACTGTGTGCATGGATTTGAGGACTGAAGGGATCTGCAGCTGAGTGCGCAGATCAGAACTGTCATTTTAGTTGTAAAGAGTTGAATAAAACACAGTTCTGGGACGTAACCCCTACACTGGGGGTGAACCACGTTATATCTGGTGTTGTGGTTCCTTTGTGTTGATTTGTTATTATATTTTATACATTTCTAAGTAAATAACTGATAAAGTAAGATTGTTGTTAATAACTAGCTTCGTTGTGAATTCCCAGATAAGGGCTGTGCAAGTAACTGTTTGTTTATCTAACCACGAAGCTACATACTTGATAATAGAAGAATTGTATTGTGTGATTATTAATAGTTAAAGACTAAATGTACAGTAAGATTCTCTCTTTTCTTATAGAAACTTGATTCTGCGGCACCCCATAGATTTTTCGGGTGAGATTGTAGCCTGTTCGCAGGCTGCTGCCGAAAGGGCCAACACTGTGGGTCTTTTGTTGGTGCGAAGTTAAAGGTAAAACCCGGGTCTGCCCAGTTAGCCTAACAAATTGGTTCCGTTTCCGGTTGAACTTAGTATCTGTTGAAGATGGATCTACGTTGTACCTCGAGGGCTATGTTTTGGTGACCCTCTATAAAAGAAATTAGTGATTGGATCGAAGAGACCTATTTGAAGTTTGCAGAACAAGAAAATAAAGATCCCTGTCGTAGCGCGGAATTTTTTTTGCAAAGGTACGTCTTTTCTGATGTTCATGAAATTTTCTTTGGTACTATACACATAGAGTTGCACCAGTGGTTATCCAAGTTAAAATAAAGGAGGATGAACTTCCAAGAAAACCAGTTTCCTCCCTAGACCCCCGCAAGAATCGCTATCTTGAAAAGAGTGAACAACGCGATTTCGCGAGCCGTGGATTTCTGGACTGCGCGAACTCTCGAAGCATTTGTGACGGAGTTCGCCATCGACACAAGTACCTCCTTTAGCGAAGCTGAACAACAATTTTTCAAACGACCAAGGGGTAAGTACTTGAACCTATTTAGTTTTAATATTAAAATACTGTTGGCTGAAAAAAGGAATCTTGCTTATAGAATCAGATTGTTAGATCTAGTATTGCTAACCTATGATTGGAAGTGACTGGGACTTCGACGAGCAAAGTGGTTTGCTGTGAAGCAGCAAAAGATATAAGAGAGATCTCGGCCCCTCTATTGAGTATACCCCTTTAAGATCTGAAGCCTCTGAGTCCGCCGAAGCCCCCTTTGTTAGAAACCCTCCTATAACCCCGCAGCAGAGACCTATTATCCCTGAGAACATGTCGTAGTATGAAAGTAACCCTAGCCCGATTATCCTTGTCACAGGTCAGTCATCCCCCGCTAGTTCAAAACCTTCCTCCCCCCCTAGATCCCAGATGGCCCATGTTCATGATGACATCAAACTACCGGTTTTTAAAGGAACTGGGTCAGAAGATCCAGAATAGTTCTAATTTCTATGCGAAGCTGTGTGGACCGTGAAGAACATTACGGACATAGATGTTCGATGAGCGCAGCTGATTAATTCTTTCAGAGACCGATCCATAACTTGGTTTATGAACTTTGCTAGCACGCAGAACTTTGTCTTGGCTGACATCAAAGCAGCACTAATCCGATAATTTAAGAAACCTAAATCAGAGTCGCAGTGCATCACTGAGTTAAAAGAGATTCAGCAGCGGCGAGGTGAATCTGTGTGGGACTTTGATCAGAGATTCAAAGTTCTGCTTGACCAAGTTAGCTTCATGATTGGACTAGCACAACATAAGGAGTGGTTTATTGTAGCATTATTACCTCACATCAGAGCTCCACTCATGCAACAGAAGGTTGCTGATCGACAAGAAGCCTTAGAGATTGTCATAAAGCTTGAAATTGCACCTATCGAAGATAATTCTGGCATAGCTCAAATTCAAGCGTATCTCACGGAGATGGCTTTAGAGCTTCGCGACATGAAAAAAGGGAAACCCACCCACGAAGAGGTATGGTGTATACGTTGTCGAACAGAAGGCCATGACAAGGACCAGTGTTCGGTGCTGAGAAACTATCTGAATACTGGCGCACCAAACCCGCTGAATCCTAGTGTTCTGTACTATGAGATTTGTCGAACTACTGGCCAGCATCAACCAGAAGACTGCTATCTATTACAGAGGTATGTTAAACTCCCGAAGAACCCTTACTGTAAGTTATGTAAGTCAGTAGGCCACAATGAAGATGAATGTCGTAGCTTCGACCTTATGAGGGAACAAACCTACGACACTTATAGGGTCTACGCGGATGCACAAGGAAATGATAGATATGGTTACCGAGGTGGTCAAGGTAGTTTTAGAGGCAGTGTTCGTGGTATGCCTGGAGGAGGTCGAGGTCAATTTATTTTCTATAACTGCAATCAGGAAGGACATCTAGCCCGAGACTGTCAAAACCCAACCACGACATGCCGATACTGCAGAGCAGTTGATCATGTCATCAAGCAGTGCCCACAGTTGCTAGCTCAAATCCAAGAAAGAAAGAACAAACCTAGTCCAAGTGTCCAATTGATTGCTGTCGATCCAAGACCGATGCCAGCTATTAATGTTGTTACAATAAGTGGAGCTACGACAGATGCGCAGTGTTGGGCGAAGCATCCTGACGAAGCTTGGGTTCGCAAGGCCGTAGAGAAGACTCCAGCATTTGATGTTCGACGAGAAAAAGAAACTTTTTTGGAGGCCAGACAAGACTTTGCTGACCCATATTTGCCAGCAGCAAACAAGCAGCATCGGTAGCTGCAATCCTAGGAAGACTCACAAGGCCAAGTAAGTACTCTGTCATCGTTTTTACAGAGTTGCCTCAAATTGTTAAGAAATCAGAATGCTTTAAATGAATTACAAAAATTTATTCAGTCTTGTGAACCTCAACCAAGCCCTGGTAAGGAAAAAGATATCAGTAGAATTAGAAGGACCGGAAGAGAGATGAGACTACATGCTCAGATAGGAGAATATGACATGAAGGATATTATTTTAGATCTAGGTTCAGAAGTCAATATCTTAACTAAACAGACATGGGAACAAATGGGAAAACCCACCCTTGATTGGTTCCCTATCCAATTGAGATTAGCCAATCAGCAGCAGATTATGCCTTTAGGAAGATTCCCTAGAGTACCAGTGGACATAGATGGAGTCAGTACTGTAGCATATTTTGAAGTTAATGAGATCATTGATGACAGTAACCCCTATCAAGATTTGCTAGATATTGAGTGGGAAATAGACATTGATGCAGTTATCAATCTTAAAAAGAGACAAATGACTTTTGAAGGGAAGGGATTGAGAGCTATACTACCATTGGATCCTTCTGAAGGAGAAAGATATACGAAGCTAGTCAGAGAGGAAGATCAGGATATTCTAGACCACATATATAATATCACAACTAAATAAGAATATTATGTTGAGCCTAATGCCGAAGGTGTAATGGATTGGCAATGTGATAGCTCTTGCATGTCTAATTCAGACAATGGTCTAGAGAATTGGCAGAATTGACTATACGAGCTACATGGCCATCGGTGCGCATGAATTACCAAATCTCTTAGATGCCTTATTGCACAGGCTAGAGATTTGCCTACATATGATGGGTTGACAGACCCCGAAGAATTTATTGCACAGTTCTCAGAACAAGTTCCAGAATCATAGAGAATGTAGACTCTGGAAGTAGTATTAAGAGCTACAGCAGCGAGATTGTGGAATGGCCACAGGAAGTATATTCATAGTTGGGAAGCTTGCCATAAATTTCTACACCTCAGATTCATAGACCAATCTCAATAGATACAAAGCAAGTTCAATGGGAAGATTAGTCCTCAGGAACATTTGAAGCAATGTTATGCAGCATGGGAACATGTACCTCGCGAGGAATGGGTGCATAAGTTTGTGTACATTTTGGAACCTATAGCAAAAAACTGGTATACGGAGGTCGAGCTTCGACACGGTACTGTAAGTTGGGATGATCTTGTTGATAGTTTTATGCTTACATTTTCTATTAACGAAGTTTGCCCTACTTTAGATGCAGATGTCAGACTGATCCATGACAAGGAAGTTGATGATCAAGAAAGAACTGAGTACCAAACTAAGAAGCAAAACCAAGAAGTTAGTGCACCAAACCTAACATCCCCGTCACAGATCTTACCAGGGTAGTTCGAGGGTCAATGTTGTGCCAAGACTGCTCATTGTGACGAAGCTAAGGCAGTGATTTTGTTGGAGTACAAAAACATGACGAAGCTTAAAATCTGACCATTGGAAAACAACCGAATTGGCGGCGTTGGCACTTTAATTACCTTAATTGTATGTACTAATGAGATCATGGAAAATCTAGTACCGTTCGGACAATATTTTTATCATATTTGGTGCCTTAAATGCATCGTCCTAATAGATTTGATTGATAAAGTGTATAAGAAGATCCCTAATTTGGCAAAAATTACATTCCGCATTTCCTTGACATTTATGAGTGAACCCATGACAGCCGAGCGAGAGCTTCAGGATATAGTAAGAGAGTTCGAACAGAGGGCTCTCCAGAGTCATTCCGATCTCCCACATACCTCTATGCCCCGTGAAGAAGCTCACCCAGCACCGCCGCGGATTACCAATGAGTTCTTCTCTCAATATGAGGGCACCGCGAACTTCAGTGCCGACATGCATCATGTTTTCATTCAAGCCCGTGTAGATCCAACACATCAATGGTTTAAGTTACCATATGTAGTAACCAAAGAAGACATCCTAGGAATAGTTCAACAGTGGCCAGCTGACTGGTTGAAAGATGCAGGGAAAAAACCCACCATTCCAGTTACCCCTGTTACCAATATGGGCGCAGGTACCAGTCAGATGCAGCAGCAAAACCCACCAGAAGACAGTGAAGACCCAAGTGACTCGCAGCAAGATGGAGATGACCAGGGTGGAGATGGTGAACATGAAGAAGAGGATGAGGAGTTGGTCAAAACTCTATCAGATCTTAATCGATCAGCTAAGTGCAAATCACTAGAGGTAGAGGAGGTAACCAAGCCTCAGTCCCGCAAGAAGACAAAGGCATCGAAGGACAAAAATCTAGATGAAGGAGTCACTGCGACGCTGGAAGAGCTTGAGCAAGCTATCGAAAAATTTACTGAAACGCTAACTCAAAAGTGGTCACAGTTCATGGATGTGCATCTTGCTGCGCTCACGGGAATAGCAAACAGGGTGTCAGAGCTGAAAGAGTTAGCAACAAAATCAGCGACTAATACCGCGACAAGTAGTACCCCAGCATCCGTGCAGCAGGATATGAGGCAATGGCCAACCAGAGATAATAGGGGCCAAGTGTCAAGCGTAGCTCTAATACTGACTGAAGCAGATTCCTGGCTGTAGATGAGTATGAAAGTTGGGATCGATTACACCAAGCTATCTATGATAGAATTGCACCTCTGCCAGTTAGCACTACTACATTTCGACCAAAAATCCGACGGCCATCATGTCGGATTTTCGACACTTCCCTGTCGCATGTACGACACTTTGATTTTTTTTTAAGCGTCATAAACTTGTCGTCGGTTATCCGACACCTAAGTAACCGTCGGTTAAGCGACACATATGTAACCGTCGGTTAAATTTAAAGCGTCGGTTAAGCGACATAATATCTTCAACGGCAGTGAAATTTTTTTGAAAAAATAACCCTCAGGCCGTCAGTTAAGCGACAGAGAGTCCGTCGATTAAGCGACGGTTGGCAATTTTTTTAAAAAAGCACCCTTTATTCCATTGCTGCTTGCCGTCGGTTAAGCGACGGAGATGACCTGCTTGCCGATGCTTAAGCGACGGTTATAGGCGTCGCTTAAGCGACGCTTGCGTGCAGTTTTTAAAAAAATATATATAAAATTATGTGCAGTTCAATATTGGTAACGTTGATCAATCAATTTTTCCGTGTTGTTAGTTTCTAATCCAATACCTGTTGCTCATTTGAACCAGCGGATGCCATAGATATACAATAATCCCATAACTCCACTTCCTCCTACACTGCCTTGAGTTGCACCATGCCTTCGAGTTGTCAATCTACTCTGATTCTATCCTTCTCTTTGGCTTGTCTTTTTCGATCTAACATAAGTGATCCAAAATAGCTAGGATCTTATTTGCATAAATATGAGGTGGAATGTAGATATCCTAAAAAATAATCTTGTTATGGGAAAGTCAACCCCCCCAAATCATAAGGAGAGGTAGGGCTCCATAGTCCTGAAAAAATAGGTGACTAAGCCATGTATGAAGAGCAGTTTTAATCTCATTCCCCAACCAAATAAAATGGGTACTTATAACCTATGAGGCATACTTCCAAATATTAGTCATATAGGGGAAGTTTATAAAAATGTGATTGATGTATTCTCCATCAAGTCTACAAAGAGAACACATGCCAAGACCTACACCAAATTTTTTTATAAGACAATCCTAGACATGAATTTTTCTAGCCAAGGCTATCCACATGAATAGTTTGGCATTGAGTGGAAAATTGAAATGTCATATCTCCTTTTTCCACCACTCTGTAGAGGGGTGTTCTTCTTCTTCCCGAATGACATTATGTGTGTGTTTTAAAAAAAAAAATACAAAATCATGTGCAGTTCAGTATTGGTAACGTTGATCAAGCATGATACCTATCCATCTTAATTAACTAGGTGCTTGTACTCAGCTTCATGATTACACTGCTGAAATGAGCAATACATATCGTTCTTTCCATAATTGAGCTTGATTGAGCTCAGTTCTTATCTGAATGCTTGTAAGTCTCCCAGCTGTATGCTTACTTATATAGTAGGAGTAAGTTAGCTTTCACTATGATATAGCTGTTATTCTACTCTATTCAACTATGTGTTTATCTGTATAAAGCTTGCATATCCATATTAACTCACATATGGTTAAAGATCATGGTAATCACTCACTCCAATCACACTCAGTACAAAACATTATGTGGTTTCACTAATGTTGCTTGTGTTTCCATAAGAGATACATGCAGGGCCATTTTTTTAACTCGTGCACTTTACTTCAAACATTTTAACACTAACACAAACTAAATTCTTTGAAGAATTCTTCAATTTAGCCAGAATAGCAGCCTATCTTCAGTGTGGTCTGATTTACAATTATCTACAAAAACATAATAGAAAAAGTAAAAAGCTTCACAAACTGATATGCCACTCTCAAAATCCATACCCATTGCCATAATCCTTTTCTTTCCTAGCATACAGCTGCCACCCAGCCTTAGGAGTGCCTCCCTTGTCTCTAAATCTCACTCTTACCTCAATACATTAGCACCTTGACACACTTGACAAAAAATGAAATATAAGTCCATTCACAATATTCAGTTAGAAATCAAGGGAAAGTATATTTCACCAACAGTTATTTCCAAACCAAGACTCCTTGTTTTTTCTTTCCAGCCTATGAAGGAAAGGAACTCTTAAAGAGAGGCATCAATCAGTTAAACCTGCAATTCTAAGCTGTAGATTTATATCATAAACATATTCTTGCAATTTTTCTTGTGTGTTTAACACCAGGAAATCACAAAAGGGCTTTCATTGCCTACGCAGAACCCCCTTACACCTATGAACATGATTTATTTCAGTCCAGCAGTAAAGAATGAAGGCTGCTATCTCTCATAAAATTCCCATGTTATGAAATTGTCTTCTCAAGTGAGTATTTTGCACTAGAAGAAATTTTAGACAGAAATTTAAAAAATTAACCTAGGCCCTAAACAATTGCTGAGCAGGGCCATTTTTTTAACTCGTGCACTTTACTTCAAACATTTTAACACTAACCCAAACTAAATTCTCTGAAAAATTCTTCAATTCAGCTAGAATAGCAGCCTATCTTCAGTGTGCTCTGATTTACAATTATCTACAAAAACATAATAGAAAAAGTAAAAAGCTTCACAAACTGATATGCCACTCTCAAACTCCATACCCATTTCCATAATCCTTTTCTTTCCTAGCATACAGCTTCCACCCAGCCTTAGGAGTGCCTCCCTTGTCTCTAAATCTCACTCTTACCTCAATACATTAGCACCTTGACACCTTAAAAAAAAATTATTGTGAAGATGACATTCCACTCACTGGACATTCCACTAACCTACAATGCTTGATCTGCACAACTCATTAAAGTCACTACCTAAAGGACTTTATGTTCTTTCAAACAACTGCAGAGAGAGTTTCCGCTGCCTGTTTTTTTGTAGTTATAGACGAGCTGTTGTTGGCCCTTGGAAATGCTTTGGCACCAAGGAGTCTAGATGTAAAATATTACAAATATACAAATACTAATTCAAATCGTAAACAGACAAGCCTTTGTTTCTCTTATCTATTTGTTGTTCTAGTATTGCTAATTCTACGACAGATTAGGCACCATTGCACATACTTTTTTTTTTCAATTTCATTTGATATTTTCTTACATTATGTATATTGTCTATGTTCCATTTACAGAGAGTTTGGCCATATTATGTATGGCTATGTTCCTTTTATAGAGAGATTGTCCATATGTGACCTAGGTTCATAGAGAGGAATTTACCACCTACGCCATGACTTTATGTATTTTCCTAGCAAAGCCTTATTTTCCTAAGGAATTCCTAATTTACACTAATGGCTACCGAGCAGGTTGTGTCTGCAAATCATCTACAGACACTGAACAATGATATTGCTTCTGCTATTATTTTACCATCATAGCAATTTCCTTGTTCAAGTCTTTTGTGTCCTCCCCTTATGAAATTCCACTCACACGATATAAATGAGATCAAAGTTGCAAAAATCCAAGCGGGTCACATGCCACATGAACAGCCCTACTCTGCAAATGATAGTGTTTCTGACTCCAGTAATATTCCTTTACAAGGAGCTGTTGAAGTGCTTAGTTTTATTAAAGAGTGCATTTTTTCTCCAGATTGGCATTCTTCTATTTACAAAGAAGCCTGTCACCAACTACTATGGAATGCATAAAACCGCATATTTATAATGAGAAGCACAAATACATGCCTGGAAAATATTATTGGATGTTCTGAGTCCCGGAAATTTCCCATCCAATTAATTTCTTGCTGTAGCAATCACTCCACATAATACTGATAATGCCCAGAATGTATATGTTGCCCAGATTAACACCAGAATACCAGTTGACTTTACAGAACACAAACTGTATAACAGGAAAACAAAGGTGGTGTGAAGAGAAAAAAATTCTCAAGAACAATGATTCATCAGTCTCACCACCCAAGCAATCAAATAGCAGTTGGATTTCAAACAACATATGCCGTAAGCATACATGACAAAAACTCGGCCCACAACTTGAAGGAAATCCTTCCTATTATAGAGATAACAGTAACTAAAGCAAGACTCATTGAAAATGTTCTGCAAGATTCATTAACCAAAAACCACTGTGATCACCGAGTCTTTGAAGCACTTCCTTTGCTTTTGAATGTCGAAAGTGAGAAGAAAGAGTGAGGTACTGCACAGAAACAGTTTAGAGTTATATCGTTGTTGTGAAACAGGCAAAACTGAAAACTATTCCAAAGAAGCAATACAAAATGAACATGCTCTAAAACTAATCAATGAAAAGGTATTCACCTTTGAGAGAGGTGCCTCCTGATAAGTGGTCTTCTCTTAACCTGAAATTTGTAGGTGGAGCTGGGGTTGAGCTTCGAAGTGATTGAACTGCAACATAACATCAAACCACCATTCAGTCTATGTACCAACAATATGTTTTAGTATTTAATCAAGCAATTTCAGCATTCTGTAATGTGTGGGATACTCTTTAGGAACATGATACATACTCTAGCCCTCTTCATGGAAACTGTCACTTTCTACAGGGCCACTTAAGCTTCCATAATCATAACTTCTGTCATATGAGGGTTGCACTGGTGCAAATCACATCCTTGATTTTCATAGAAGATCATCCACAGATCTTATAGCAAGATCTCTTGTATCCTCTGTGTCATCGTCCCCTTTCGATGTAGCAGAGGAAGAAACACAATCTGTCATTACAGTTTCAGAACCACGGCTTTTTCTACCAAATTTCAGAAGCCTCTTGAATCCCTTGGGGGTGTCTTTGTGGACTTGTTGAGACACTACCAAAATGGGCTTCTGGCCACTGCCCCATCTCTTGCGTGTTCTGAATGCGTCAATATCAGAAGTATCCATTATCTGGGAAAGAGAATGGGAATTCCAAGATGCAGGGCTTCCCATAGGAGAATCTACAGATGCATCAAACTCAGATACAGCCATGCTCTGCAAATGACAGTGTTTCTGACTCCAGTAATATTCCTTTACAAGGAGCTGTTGAAGTGCTTAGTTTTATTAAAGAGTGCATTTTTTCTCCACATTGGCATTCTTCTATTTACAAAGAAGCCTGTCACCAACTACTATGGAATGCATAAAATTGCATATTTATAATGAGAAGCACAAATACATGCCTGGAAAAGATTATTGGATGTTCTGAGTCCCGGAAATTTCCCATCCAATTAATTTCTTGCTGTAGCAGTTCATCAATGTAAGCACCAAACATGATTGGCGACATGGAACAACCCAAAGTCACTCCAATTGTGCCCCTGATGAAATAAAAAAGTCCCTGAGTGCAATTCTGCAAATAATAGTCTCATAGAGCTTCATGATAGCCATGATCATAGAATTAAGGATGCCAATGTCACAAAGTCTCTGAAACAAACAGTCCTTTGGCACAAAGACAAAAACCTTCCAAAAGTCCATTAAAATACAACAGACTATGGAAGAGAGCTGCCTAACTTCCTCAATGATGGAATAATAACAGAATCAATAAAAATAGTAGATACAATGATCCAGAATAAAACACATCTGTCCATTCAAGATTTATGTTTGCATAGGCCATTGATGACCAAAAAAAAATCACAATATATGTCTATGTAAGGTTTATGTTTGCAGTTGCTATTAGCTCCAACTTAAGCAGGGAAATAAGAAACACATCAGTGGATAGAGCCTTATGAATACCCTATCTATATAAGGTCATTAGCTGCTATGTTTTTCTACAGGTCACATGCTATCAATAATGATTGAGGAACAAAGGTGAACTCAAACTCCAATACACCTATCATGTTAACGATCCCCGATAACTAGGATTACAAGGCAAAGTAACTTTGTGCAAATAAAATTCAAACAATGGCATTTGCACATAAACAGAAGCCTCAATACTTCAATAAATAGTAAATTAAGATCAACGGCTAAAAAATACATTTTAACCATGAATACATTGTCTACAATACTTACAGGTAATGATGAAGATTTTTGTAAATCATCTTTGTCTGTGTTTTTGCTTGATGAAGCTTTAATGACTGATTCAACTCCAGGCCTGCTAGGACACCATTTAAAGTACATGAAAATGTTAATTAGTAACTAGACCTTTTGAGATTTTGTAAACACTCTTATTGACAGAATTCTATAAGAATCATTTGGCTATGCATGCCCAAGCAGATTATAGATAGAAGGCAATTCATAAAAAATTATGATGAAGCTAGGGTTTGTGTTCACAGATAATTCACAAGGGTATATTTTATGAATATATCTCATGAGTCATGACATATTATGTTACATGTATGATATTATACATACACTATTATGTTTCAGCACAGTTATACATGCATGGGGATAGTTGAGGCCCACAGGAAAAGTGATAAGATCATGTAGCTTATGCCTCTGATTGAATATGAATGGTCCTGTTATTTCTGAGCTTATTTGACATATATAGTATTTAATAACTAGAATTTGATTTTAGCTGAGACCAAATGCTTGGTTCTTCCTATTTGTCACCAAGTTCAAATTAATACTTGTCAGTTTTGAGGTGAAAGTATTTTTACGAATGCTATAGCCACAGCTTTCAGTTGATGAAAGAAAGGAGGGGGTTGGTGTTTCAGATATGTCCTATGAAAAACACTTCCTTGAACATTTTCACAAATCATGCTTTAACCTGTTACATGAACTTGTTATGAGGCATGCCTTATCCATTGAACTTGGTATGCTATTCTACCCTTAGCAATGTAAGTTTTCCTCCAGTGTTATAAATGTGAATGAGGGAGTCACAGAAGAGCATGCAATGGCTGATCTCTTTCTTACACTGGGTTTTAATAATCATACCACCCAATTGCAGTTACTGGGGAGGGTATTACCTCTCCTACTGCTTGCCAATAGATTTCATCAAACAAATCCTCCTGAATTTCATCCTCTACAACATCTTTATTTAGATCCTCCTCTAATCCAACATCTCCATCTACCATAATATATGTACATTGATACAAAGCAGGAATTTTAATCAGGCATCAAAACCCAGACCAAGGTCGGTAAATTTTCAGTTATTTTACCCTTAAATTGGAGAAATTTGTTGGGCAAGTGGCCAGTCAAGCCTTGATCACTGTCAGGTAAAATAGGGCAAAATCCAATGAAGACTTGGTTCACTGATGAGGTTGACAGAGGGTTGAGTCAACGACTAGGTTTCATTCTTGGTCTGATCTGCCCCACTTAAGTGTTATGTTAAGAAGCTGAGATGTGGTGACAGAGGGCTGTAAAATTTTGTTATTTTCCCTTAAATTAAAGTAAGTAGCCAAAGTATTCATGGGGAGTAGGATCAGCAGGAATCCTGGGAAAGTATTCATGCTTTTAGGCACCAGCCCGGAACTCTCTGCTACTCGGGTAAGGGTTTGACTGTTGAAATTGTTTCTGCGGCTACGTCTTGGTTGAATTTGGAACCTCTCCCACGTTTGGTTGTTTTGTAGAGATTGGGGGCACACAGGCCCCCTCCCTATTGAATTCCAAGGAGCAAAAATCTACAGGTATGCTACTCTCTATATTATGATGATATGTTCCAATAAGAATCTGGTGAAGGTCAAACCATTTGATTTGGTTTTTCATTAGGAAAGGTGAAGCTCACGAGTCAAACATAGCTCCATGTTTAATTAAGCACACATTTTCGAACCGAGGGTTTTGGAGGTCTGCACCAGCTGGACTGTGATTTAAATTTTGGTTCAAGGACTTTCAAGTACCCTATTGAGGGATTCCTTCCTGTCCAAGCACCCCCCAAAACAAAGGATGGAGAGCATGTTGCGCTTGTATCAGAATTGACTACCTACTTGCTAAAATGTTTAACAAGGCTAGTCAAACTGTATAGCCAGGATCCTAGTACTTCAAACTCAGTAGAGAAGTTGAGAAGATTGAAGAGAGTTAATCCATGTGTAGAATTACTTAATCCTATTGGCAACAAAATTTCCAAACAATTTTTCTCTCTGTTGGATGGTGATATAGGCAAACAATTTTGCTTGTTTTTGGTATCCATCTACTCTCATTGGTGTGTTCAACTGCTTTTACTTCAATTTTCTGAGTTGTTTGACCTCAAGAATCACCTGCTCAATCAATTATTAACTATATCAACTCCATAACCCACATAATTCAAGGCACTAGGGTCATAAATCATTTTTCAGAGTTATACTTCGTTGTTTTTAAGGTTCTTTACACACAGATCTACACTTTTCTAGCAAAGATTTGAGGTATTTTTCGGATATTTGCATAGTAGTTCCATTTTATTAGCAATCAGGGTAGTACACTAGATCCCTAAGAATTATAAACAGCGATACTCCACAATATATCTCTAAGACACAGATAAACAGAGAAGGGGGAATAGCCACAAAATGTCTTCAATGTAATGTATCAAATAATGGAGGGATACATCAACAAGAGGCAGAGCTACAAAAATTACTTTAAGTGAACCTCAGACATGGTTACAATCCCGGAGACTCGAGAAGAGGAATATGTAAAACAGGAGGAGGTTTGACAGAACTAAGAAAACATACTCATAGCCTATGTGTCGATCCTCTGTTACATCCTTGTGGATAAATGATCTAAGCTCCTTGATCTCTCTGTTCTCCCAGATTTGTGGAAGCCAAGAAGCTCTCTAAAATTGTTGATTCCTTGTTAACTTCTTCCCTCTTTTCATAGTCCTCTGGATGTTGTTGTAGTAGTGGCCCAGTAAATGCAAATCATGCTCTATTAGGAATTGATATTTTAACTTCACTGTCATAATAAAACCAAGCCAATAAGAGTTCTCAGTTTGAAAGTGAAGGATTGATCCAACCAAAAATGTCAACAAATGCTGAAAAACAATTGAATTGACTTATAGTAGGGAATCAATGTATCACATCTGTGCATAAGTGAGTGAGATGATATTAGCTTTGTAAACTCTGTAGCCTTTTGACTTTCTAGTATAAATATACTATTCTTGTCACCTAAAAAAATATTTAAGGGACCAAATAAGCTAGATTTGTAGATTTTGATGCCGATTGTGTGGTGGCCTGGTTCTCATGAAGATTTGTCTTCAGAAAGTAATATGAGATAGACAACGTTTGCATTATCAAGGGCAATCGGCAAGGTGACTATTGTTCATTCTGCACATTGTAAGGATATATTATGGGTTAATAATTAAAGTAATGATTGTTTTGAATTCATAATATACTTTGAGTTTGCATACAAAATCTTATTCATAGTTTGACAGAAACACGAAACTTATATGTACCAAAGAGCACTAATCTTGAGCTGCAGACATTTTGCCACAGCCACAGCTTCAACAGCAACAACGATCGGCAATTCTTCTTTTCCTTTTTTCTTCTTTTCAATATTAACTTTGTGACTAAATGTATGTCTTCCTTTGTGTAGCTCCTGAAACACATGAAACTTGTCAAAATTCCTTTATTAAAATTACGTATTCCACAGTTTTCAAGCATTCACAAATTTAGTAATAATGGAAATGAAATAAAGAGACTAAGAATTAGTAAATAAAATTTATGTTAATGTATTGATTAATACAAGGAAGGATTTCCCAAAAAAGACAGTCCATTTCTCTGACCTAACATCATCAAACTCGAAAAAAATTTAAATTCTTAGAAAAAATTGATGCAGAAGCATAGATCTGATAGTACAACAGTCTCTTCAAGCAGAATTTGTGTCCATCACAAAGCCAAACAAACCATATACCTTTTGTTGTTAATCTCTTCCTATTCCATCATAATATGTCTACTGTAGCTCCTCGTGAATCCCAACCACAATGGAAATCATAACCACACTCTGTACAAATCTCATCACTAGACTCGAACATTTACGCTTCCCTATTGAAGCCATGTACTAACATCAAATCTCTCAAGGAAATGCACACCTACATCTCATAAAAGGATTTGACACATTTCTAGCCACCAGATTGGTGAACAGTTATGCCATTTACAACAATGTGGAGGATGCACACCAAGCGTTTCATAATGCACATGAACAAAATGTATACTTACGGAATGCCATGATTAGAGGATATACAAACAGGGGAACCAAACAAATTTATGTTTCCTTTTGTTCTCAAGGCATGTTATGGCGTAGGATTTCTTGATCAGGGAAAGGAGATTCATTATCACATACAAGGAACTACATTGGATTTTCATGTTTATGTGGCCAATGCACTTATTTCTTTGAAACAACAAATTCTTCTGGCTATGTCTTCGCCAATCCTAGCCATAGGCTTGCTAATGCATATATTTTCTTGCAATTATTTTCTTCCCCAATGCATAGCAAGAAGAAACATCAAAATCTTCTTTCTATGTTCATGTGGCAAAGATTTTGATGTTTATGTGATCAATAAATAGGAGCAAGAAGTTAGATGATCTAATTCAGAGAAATTTGGGGAGGTTAGATGATCCAATGAAAATTTTAACAGGGACACCAACACTTGTAAACTCCATATCTACACAAGCTGCCTTTAATATTGGAATCTGAATAACGCCCCTGTGAAGCAGGTCTCAAGAAACTCCCAATATAGTACTAACATGAGAAAATATGTTGCCAAAACCCTTCTAACCAGTGTTCTTCATACCAGCTGCTATGCCCTTCATGGTTAGAATCAATTAATCATCCAGACCTGGAAGCATACTCACTCATTGGATTCAATTTGACCAAATCAGCTCGGCATACTCACTCATTGGATTCAATTTGACCAAATCAGCTACTGGTTTGGTTGAACTTTCCTTCAACAAAAGAGGGCTTCATATGGAAATGTGTCTGGTTATCCCAATGCTCTTACTTCCTTACTTTGGCTGTCAAAATATAAGAAAATCAACAGCTGGAAGATTAAATGTGGGAAAGGAAGCAACTACAATGCAATGCAGCAGCAGTGACCCTCATCTCACATAGAGAGTGAGAGGGAAATTTAGGGGAAGAGAAGTTCAAATTTTAAACTATATTATGAACATAGTCTTTTCACCTTTTCCATACCAGTATAATACATGCTAAATAAAGATTTCTTCTACATAGAGAACTTGTTTTTTATAATTCCAAATCAAAATTATTTAAGCAAACATAGATTACTCACCGATTTGGGGCATTCTATCGGCCTTAGCATGACCTCTGTAAACCCTCCTCTGCCTCTGTAAACCCTCCTCTGTGTGACCTCTGTAAACCCTCATATGCCTCTGCAAACCTTCATTTGCGTGACCTCTTCAAATCCTCGTATGCCTCTACAAAGCATCCTCTACATGACCTTTGTGGCCCTCTGCTCTACGAGCTCTATCCCATGTGACCCTCTCCTCTTTGGGCCCTCCTCTACTGCCCTCTCCTTTGCGAGCTCTGTGCCTTACGGCCCTATCCTCTTCGACCGTCTCCTCTACAGCTGTAATGGGTTAAAGGTTTATTTCCATCTATCCACTGCAACCCATCTATTATGTGCCTTCTATCCACTGTCTAATAGTCCCCTGTGTGCCATCTATCCACTGTGACCCCTCTCCTCTCTTTCTTTCATTGGTGTTACCTCCAGGATGAGAGACCAGTCGTTGTAACGTTGGCCATAAGGAGAAAATAAAGACTCAACTTGGCTGGTTGAATAGAGAACAGGTAGCTCCCCAGAGGAGTGAATACTCAAGGTTTAAGTGCCAGATCCAGCAGCTCAAGCAAGCCCGTCTCTTTCACTGGTGTTACCTCCAGATTTGTTTGTGGCGGGGTTGTAATTTGTGTTTGTTCTTGTTTTTTGTTTTTTATTTAGTTTATTTTAGTTTTATTATATTATAATTTTTTATTTTTTTATTTTATATTAATCAACACAACAATAATTTACATTGGCATCTCTCACATAGCGATTATCAACAAATGTATATCATGTGAAAATAACTTGTTGTCGCTTAACCGACGGTTTCTCTGTCACTTAAGCGACGCTTAGTATCCATAGTCCACTACAATGAAAAAATAACATTGTTTTATCATGTGATATAAATAACGTGCTGTCGGTTTAGCGACGGTTATGAGAATATCCGTCGCTTAACCGACGTGTGTGGCCACATTTTTAAAAAAAATATGTATCCTTGTGATTTTTGGTAAGCTTAAACAGAGAAATCCACGCGCCGTTGGAATTTTCCGTCGGATTTTGGATCGAAATGTAGTAGTGTAGCCATCACAAAGGAGATCCACGCACGGGATCGCTATTCTCAAAGCCAGTTGGAAGACACCATGAAGCAAAGCCAGAATCTCGCAGCAAGGCTGGAAGAGGTTGCGCAAAGGAAGAAAGAGGCTGAACATAAAGGAGCTACACTGGTGAGAGCACTGGATGAGGCATGTCGGAGTCTTCCTGACTTCGACATCCAGGACGAAGAGGAACCAGAGAAAAGAATTGCTAAGCTGAGAGAATACGCCCAACAGTCTCGTATCGAAATTGAAAAGTTAAAAACAGAACAACAGAATCATATCGCGGAGCTTCAACTTCGCATCCCTCAAGAAATTCCACCTGAGGTCCAAGAACAGCGCCACAGGGACATCCAGGCCTCAGCAGCAAAAATATCAGATATTGTGGGCAGCGCAGCAAAGCTGCTGGAAGATAGTATCGAAGCATGGGCGAACCTACAAGACCAACCAGATATAGGTAAGGTACAAGAAACCATCAATCTACGATAGGAAGAATTAGATGCTGTCAGAGCAGAAATTAAGACGTTGCCTCCTATGCAGAAAATGGCTAAGGTGAAGCGAAGCAAGGAACTCCAGTAGGAAATTGATTCCTGCAGGACGAAGGTAACACTACTAGAAAATTCACTGCAGCCACTTGTCGATGAGGCATTGGAATTGAGCAACGCTGCGGAGATTTAGCTCAAAGTTTTGAAGACCTATGATACTTTTGAGCAGGAAAAGGCTAATGAAGTATCATCCTCAGCGTTACAAGAATTCGTGGAAAAGGAGAAAGTAGCAGATGACATTATACACAATCTAAACAGTCATTTCCATATCCTTGCAAAGAAGATTCTCCCACCAGAAGAGTCGCAGAGCGCCCCGGGACGGGCCACAAGTGAGTCTTAGGGGCCTGTTGGGGCTCCGACCCTAAGGGTCCTTAGCTTTGGTAACTCTGTAGTTTTTGTGGAAGTGTAAGCGGATTTATGACCCAAAATAGTCTTAGGGGTGTCGCGGGTGGGTCGAAACCCCTTTCTGTAACTAACCCTTGGTGTAAATCCAGGGTTAGGGTTTTGGTCACCCATGGTTTAAGTCCATGGTTTCGTAACAGTGTGCTATATAAATAGGCACTTATGTAAAGAAGTAGGGTTAGGTATTTAATGATTATCTTATGAAGCTATTGTAATGCAAAGATAAGAGATTGTATAAAGGTTTTTGTAAGAAGGTTAAGTCCCAGCTGTGTGCGTGGACGACCTCTGCAGCTGTGTGCGCAGAGGGGTTTTTGGTGAAAAGGAAGATCTACAGCTGTGTGCACAGAGGCCTGCTACTGTGTGCACGGATTTGAGGACTGAAGGGATCTGTAGCTGGGTAGGCAGATCAGAACTGTCATTTTAGTTGTAAAGAGTTGCATAAAACGCAGTTATGTGGACGTAACCCCTACACTGGGGGTGAACCACGTTATATCTGGTGTTGTGGTTCCTTTGCAATAATTTGTTATTATATTTTATACATTGCTAAGTAAATAACTGATAAAGTAAGATTGCTATTAATAAATAGCTTCGCTGTGAATTCCTAGATAAGGGATGCACAAGTAACTGTTTGTTTATCTAACCACGAAGCTACATACTTGATAATAGAAGCATTGTGTTGTGTGATTATTAATAGTTAAAGACTAAAGGTATAGTAAGATTCTCTCTTCTGCTTGCAAAAACCTGATTCTGCGGCACCCCATAGCTGTTTCAGGTGAGACTGTAGCCTGTTCGCAGGCTGCTACTGAAAGGGCCAACACTATGGGTCTTTTGTTGGTGCGAAGTTAAAGGTAAAACCCGGGTCTGCCCACTTAGCCCAACAATGATTGATTCTAGTTAAAGTAGGATGTGTATTTCGATGTTGAATCCACGTTGCGGAAATTTAATTGCAGAAGGTTAACTTATAAAGAGTTAAAGTGTGCTCGGCAATATGAAATCGTCATTGTGGAAAGATAATTGTAGAGGGTTAATTTACAAAGAGTTAAAGTGCATTCCACAATCCAAAATATGCATTGCAGAAAGCTAATTGTGGAAGGTTAATTTATAAAAAGTTAAAGTGTGTTCCAAAATTCAAAATCTACATTGCGGAAAGATAATCGCGGAGGGTTAATTTAAAAAGGTTTAAAGTACGTTCCACAATATGTAATCCACATTGCAGAAGGTCAATTGCGGGGGTTAAATTATAAATATATAAATGATGTGCCGAAGTCCGTAATCCGTATTGTGGAAGGATCATTGCGGAATGTCCATTTTGATTGTAGCTTAATTGAGTATCGCAACCCACAATCTGCCATTGTGGAAAGGTCCTTGCAGAAATAAAACTTATAGAATGATCATTACAAAATGATCATTTCATAAGGAATATTGTGGAAGGAAAACTTGTGGAATGGTCATTGCAAAATGTTTAATGCGGAAGGATAACCTTGGACACGACAATAAACATAGAAATTTGGATTAGACAATGAAGTGATTTGGAAACTAATTTTTGAGAACTGGATTATGATTTTGAGGAAAGGTCGATCAAACATATAATGAGAAGAATGTGCAATAAAATCTCAAAGTTCAAAAAAATTCCCTGTTCCAAATAGGAACTTTAATAATATGTCTTTAGATATATGTTATAGAAGAAATGTTTTTATTTATGGATTTTTGAGGTGTGTTACATAATGGTATCAAAGCATGGTTACTGTAATATCCCTCTTGTGCACCCTAAGTATTTCATAATTTTGATTATATATTGTACTCATCTTCTGTTGAGGAGATCAAGGCCAAGGCCCCACCAGTAAGACATTGAAATTAATACTATCTAAATTTCCTCAGAGACTCAAGAGTTGACGATGGAAAACTAAACCCATGAGGGAAAAACACAAAAAAAATTATAAAATTAAAAAGAATAATGGTCAGGGAGCTTTGAGTTCAATAAGCGTAGCCCTAGCATCATCTTAACTAGGGCATCCTACACGATTCCAGTGTCGCGATATTTAGCCCCAATTAAAATGCAATATCTGGCTATTTTCAAATCTATTTAAGGCATGATCTAAGAGCCTTCAACCCAGTAACCTTAACAAGAGGGTCGAGGGGTTATAGAAAGAACCAAAGAGAAAACAATCTAAAGAATTAATGGTTAAGAGACTATATGTTATAGCCTCCCTAAAAAAATTAAGAAGAAGAAGAATATATCAGTGAGATATATTATACCTATCTATTATATGGAGTTATCCATATAAACATATATAGATCTATGTCTATCTACAAAAAAGGGTGATGAAGAGATATCCTACTTGGTACGAATAGTAAGTATAGTGTTTTATGGCGCACTCACTTAGTAGCAATGTTAGAAAAAAATTATAAGAAAATAAAGAGGGTTGTACATTACTCAGTAAAGAAGATGAAGTTATTCCATCTGAGGAAACAACCAGCACTTGTGGAAACTTAATGGGGAAATTTAATTTTAGGATTTCCCAAGAGGAAAGAAATATAAAAGAAGAGGACAAAAAACATAGAATGCGTGGGGCATTTTTCCACCATCGAGAGTTTCTTCAGGCATGGATGCCATGTGGGAGGTAGGTCCTCTACCTTTCGGCATCGATTTAGGAAGGCGACTGAAAGGATCTTTTGCTGTGATGGTTAAGAAGGGGAAAGGATGCATGTTGAAGCACCTCTCTTGGTTTTCTTGGAAGAATATTTTGGGTAAGAGTTCCATTCAGAGGGCAACATATTTTTCAGAGATCCATTTTCTAGTATGCATTCTTGCAAAAGTTGCTTTAGAGCGAAGGAAGATCATATTAAGGTATGTCCTTTTCTGTGTTTTAACCATGGATGGGTTTTTATTTGGATTTAGATGATAGATGTGTATGATCTTAACTATTGTGTATCATAGCTATTAGACTCATTTTGATTCTGATTTGAACATCTATGATAAATATTTATAACCTCTACATGTGAACATAGATCCAGATACGAATATATGTACTATGCAATTCAAGATTTAAATAGTTACATGATAAGCTTGGGGGTGATATCGGTAAAGACATGTATTATGCGACTGTAGCTTAAATATTCTATGTTCTAGTTCAAGTCCGATCTGAAGAAATCCAAAGTGTATAGGTGACTTGTGTTTCCTCATATGTGAGATTATGCCTACTCTTTATCTAGAACTGAGACTGTGCTTTCTCCATATCTAAGACTTCCTGCGTCTTTTGCATATCTAATTTTGGGTAGGGTGCCTACATTTCTTAAAACCCTGCGATTTTCCTTTGTTCTATTGTGGTTCGGTTGGGTCTGGACCCCATCGATTTTTTTTCTTGGCCATGCATGCAATATTTTTATTGGGAGTTTTTTGTGAAATTTTCCATTCCAGAGGGTTTATGGGTATAGAGACATTCATCTGGTGGAAAACATTCCTAGAATTGCGAAGGAGTAGAGGAGGACTATGAGAGCATCGGAGATGAGAGACATCATACTTGAATTGCATATTGTAAAGTGATAATAAACTAGGCTTTCGCATATCATAATGACCAGAGGAATTCCTGGTTTCCTCAATACTTTCATATTGAGCTCCATCTGCACACAAATCAATCTCAAACTTCTTCTATTCTGAATCCTGATTGCTCAATTATCTGGACAGTCCTAGGTTTCGAGGCCTAATGTCTTTTAAATATTATCTTGGATCATTAGAGGAAATTTGGGGTCTAAAATGGGCCTTATAAGAAATCATGCCAAAATAAGTTTTTGTGAGATGGAATTCAAGAACCAATAGAATTTCAATAAAATAAGTCAACCATAATGGTTGAATTGACATATTTGTCATTAAAAAAAACTACTTTTTTTGTTCGTATTTTCGACATATCTCATTGTGTTTTTACTCAAATTTCGATTGGGAGAGCTCATTGGATGCGGAATTTGATTCTGCATCCAACGAGTACCCATACTGCATACTTTTGATAGATCGCGCTACCCCAAAAACAAGAAATACCTGAAAAAATGTGATGATGTGCGGAATTGGATTCATCATCACGTTTTTTCAGGTATTTCTTGTTTTTGGGGTAGCGAGGTCCATCAAAAGTATGCAGTGTGGTACTCGTTGGATGCAAAATCAAATTACGCATCCAACGAGATCTCCTGATCGAAATTTGAGTAAAAACACAGGGAGATACGTCGAAAATACGAACACAAAAAGTAGTTTTTTTCTTTCTTCCTCCAAAATTAATCAATATTATTTTATTATTTTAACTATTATTTTCTTATTTTCCTTAGGAGGCCCATTTTAGATTCCAAAATTCCTCTAATGGTTTGAAGACGAATATCTACTCCATTTTTCCACACTTCCATGGTAGCCTTTCACAAAGTGTCACACCGGCTTTGAGGTGCTTCAGTAATTTGTGGCACTAGAATTGAGATGCTTTCTTTGCATAATTAAGATATGGAAGGGACCATTGGGAAGTGAATCCCTTGATGCTTAACCTTTTTAAAGAGATCCTTATCCTTTGTCAATGACTGTGCCGATGAGAAAATGTAGTTTAAATGCAATACGAAAGCGAGTAGTTGCTAAATTAGTGGAGAAGTACTTGGAAATTCAATTGCTTATTAAAGAATGGATGAATAGACTCAATTATTTCCATCGGAAAATTTGATATAGTATTAACATCCAATCCAAGGTAGTTCCTTTGGGATCTAAAATGAATGAAGCATTAACTTTTGAATCAATACTTGAGATTAAAGTATGACCTTCTAATTAAATGTATTTCCATCAGAAACTAAAATATATGTAGTGTTAACCTCAAATCCAAGGTAGTTCCTTTGGGATCTAAAATGAATGAAGTATTAAACCTCTGATCCAATGCACCTCCATTGGGTTCTAAAACATATGATGTATATTGGAAAAGATGAAATCCTAGTAGTTGTTGAATGTCAATGGCGTGGAAGGTTGGGTTTCTTGTCAGCCTCATCGACCTTTTTGTTCCAATTGCATGTCTGAGCATTTTAGTAACTGAGGGTTGGATGCCTAGTTTTGTTAGTATACCTAAAAGAATTTGTTAGAATTTAGGTCATAGTTTGATCTTAGTAGCGAATAGCTTAGATGTATGGTGACAATGGTGTCATGGATTGTAACATTTTTAAATGAAATAAATGTCACAGGATGTGATGGTTTGGTGGATGTAGCTGATGGATTGGGTGAACCACGTACTCTGGTGTCTCTCTCTCTTATTTGTGCCTCATGTTTGTTTATATTGATGTCTCTATGTGTTTTTGGGTCTACATGTTTTAATTTATTCCTGTTATTTATATACATATGATTCTATGCTACAAATGGACTGTAGTAATGTAAATGATAATTCAAGAATGTTGTTGTTATCATAATCTTTTATTGTACACATAGTAAGTCATGCTTAGAGCACAATGATGATTCAATATAGGTGGTTATGAATAATATCTTGGGGAGTTTACATTAAAGAAAATTGTCGAAAGATTGTTTTACAATGCATGTGTTTTGACACTATCAAATTTGAGTGAACATGTTTTATATGAATTGCCATGTAAATCTGCTGCTAACAGGATTGACTCGTTTTGTAGTAACAACCAAACAAACATTTCTACTTTTTCACACATAATGACATTAAGGTATAAGGGTCTAATTATAGAATTGTTTTTAAGGATACCTTAAGGATGAAGTGTTGGTGTACTACACCTCTTAAGTCACAAATGATAATATATCAGAATTATATTAGAATGACTAATGTATGGTTGATGAAACATTGTAAAGATGTGTGACTAATATTAATGGAAGGGTGCCTCCTATGTCTCTTGGGTTCAATTTAAGATAATCCTTAACCACAACATCTCTACTTAAAGGGATGACAGATTTGTAACTCAGCACCATGATATATATATATATATATATAGATATATATATATATATATTTCACATAAAACCTAGGATTGGGATGGTAATTTAAATCAGGGACCCTTATGATTGTTCACAAGTAAATGTATGTTAAAATATGGTTAAAGGAAGTAAGCATGTATTCAAAACGATAGTTGGAAGCTGCATATAGATGAATTAAACCTATTGATGAACACATTGTAGGTCACAAAGTGTATGCTATTATTAGAGATTTGCATTAGAGGTGTATGTGTTGTAGTCACAAGATAAAGCCTGCATGGGGAGACTAAAATATAAAATAGGGGACCTTGCCATGGGTTATGAAGTTTTATAAGTATGTGTGTCAGGAATAATTAACAAGGCTGCATGTTTTTCTTGATAAGAAAATTATGATCTATAGATGAATGCTTGAAAGTAGAAATAGTGGTGTGGTTGTTCATTATCTTTTGAAAAATAGAAACTCTTTTTAATTTGCTATATTAGGAGATGTTACTTATGGTAACAGATCCAGAGTGACAGCACTCGGGCCTATTTGGGTTCAACATGTAGTTAGGAAGCATGAGGATGAATAGCTCTAACCAATCAATTGTTTTTATTTGTGGATGCATGACACTGATCAACGAGGGGGATAAGTTGTTCGAGTGAGACTCCAAAAGGTTGAAGTAGGTGACGAGGAGGATCAAAGAAAAAATCACGAAAGAATTTATAACAAAATTAATTCTTTCATCAAAGCCAAAATGGCTCATGACCCATGCTTATGGCAAGGTATTGAAAATTGGACTAAATATTTTTTCCCAACAATGTTTGAAACTTGAATGAATTATTCTATAGTAGGGTATTCTATTGGAGTCTATGTATGGTTATGCTTAAACGCTGAATTCTGCGGCATGTCAGATTAAAATAGTCACAACTCTTTCTGAAACTTACATAAATCTTATGTAAATTAAGGACAACTGCAAAAGGTATATGCGAGCTTATATTTTAACTAACTGATGAGGTTTACTTGCTCCAACTTTATCCTATCTGCCAGACGCAAGTAGAACTTAAGTGATTGAGGAATAGGTGGTGGCTTCGATTTGACCTGTGAGTTATTCTGGCCTCTCAATCAAGTTCCCTGTCTTGGAACAATTCTATGCAATCATAACTAGGAAGTTCAACCCACATTCCTCTTGAATAAAGGTGGATTATAAACGCAGCAAAATTATACGAATAATGTGGTTAGAAGCTCCATGTCTGCCTAATTTTTGTATTTATGTTTTTCATTAAAATTGTCGGATGTTCATATTAACAATGAAATATTTCCCTACTTAGGCTAACGGGATGGTTTTCTAGACTAATTTTGGGATCCTCTTGTTTCTTTATGCATTAAAGACAACAAAAAAGAGGTTCACATGACATTTGGTCGGGATATCTGGATTCTCAAACAACAAAGTAATTTTAGGAAATCGTGTAAAGGTTGTACGATTGGCTGATAGGAAACAAATTTAAAACTGCCTTCTAAGGATCATATCCACACACTTTTTCTGCTTGATTGAAGGAAACATTTGCTGCTATAAAACTTGTAGCAGCCTCTCTAAAGATAGTTCTTTTTATGTTCAATTTTTGTACATAAAAGATTTGACATTATTTTATTTTGGTTTAGTTTCTTGTCATATGTTTAACTTTATGAGCAGAACTGATGTAAGAATGCAATATAGATCTGCATTGATTAAACATTCTATACTCTACATACTATTGTCCTAGTTGATGCACGCACCTATGAACATGATCTCTAAATGAAAATATCATCTGTGTTTTGATTTTTCTTAAGGACCAAATCGATTTGGAATCAATCAACAGGGTATTGATGATGCAGATTGCATGAATGGTTAGCTATCGTAATTTACACTTGCTTAATCAAAATTGTAGCATTTTTATGAATAAATCTATTTCATAAGTGTAGGTGTTACTCACAGAGGGAAGCTGATAGGTATAAATTAAATTTTAAATTACTTGTCCACTGTTGTAACTCGATCGCTACAATTGGTCAGTTGTTAATATGCTTTAAGATATTTACATATGTATTGATGATTTGATGTCCTTACATCTAAGTCATATCTAGATTTGATGCCTAAAAATTCCTTTGATCAAAGTGTACGAATTTGGTACCGCATTTTAGTTATGATTTATATCCTTGGATCTGATAACAGTTGATGCCCAATCCCTATAATGCATTGATTTGGGGTTGGGATATAACTAACAAAAAAATTTTGATGGAATTTATATGATGCATCTGCATAACATGTGATTTAGTTGAACGAATCTAAGGGGAAAATACCATCTTTGATTTATTTTGTTAGCCGAGTCGTTTTGAATGCCAAAGGATAGAGTAATATATTTACTTTAAAATCATTATAGTTTGGATATTTATAATGTTTGCCTTAATGGTCGAGTTAAAGATCTAAATTCTGAGTGTTGAGAAATTGGTATTGACATTTTAAAAGAATGATAAGTGAATGGACGATGTATAACGTTATGGACTAACTTTTTTGGAGTATGCATGGGACACCACCAATTGAAATGGACTATTTGTTTCAAAAATTCACTATCTTAAATAAGGGAGCTAAGCCACTCCAGAATGAGTTTTGTTTTATTATCTTATTATAAATTTCATATTTCGAGGTTTCTATGAACCAGGGTTTAACTATGGATTGTGGTGTTATGTACTGACATTGCAGGGCTTTACAATGCTTCTGACCATCTCACGATCAATGTAAGACATGGATTCTAAATTCCACTAAGTGGTGGTTTATTCTAAATGGGTTATGAGATGGTATGAACCATGAATGATGGTAAGGGTACAATCACTACAACTTAGGTAATGTCGATTAAATGAATGAAAATTATGTTTATCGATAGATGTTATTTAACCATGAGGCCAATGTTATTAATCGCGAAAATGACAGTAAAGTTATGCGAAGCACCAAGGAGTGTGTGTTACTAATAGTCCAAGTGAAAGTTATACTAAATACGAACAAGAAAAATTTGAATGCCGCAGGAGCACCATGGTGTTAGGCAAGTGATTGCCGCGAGAGCACATTGGTGTTAGGCATATATGTTGTAGGAGAACAATGGTGTTAGGCAAGTGATTTCTGCGTGAGCACATTGATGTTAGGCATATGGTGTGGTAAAATACCTAGGAAAACTTGAACATCTGGAAGATAGGACGTTGTTTGATGTCACTGAGGAGAAAAATTTTAAGTAGTGGTTAAAAGGGAGAGTAACCTCAGAAATTGTCGTAAGTCCACACTAAAATGGAAAAAGGAACTCAAGGGAGTTCAAAAAATGTAATGAATGAAAAACATGCTAATGAATTTCCAAGTAAATAGGTTGTCACATGCTTAATGTAAAGAAATGATTTCTTCAGGTTGACGATGACATAACTATCGAGGGGTTAAAGATAACAACCAACACCCAAAGGGTAGTAATTATGTTTTATTGATGGATAAATTGCATTATGAGTAAGATTGGGTATTATGATACCAATGAAAACTAGAAAATTGCAGATTGTTACAATACAAAGGGATCTATGGATTTTATTTAAGTTGAATTATATTTTTTGACATAAATTACTGAATAAAAATTTTGTCTAGACCCGAACCTTGTGGTAGGAAAATCGCAGGAATTGAATGGAAACGACTCGAGAAGATGCGAAAAGATCTTAGGGGATGAGAATGAAAAAGAAGAAGGCAAGAAAAGATGACGAAAAAGAGGAAGGAAATTTTGAAAATACAAACACCGAGGATGGTGTTACTTTAAGGCGGAGAGGATGTAATATCCCTCTTGCGCACCCTAAGTATTTCATATTTTTTATTGTATATTGTACTTGTCGTTTGGTGAGGAGATCAAGGCCAAGGCCCCACCAGTAAGACTTTGAAATTCATACTATCTAAATTTCCTGAGAGACTTAAGAGTTGACGACGGGCAACTAAACCCATGAGGGAAAAACACAAAAAAGAAAAAAAAAAGAAAAAGAAGAATAGTCAAGGAGCTTTGAATTCAATAAGCGTAGCCCTAGCATTTTCTTAACTTGGGAATCCTACACGATTCCAGTGTCGCCATATTTAGCCCTAATTGAAATGCAATATCTAGCTATTTTCAAATGTATTTAAGGCATGATCTAAGAGCCTTCAACCCAGTAATCTTGAAAAGAGGGTCAAGGGGTTATAGAAAGAACCAAAGAGAAAACAATCCAAAGATTTAATGGTTAAGAGACTATACGTTATAGCCTCCCTAAAAAAATTAAGAAGAAGAAGAATATATCAGTGAGATATATTATACCTATCTATTATATGGAGTTATCCATATAAAGATATATAGATATATGTATATCTACAAAAAAGGGTGATGAAGAGATTTCCTACTTGGTAGGAATAGTAAGTATAGTGTTTTATGGTGCACTCACTTAGTAGCAATGTTAGAAAAAAATTATAAGAAAATAAAGAGGGTTGTACGTTAGTCAACAAAAAAGATGAAGTTATTCCATCTGAGGAAACAACCAACACTTATGGAAACTTAATGGGGAAATTTAATTTTAGGATTTCCCAAGAGGAAAGAAATATAAAATGAGAGGAAAATAAAACCCAGAATGCGTGGGGCATCTCTCCACCACCGGGAGTTTCCATAGGCATGGATGCCACGTGGGAGGTAGGTACTTTGCCTTTTGGCACAGATTTAGGAAGAAGGTTGAAAGGATCTTTTGCTGTGATGGTTAATAAGGGGAAAGGACGCATGATGAAGCACCTCTCTTGGTTTTCTTGGAAGAATATTTCGGGTAAGAGTTCTATTTGAAGGGAAACATATTTCTCAGAGATCCATTTTCTGGTATGCGTTCTTGCAAACAGTGCTTTAGAGTGAAGTAAGATCATATTAAGGTATGTCCTTTTCTGTATTTTAACCATGGATGGGTTTTTATTTGGATTCAGATGATAGATGTGTATCATTTGAGGAAATTTGGGGTCTAAAATGGGCCTTATAATAAAACGTGCCAAAATAAGTTTTTGTGAGTTGGAATTCAAGAACCAATAGAATTTCAATAAAATAA